>OY855904.1:25310995-25773495 GCA_963693305.1 Meandrina meandrites
AAAAAAAACAAACTGGTGGGAGGCTGATCAGTATATTTTAAAACTCTTGTAATAAGCCCCCTCACTTATAAGCCCCCTGGTTATAGGCCCATCTCCCTGGAAACAAAAAAATACATCCTGTTATAAGCCCCTGTCTGCTGGTTGACAGTACTGTATAGGGTTAAATGTTGCTTTATTATGATGTTTTAACTTAAGACGTATTTGGATCAACACTGCTGTGGCTCATTTCGAAATGTGTTTTTGATTTCCACTTACATGTATTACCCCCTCCCCCCCCCCCCCCCCCCCCTGCCCCAGAATATTACGTACAAAATGTGGAGGGGTTGAATTCCAGATCACCAAACATACATGTAAATCCATCCAGGAGCAAAAAGTGCTAAGCTCCTGAAATAAGTGTCGCCTTCTTGAAAACTTCTAAGCATTTGATAGAGTTACTGTATAGTAACTACATGTACATGTACCATCTTCTACGACAGTACATGGTGCATAAATGCATAGGTACAGTGTACATGTACACTGTGTGCATTCCGACTTCTAATAAGAAATGTTGCACATTGTTTAAATTTAACCACTCTTTTCTCAATTTCCAGTAAGCTGGGTCTCCTGATCGACTGTTTTGTTGTCGTCAATAATAGTAACAATTTTTTTTACCATTTCAGCTCGGCATTATCAGTGCAAATTTACATCAGCATGGACAGAATAGACCTGGCCAAGTGAGTTGATGTTTCAATGAAAAAACTTCTTTGAGATGTGTCTAAAAATCCATTCAATTATTAGGCTAATCTTGTCTGTTTCATTTTGTAGGAAAGAACTGAAAAGAATGCAGGTATGTTTTTGAGTAATGACTGACCTGTCACTGGTTCAACTCATGTCTAGAATGACTTTCGATTGAGTGTTGAGAAAAAAAAAATAAAACAAACAAATATCTCAATGTGTAGCTACCGCAATAACAAATGGCACTGGCAATTGATTTTTACATGAATTTTTTTTTTTAATGACGGTTAAAACCAGTCAAGTGTTCCAAGTAAATGCATGCAGGGAAGGTAAAACATTGGAAAACATTTGTTAGAACGTCACAATTGGTTTTGATTGCTTGAGAAAGACATAGTGTTGTATGTTTTAAAATACTTGCTAACCCTTCAAGTCCCAAGAGTGACCGACATCAAATTTCTCCTCACAAAATCAATACTTCATTAATAGAAAAGGTTATGAGAATTAATAAAATGATCACTAAATGGAAATTGCTTTGATCTTTTAACAAATTCTCCCAAGTTAAACAATAAGAAATGTATCGAGATCTGTCAGGGGAATTTGTATGTTGATATTGGGGCTTGAAGGGTTAAGTACAGTAAAGCCGGCAAAACCAAGGCAAATGCCAATTACTGTTTACACTCTTGAAAGTGGAAATTACTCTACTTTACATTTTTAGTCACTATAACCATTATTCGTATACCCCTACTTTGAATATGTAGTGATATTATCGCTGTTGATAAAACAAGATAAAAAACCACTGACTCTGGTTTTATATAAATCACATTTGTGCTTTCAGCCAGCTTGATTTTATGTAAATATGATTTGACTCTTCTGCAGGACCAAGATGATGATGCCACTTTGACACAACTCTCCCTTGCTTGGTTTAATCTTGCTGTGGTGAGTGGCAACAGACATTATACACTGCACATGTTTATTACAGCTTGCATTCTAGTTTTATTGAATTTTGTTATCATTTAAAAAGAAGGTTGGATAGCAGTACTTCTACAAAGGTCTTACATCAATGGCTTGTTACCCTTCAAGAAAACAGTATTTAGCAAGTGACAACAACAATGCCTCTCACCCCAAAACACTAGCAACTGCTACAGTTGTTGGCAGCTCCAGTCACTGTAGCAGTGTTGTAGCATTCTTGCAAGAACTTGGTATCTTATCATCAACTACAGTATAATGTGTTTTCTTTGCATTGTACAATGCAGGGTGGAGAGAAATATCAGGATGCTTACTACATTTTCCAAGAGCTTTCAGACAAATACTCTCCAACAGTCATGTTACTCAATGGTCAGGCCATTGCATACATGTACATGGGAAAGTTTGAAGATGCAGAGAGTATGCTTCAAGATGCTCTGGACAAAGTAAGTTACATGTATCTTGTTACAATGCTTTTCTTACATCTCCCACAGACACGAGTTGTGAGATTCAAGCTGAGAAATCATGTTGATGATTTACATACAACACATACTCACTCACTCACAGGCACTCTCTGTTTGGGTGCTCACAAAAACTTCACCAAGCAAAAAGTTTGAATATGTAGTATAATAGGCCTGCTTGGCTTGACAGTTGGACATCTTTCATGTAGCAGATGGAAAGAAGCTAAAAAGGATGTAGGTTCTGCATTATACTTTTTGCTTTCAACTCCCATTTACTTTGGGAGGGACAGTGGTATCTGAACTTCCCCCTTCCCATACCTTTTACTTCTGGTTCCTGCCCTTTCTTTAGTGGCTCCCATCATTTTCTGCTATTTCCATTGCAAAATATTATGCGGTAAGGTAAGGTAAAGTCTGTGTCATGCTGATGTGACCCATCAAGCATTAAGCGACTAGGAATATTTCTATTCCTACTTGTATGGGATGCTAGTCCATCCCAAGGTTACCCCAGCATTACCTGTAGATTAACCACTACCCATTTATACACCTGGGTGGAGAGAAGCACTATGAGAGTAAAGTGTCTTGACCAAGAACAAAATTCAGTGACCCTGGCCAATCTGGAGTCCAGCATGCTATTTAACCATTAGGCCACCTCGTCTTCTTTAAAAATAATTATTTGTAGATGTATGCAATGTTCGGAATTTTCTCAATTCTCTTGGTTCCCACCTCCTAAGTGGGAATCCCACTTGCCACCCTCTAGAGCTTCTCCTGCCTCCTGTAGAGTTTCTTCATCCTCTGCTCCCAGGTTTCTTGCAACACACCATGCATACGTACATCTGCCTGGTAGTGTGCACAATATTACTGAAGGAGCCTTAGCTACTGTAGTAACTTGACATTTTCTTTGCTTTGTTATTCTTTGTAGGACAGTAGTAATCCTGAGACACTAATTAACATGGTGGTTTTGTCACAGCATTTGGGAAAGGCTCCTGAGGTAACAACTACATATCTATCAACTTGTTTTCACGACTTGCATGTACATGTAGCGTTTAAACTTGTTATGTGTGAAGTTAAAACTCGACAGGAAACTTTCACTTTTACGTGGGGCCTAGTGATGGCAGTAATTATTAACTTAAAATCTGTAGTTTGTATATGATGTCCATGTTTTGACTGGCTGAAAGCTGTGTTGCTATCATTATTATGGAAACTGAGCCCATTTTAACAATATTCAGAAAATAGTTATTTTCGAAATATTCTTGTCTATGCTGGCGAATTCTGAACAGCTGTAGAAACTTGCTTTCGTGGCTTGTCTCTACTTGCTATGTGTGAAGGTAAAACTCGACAGAAAACCATCACTACTTTTGCATTCAGGCTTGGGATGGCAGCAATTATAAAACAAATAAAAGGTCGTCTTTAAGTCAGTTTCCATGCATGTAAAGTTTCAACTCAGGTGCTGGTAATTAGCAGTAAAAATATAATCATTTGACGATACAGCATATAATCGGAGGCAGTTATACAGTTTTAAAATAAGTCTTATACTGTATCTAAGTTTTAATATGTTGACATTTTTAAAATGTGCATATTTCAGGTTACTACACGGTATATTTCCCAGCTAAAAGACGGACACCCCAACCACCCCTTTACAAAAGACTTTCTAGCAAAGGTAACCTTTTTAGTTTTGGCTGACAATCTCTCAGTCATGAATCAGACACCATAGGAAGGTTTGAAATTTAACAGTGCAATGGAAGTACACGTATATAGGAATGTTTTGACAAAAATGTTAACTTCTAAGGGAAAAAAACGGTCACCCTTCCTGGAAAGAAGCGAACTAATCGTCATTTCGCGTTGCCAATAATGTTAAAATCACATTATTATAATGTTCCAAGGAGGTTAGAACCTACCATTGCGAAAATGCCTACAATTTGTAAAAAAAACTTTGGTGTATTAACAATTATTGGTAAATGTTAACACGTTGAGCATGTTGAAAGAGAGGATATCAAACGGGAAGGGAAACATTACTGTAATTGATGAGAGAGAAGTTTGCAGGAGGCAGCCATGTTGGCTTTCAATCACTAGTGCCTCTAAACCAAGGGAAGCTCTAAGAGGAAAAATCCAAGATTAGTTTTTGATCAGAGATAAAAATTAATTATTGTCAGGAATAAATCTAGTTACAATTTATTTTTTTTTTTATTCAGGAAAAAGATTTTGATCAGCTTGCCGGCCAATATGCAGTCAGTGTACAGTCATGAAAATTGTAATGATGGGAAACGAACTTTGTGGAATGCAGTGTATTTGTAAACAAATAGAATTAAAACTCTGGAGCTCAAAGATTAGCTCTGTTATCTATGTATATGTATAAGTGATGGTGTAAGCCTTGGATAATTATAATAATAGTTTTTTTTTTTTTTTCAGCAAAGTGGGAATTTTTTTTTTTTTTTAAGGCATAACTGTTATGTAAGTTCATTGCATTGGCGCATCCGTATGTTGAAGGTCTGGTGATAAAACCTTAATTTGCAAAAGGCCGTAATAATAATGTTTCTTATATTACATAACGCAATCTCGTCCCGAGAGCCCGCTTTTGTTGCAGTCTCGTCCCGAGAGCCCACTTTTCTTTTTGGTCAGCACCAAGAACGCGGACTCTCGCCAAGTCCGATGAGGAAGTCCGCGATTTGCCGTCTTCCGGTCGGTTATTCTCAAATCTGATTGGCTGATAATTGAAAATAAGTACTCAGCACATGCTCAAAAAATCGGACCTGGCCAGAGTTCGCGTTCTTGGTGCTGACTTCAAGAAAAGTGGACTCTGGGGAGGAGATTGGACATAACGGCAGTACATTGTATACACGCACGCACACGCGCACGCAGCACTCTCAATTAGAAACCTTCCCTTCCCAAAGTGACAACCCGAACGATTTGTTTGCAGGAGATTGTTTTTTTTTTTTCGGAGAGGTAACTATGTGTTTCTAAAGTAATCCCCTGATTATTAAACTAAAATCCCGTCTGTAGTTTTATTTGCATTTGCGTTAGCTTGTTTATGATTTCAAGTTGTACAAGTACGATTCTGTTCAATAACGACATTGCAATTATGTCGTCGTCTTCGGGTTGGTTGGCTAGCCAGTGTGGGTGAGGCTATGTCAACCAAAACAACAACTAACGTAACAAGTTCATCGAGAAGCACAATAAAAAAACGAAAGAAAACTTGCACTTCTGCAAGTTTTAAACAAAGGGTAATTGGGCGGGCGCTCACTCGTGAGACATTGTTTTCATGAGAACATGGGGTGTAATTTGCTGCCATTTCAGTGAATCTACCAGGGCCTGAGGCTTTGTGACACCAGTACATGCATATGGCTAGTTCTCAACCTCAGTTCTAGGGCTCTTTTATTCCAGTTGTCGTCACGAAAACCAACACTTCTAAGAGCCAATTAATTCGGGGGTTAAGCACTTCCAAAGTTAGCTTGCTAATCTTATTAAACAAACAAACAAACATAACAAAACAGGTTTACATTTAGTTGTACTTCTGACTGGAGTAATGGAAGCACTGTTAGCAATATGGGTAATTTGAAAAACTCAAAGGAAAATTCGAAGTCTGCATTAGCCATCGACAGATTTCGTGAAAACGCCGGGAAATGACGAAATCCAGTTGTTAAAAAAATCCTGCAAACATAAAATAATTTGCAACAACAAAACACAAAAAAACTACAATGCACCCTGGTGAATTAGCATTCGCCCTCTTATTTTTTTCCTGTGAAATAAACCCGGCAGGAAAATGGAGCTACAGAGGGAAGGAGAAATCTTTGACCTTGACGATACCTTTCAGAACAGTGGCAGTCTTTGAACTATTTTATCCGTAACTTCATTGCTGGGTGCATAGGTAAAGTCTGCTTACGAGCCAAGGGGCCCATCAGGCCGGAGCTTATCCCGGTTTCCGTAGCATGAAGCGACCAGGAGTATTTCTACTCCCCCCTGGATGGGATGCTAGTCCATCGCAGGGTTACGCCCAGCAGTAAATTCGCTGGTACCCATTTATACACCTGGGTGGAGAGAAGGTGTAGAGAATTCCACTTCATAGACGCTTCAGAAGCCTTTCTATCAACTCTGTGAAACGCGGCACGAGCATTCCTTGGGCCCAGTCCTAAGACTGCCTTCTTTCATCATTCATGTGAAGCAGGATGGTCTTCAAGTGGTACGAGGCCAATGGATACCACCTTCCTTCGGATTTTCCTTTGAAGTACTTGGCTAGTTGGAGGACTTTTCTTCGAAATCACCCGTCGCTGTCGATTTTTTCCATGATGGCCTTCTCGCCTTGAGCAAACGAAATTTGCCAAAATGCTGCGTTCTCATTCGTGATTTCAGGTACAAGCTGTACTTTGACGTTTTATGTGAAAGCGACTTTGATTTGCATGAAATTATATATGCAAACGAAAGTATTTCAGATACGGAAATGAATGAATGAAGAACTTTGTTCAAGTGTTAAGGTGACTGTAAAAACGAATTGGAGACAAAAAAAATTGATGGGAAGGCCCCGTCCACACGTATCTACTTTTTCTTTGCGAATTGGCCTTCCGTCCACACGTGTCCGGTGAATACGGTCACGGGACACGCTCTCCATAGTGGACATGTTAGAAAACGCCGTTTTCTTGTGGACGGTGGAAACGGAACTTTTTTAAAACGGTGACGTCACAGCATCTGATCTCGCGCCGGATACGAATATTTCAGTGCTGCCCTGCCTATTTTTATTATAGTATGTCATTTTTTTGTATATTTTCTTTTAGGTAACATGTTCAAGCTCGTTATCTGAGAATACGACTGTATCAGCAGGGATTATTTTACCACCCGTCTAGGAAATCAATGCGTTGAACTAATCAACAGAGATCCACAAGCAATGCATCGGAGGTTTCAAAATATATAGAAGTGCCTACTAATACAATTTTGTCGGCGAAACATTGACTTCGTAGGAAGAGAAGGAGAATTTTCAATTATTCAAGACCAACTTTAACCCTTATAAAAAAATCTATTTTCAAAGCAAACTGAAACGGACTCGTGTGGATGGACGACAACGATTCGAAAACGCTACGTGTGAATAAGAATTTTAAAAAAAGGGGGAGAGGGGGGGGAATACGTGAGGACGGGACCTAAGTCTATACTACTTACAAAAAAAATGATTAATATGACTGACTGAGGTTTGGTACTCGTTAAGTACTCGTTTACGAGTTTTTTTAATTTAAACAATAAAAAGTCTGACTTCGTAAAACTGTCAGCATTTTACGTGGAAGGTTTTCTTCCCTTTTCTTTGTTCTCTGAGGTTAAGAAATTCAATTAAAACTGGTTAAGCGATTCAAGTTGTATTACCTCGAGAATGTAAGTGAAACAATTGGGTTACTTGTTTGTTTGTTTTTTATGTACGAAAGCTGTTGAAGAATTGCTTAAGGCGACAATTTCTTACCTTTTGGATGGCGAGCGGTGAAAAGGCCCTTCTGACAGTTCTTATCAATGTGATTATATCGTTTCAACCCGATCTTTGTGACAGGAAACAATCCCATTTATTCCACGTCTATCAGTGCAACCTTACCAGTAACAATAGGGGTGCATTGTTTATGTTTATTTACTCTGTTATAAACCGATGACATTGCTTGGCTTGTTTTTAATTAAGATTCAGGTGTTGTATTGTTTGTAAACAATAGTCCAACAGACACTTAACTTTTAACCCATCATTGGTCCAGTTATTACTTTTTTTATTACTGAATCACTATCCCCGGCCACTGCCCTTTTGGTTACAGACATTTTGTCTCTCTGGCTGAGCGCGTCCAAGTCGGACAAAGAGCAGTTCTTTTTTCTTGGTCCGTCGATCAAGAAACGAAAAAAAAAATTTTCTCTCTCGCTATTTTCTCAGAATCTCCCAGACAGAACAAGGAAAAGGAACGTCTGAGCATGCGCTCTTATTATAAAATGAATCAATTCTATATCAACCTCGTACCCAGGGTCTTCGTTCCCTTTGTCGGGAAACGAGCGACCCTGGAAACATCCATTTTAAAGTCCGAAAATATCAGACTTCCGGTTGAATTGCGCATGCGTAGGTTTCAAAAGTATGGCTCAACGAACTCTTTGGTGTTTTACTTCCGGCCATTTCTATTGTTTTTAAAACCAATCAGAATCGATCCTGCAACGGAACTTTCGAGAGTCGCTCGTTTCGTCAAGCTTGCGCAGTATAGGAACGAAGACTCGAGGTACGAGATGTATATCTTTTACCTAACCCTTTAATCTGCAATATCCACATACAAATTCTCGTGACTGATCTCCACATATTTTCTTATAGTATTAGATGGAGAATTTGTTAAAAGATCAAGCAACTTCCCCTTGGTGATCATTTTATTAATTCTCATTACCTTTTTCTCTTTGATGAAGTAGTGAGATTGTCAGAAAAAATTTGACTTGGGACTTACAGGGCTTCGTGGGCGTTTGACAATAAACTTCGACAGTAATACAAGCTGCGTCTAGTCTGTCTGTCTGTCAAGGTACTGTCCCAACACTGCTGGGATTCGTTGCAAAAACGGATTGGAAAAAAGGCCCACTTCTGTCAATAATCGAAACTTGTTCAGTACTGATGGATTATTATATCCGCTGGGGGGTTCTCCGCTCGCGGAAACGGTTCCGGGAACTCCCCAGTTGGTCATTCCCCAAGGGTACAGCATGTTTTGCGCGGTAGCATTCTATTACATGATTCACAGCTTTAAACGTACCAGGACATAGTTTACAGGAACGGACAAGAAAGACGTAATATAAGCTGCGAGTGACAAATTTAATACAAAATAAACCATTAAGCCCATTAACCTACTATAAATTTTTACCTCCAATGAAACTTTTCTAGCGAATATTATGACAACAAACTTTGTATATTGTACATGTAAATGGTATCACTGTACTTTCCAACTCATTTCCCACGTCGGTTGCGGTTAACTCAAGAAAAACCTAGATAGGTTTCGCTATCAAAGTGTAATCCACACCTTATTTCACCCTTCAATGTCAATGCATTAGCAAGCAGGCATGGGAGTGTTGACTTGATATGTGACTAAAACTAGAGTAGACCGTACAATCATGGTCAGGTCTCTTGATCCTCTGTCTGTGCTTCTGACCTGTGATTCAACGGCGGGGAAATGAGAAGGTCCATTGTCGGCGCCAAACTAAATACTAAACGCCTAGACAAAGAGTTGAGAGAACTAGATGCCCAAATCAATGAAAGCTACTTTTAAATTTTGTGTCTCTGCTCAGCTGATATGACAACCTTAACCCTAAACAAGTGTTTTCATCGTAAACAAATAAATCATTTGCTTCTACACAACCAAACTTTGAAACGTTAGTCAGGCGTTTTTAAAGACCTGAGACAGTTACAGTTACCTATATTTACCCTGGTTCCAGAGGAGTTCTTTTTACCAAAGTGGCTTTTTTGTTTCATTGAAGAAGCTGGAAGAAAGTCTCCCTCTCTATTAGTAACTTCAACAACATGTAAAACTGACTAACTGTTATCATGTAAAACCTACACGCATAAAATCTAACCACATTGAGCCTTGTTCTTTACCGAATAACGTACATGTACGCAATGAGCTATCTCTACCCTGAAAATTATTTTGTGAATAAGGAGTTCCAGGTCTGTTATACATCGTTCAACTTTGGGTAAGAGAAACGGCCGTTGAGAAATGTTTCAAGCAGCATCATCCATAGGTACGTCAGCTGGCAGCAAACGGCTTCTATCGTCATCGTTACTGCTTTCATCTTCCCTTGCACTCGGATCGCATTCACCATTTCCATTTTGATCCAAATTATCATTGGCGCGACCATTACCAGTAAACACAAGAAGATAGAAAATAGTACCCACTAGAAAGACTAGGACACAGGTATTAACAATCATCACAAAGCAGACAAATGCGGCTGTGGTCAAGTTGTCCAAAGACGAAAACCTTAACAGCATGAAAGACATGGACAACACAAACAACACGAGGGGCTCGAAAAAATTCTCTTGGGTGCATTGTTTACTGGGTCGTTCGTTATAAGGCTGTAAACGTAAATGAATCATGGCTGAAAACATAAGTATCAGCCAAACCACAAAGGTTTGCAAAGTGGAGGAAGAAGGAATCATAGACAACGCTATGGCGAGAATCAAGCGGCGAAGAAGCATGAAACTCTCAAAGTAGCGCTGATACTTTGGTTTGTAGGGTAAATAAACGGGACCAAGCCAAGCATCAAGTTTCTGGCGGTCTTCAGGACTCATTGTGTTCCGTTTTTGGAAGAAAACAACCATCAGAGAGATGAGAAGCAAAGGAAAGCCAATCACATAGAACATAACAGAGACGGCACCAAGTGCTGTCAGTGTGTTGTAAGTGTGCGAGTTGCATTCTATCCAGGGGGAGTTAGGCATGTAAAGGACATCATGGTCCTTGTGGCATGGGCGTAGAACGGAAAGAGTTTGTTTGACAATGGGAAAGTAACTAAAGCTGACACAAAAGAAGGCACTTTGGCGACACTTGAAATGAACTTTTTCTATGCGTCGCTCGTGTGGACGAAACCTGTCGTAAGTCACCAAGATGATAAAGTACAGACCCACTGTTGCCATGCACACAACTGGAAGAAGCAGCAGAAAAGCAAACTTACCAACGGGAGTGAAAAGAGATGGTAAATCACAGGAAAGTGAAGGGAAATACAGATTCCAGTAGCTGCTCAAGTAGTTTTGAGCTGCAACAACTTGTTTAGGCCAAACGTTGGCACTGGATACCATGAAATCCATGGTTTGAATGTAAAACACTGCGATGCTGATGAGAGATCGGGCGGCTTTTCCTTTACTGGTCATACATAAAACGAAAACCACCAGGTTTAATTTAAACATCCAAGCAGGAAGCAATTCCAGCAACATAAATGTTAACATCAGGAGAAAATGCACAGCAGTAACGGCAAACCATTTGATAGGTTTCAGCTTGAAATAAAAATATGACCAAAGCAAAGCAAGAAACGACACAGCAAAGACAGGAATAAACAAATAACAGTAGGTTTGATCACCTTTTGCACATTTGTAGCACAGACCACCAATCTTGTGAAATCCTTCTTGACAACGAGAGCAAAATCTGTCCGTGTTTCCAGTATGACAAATACAGGACTGATTACATGTTGTTATTAGAGATGACACTAAAGGTCTGTACGATGCGTTTGTGTGTTTTAGTGTTATGTGGAGACGACAGGTGCAGGAACCTGATGGAGTGCATGCAGATGATACTGGACATTTGACAAGATGGGTGACATTGTTAGGATTAGGTGATGGCCAGTAGCCACTGCGTATGGTCATGATGTTTGGGCGGACATCGTCTGATTCAGCAAAGGTAAACTGAGGGCAATTCCCACCATCCATGCATTTCTTGCACAATCCGTTCTTTCCGTAGAAACCTGCATCACAGACGCAATGTCTGTATTCGTAAAATATTGGATCCAGGCGAATGCGGCCATTGTTGAAAGCGAGTCTTCCTTCAGGACAAGTGAAGTTGTCTGCTTGAGGTGGTCTAATCATTCTTGAAAAGTCAGCACGAAGAGCGTATGACGATGGGCTAGTTCCTTCTCGCATAGAGGGATTCCCAGAAATATCCAAATATTGTAGCGAGATCAGATTTTGAATTCCTGCTGGAAGTCTGCCCAATAGGTTGTTCGAAGAGATGTCAAAATAAGTTAGGAAGGAAAAGTCCTCGAAAAAATCTGGTATCTCTCCGTAAAACCTGTTTCCGCGTAAATCGCAAGTGGACATTCTTTCCAAGTAGAACACGTTTGTGAGTACAGGACTTTTTATGTCACAAAAGCTCACATTTAAAATAGATGGACTTTCAACAAAGTCTACTCTTTTTGAGAAAAGCTCCATGAAGCTTGTAAAATTGATTGTCAAATTTCTATTCCCTGCCAGAGAAACGTACGATTTAACAGTTGTGCTGGTGTTTTTTGACCACGGTCTCCCTCTATTAATTGAAGAAAACTTGTTTTGTGACAAATCGATCATTTGCATACCTGGCAAAAGAAGCAAGCGACCTGGGATATCCCCTGTCAGTTGATTGTTGGCAAGATTTAATACGCTGAGACGGGTAGTCTTCGGAAAATTTTGTGGAAATTTACCCGAAATGTTGTTTCCAGGGAGAACAAGGTATGTTATTTTTTCTGGCAACATAGGAGGCATCTCACCTATTAGCTCGACCCCCGAAACGAACAACTGGGTTAATGAGGGGATTGCAAACAAGTCGCTAAGGTGGCCATGCATCATACCAGGTGTGTTTCGTAGGTCCAGATACCAAAGCCTCTTTAATCTAGAAATGCTTCTCGGAATTTGTCCAGTTAGGTTATTTCCTCCAAGACACAGTACTCGTAGCTCTGTCATATTTCCCATGTCTTCTGGTAAACGGCCAGTTAAGCCTTCGCCGTCCATGATGCAACCTAAGAAGTTCTGCAGATTTCTCAGTTTGACGAGATCTTGAGGGATATTTCCAGAAATGGAGGCCGCATTAAATACGGCAGACAGCAGTTTGCTCATATTTGCAGACAGAAAGTCGCCTATGCGTCCCCGGAGTCTTGGGTTACCAGGAGTGCACAAGGACATCAAGTTACGGATTTTCCACAGATTCGAAGGAAGGGAGCCATCCAAGTTGTTGTAAGCCAACACAATAGTTTTGATGTATGTGTTGTTGTGGCAGGTGATGCCATACCATGAACAGTGAGATTTTGAACTATTCCATCCGTTCCTCTTAAACCACTTGTGGCCATTTGTGGATTTGTAAATATCAAGTAGAACTTCCCTTTCTTGTTCTGGCTTAAAGGAGGTATCGTACACGAAAATGGGAAACTGCTGATGACCATAAACGCGTTTTAAGCAATCGTGACCCTCAATGCTCAGGAACAATCTGTAATCTGGAATAGAAAGTGAAATGTTCAATTTGTCCCATGACTGCGAACAATGTGACAAACAAACTCAAAATAATTAACGGAATAGAGTGGACAAATATTCTAAACGGCAAAAATCCGAATTTTTAAAGGACAATTTTAAAACGCCTAAAGGATCCCTTCGCTTCAAAGTCTGGCGGCCTCCCTGGATAGCCGCAGTATAGACAAGTCTTTAAATGGACTTTTCACATCTGCGGCGGTTAGTATATCACTTATATTTCAGCCATATGTTTGATTTATCAAATTGATAATGGTCGCATCTTCTGTGATCAGTGTTTCTCAGTGTCAACAACACGAATTTGCATACAAATGTGCAACGATTATTGAGAGTTTTAGACATTTTGCTTTTCGAACTGAAGTCGTTTTATCAGGCTATTCTCGATATCAGGCTACTGAGTTTGGGTTGGAAACCTGACTAGAATTCACTTACAGAGAACCACAGGCTTTTCCATTTTCTGTGCATTACTTGAATGTGGGCTCCGTAGCACATGTAAATTGATGGTCTGCTGATGTTTTTATTTAGTTTCGTAATCCAGCCGTATAAAAGTCAGTGTTCACTGTTTTTCATGAACCATTACTTTATATTTTACGTTACTTAATTGTTCTATTACCAGTCATTTGAAGCGTTTATATGACAATTTCGTTGCAATCTTGTTACGTTTCGTTACGGCACTCTCCGTTTGCAACCGCTTGGCAGCCTAACAATCCCTAGTGATCGCTGGTGCACTGCAAAGCTTTCTTTCAAAGTGTAAGAGTTTGTAAGCCACGAAACTCGAGAATACTTGCAAGGAAAGAGAACATATCTTGATTGAAACCGAATAACATGCATGCATTAATTGTCGAAACCTTTCTAGTAAGCTTTGTAGGATCCAAAAAAATCTCTTCCCGACGACGAAAAAAAAACACGTCCAAATTAAAAATACATTATAAGCATAAAATTATACAAAGCTAGGTTAATGTCTCTCGAGCTTCCGTGTATATATACCTTGTACTTTACGCCCTTTCATGTAAATGAATAACTTAATCGCCGAGAACAATGGACTCACCGTGATTATTAGAAAATAAGGGGATGATCAGTGACCGCTAAAAAGTAAAAAGTTTCAAACAAAATTTATCAAACGGAGCTTAAGCTGCAAAAATCAGGTTGATGCAAATCTTTCCTTCTATGCGCACATGCATTAAAATATAAGGTGATCAGCTTATTAAATCTAAAGCTTCTACAAGTGGATGATTAACCAGAATTCTAAGTAAATATAGTGCATGACACATGTTCCTATTATAAGCATTAGTGATCGCTTACTCGTTTCCAATCATGCTACCGCATCAGTAATCGATCCTCTCCGATGTAATGCACCACAGGTGAGTTAAAACGCGGAAACGCAGTTTTTCTAAATTTTATGAAATCGCTGGCGACCATGTAAACATACAACTTACAATATTTCTAAATTTCTAACATCGATTTCACGTCGCAAGCACGTTAGTGTGTGCTTTGAAGCATGTAGAGTCAGTATCACATCCGAACTTTCATAATGCCTGTTGCTGTATAAATTAAGTTGCATTTCACTCACCATAAGTATCTCGGGGCCACATTGCATCCGCTAATCCACGCTGAAAAATAACTGCTTGGCAAAAAAAGACACTTAGAAATATCAGCTTGCACACCCCAAGCTGACACAGAAAGTGAGTATAAATACTCATCATGGCAGCTTCCTGTTGCGAACGTGGCCAGCTGCTGTATATATATGTCAAAATGGCGGATGCAGGGTATATTTATGTGTTAAGTAATGTAGTAATGCATGGTTGCTTACCAATGAGTGCAGGTTGTGTCTCAAGGAAGTGTTTTGAAACGAAAACGAAAACGTAACTGATGCGGTAAATCAGCATAAGACTACGCCGGAATATTAAAAAACTGTGACATTATCCACTCTCTTGTACGCTTTTTTGCTGAGGGAAAATAAAAATGGAAATATGTCTTCATTACAGTCAATGGATGTTAACATCTTTAGACAGCAATAAACACAGTGTCTCTGATTATTCCAATTGTCGGTTGTGTTGTGTCGCAATGGTTAAAGCAATTAAAGGAGCTGTGCCACGGATTTAGACATAATTAAAAAATCTAAAAATAGCGACTTAAAACAGTGAAGGGACATTTCAATAACACAGCAGATGCAAAAGGAGGTACGGATGGATGGACAAAAATTGAATAAAATTAAGGTGGCTCGACTGGATTTTTTAGGGGCAACACCGCTCAAGTTTGAGAACTAACAAGACTGTCATTAACAATGCCATTGAAAAACGATCACCACAGCTGAATTAGGTAAAGATGAAAATTTGTTATGACAAGTGTTATTTTGACATCGGAGTTATCATAGCAACGTAATGACGTCATCACGTTTATCAATTTCGTTCGTATTGCTTGGCACCAGGGGATTTTTTCGGAAATCGCTCAAGGGAGCATGTACCTCCTATACCTGCCTCAATGTTGGCAAAGTTTGAACAAATTCTGTGAGAGCGTTATCGAAATTTTTGGGGATGAAGTTTCGAGGGTCATAAATACAGTAAAAAACATACTATTGAGATAATAGGGTAATATCTGAAGAACACGACGCGCTTTGGGGATGCAGTTTCATCTCATAGTAGTTTGATGCCATTTAAAATTGTGGATACAAAATTATGGGGATCGCCACTACCGATTGCAAAAAAAACGGATTTGATGAGCGTGCATTCAGGTGCTCTTGTTGCCACTTTTGTAAATAATTTGGTGTACACCTACAAATGTGATAATTATTTGGAAACCGCTCGATGAATTTTTTTAAAAACTTGTCAATCTCGAGGTTTGTCATCAGTTTATATGGCCTACAAGTTTTAAGGTCATTAAAACATTTAAGACAATAAAATCGGGGCTCCAATGTACTACTTTTCTCTCGCAGATTTTGTCCTTTTACTTTCATGTCCACGTGCACAACTCAGCAAAAAATATGACTTGAAAACTGTAATAATATTTGTTACGCCATTAGACTGTAATACAGCAATGCAGAGGGTCTCTTTCTCCAGGAAACGAAAAGCTATTTTTGTGTAGATCAACAGATCAGGAAAAAGTCTTAACTCACTGATAAAATGCAAATGAATTTTTTGCTGAGTTGTGCACGTGAAAATGAAAGTTGAATACAATGCCCGTGAATAATGAGGACACTCACTTGTAAACACAAAATCTGGGAGAAAAAAGTAGTACATTGGAGCCCCGATTTTATTGCCTTACGTGTTTTCAATGACCTTGAAACTTGCAGGCCATATAAAATGATGACAAACCTCAAGATTGACAAGTTTTTAAAAAAATTCATCAAGCGGTTTCCAAATAATTGTCACATTTGTAGGTGTACACCAAATTATTTACAAAAGTGGCAACAAGAGCACCTGAATGCACGCTCATCAAATCCGTTTTTTTCGCAATCGGTTGTGGCGATCCCCATAATTTTGTATACACAATTTTAAATGGCATCAAACTACTATGAGATGAAACTGCATTCCCAAAGCGCGTCGTGTTCTTCAGATATTACCCTATTATCTCAATAGTATGTTTTTTACTGTATTTATGACCCTCGAAACTTCATCCCCAAAAATTTCGATAACGCTCTCACAGAATTTGTTCAAACTTTGCCAACATTGAGGCAGGTATAGGAGGTACATGCTCCCTTGAGCGATTTCCGAAAAAATCTCCTGGTGCCGAGCAATACGAACGAAATTGATAAACGTGATGACGTCATTACGTTGCTACGACAACTCCGATGTCAAAATAACACGGGTCATAACAAATTTTCATCTTCACCTAATTCAGCTGTGGTGATCGTTTTTCGATGGCATTGTTAATGACAGTCTGGTTAGTTCTCAAACTTGAGCGGTATTGCCCCTAAAAAATCCAGTCGAGCCACCTTAATACTGATCGCGAATTTATGCGTTTGAACAGTTTTCAAAGTGAAAATCTCGTTTGTTTGTAACTTTCAATTTCAACTCCCGGAGACACGTTTGTGACGAAGCAGTGGTTTCGTCATTTATATGCAAATAAGAAATTTCTTTGCTACCATTAACTTTCATAGCGATTATTTCGCTAAATCTTAATATATAGATTTAGGCAGGCCTAAAAGCGGAGCTCCCATTTATTATTTTTTTAACAAATAAGAAACCACACTATTTCTAAGCTTATACAGTGGCCCATAAGGGTTCAAAATAAATTAATTTTTAATCGCTCATGGTTAAACTTAATATCTTACATGTAAAAATCTCTCATGGCTTTGTTGACGAAGGCGATGTCAATATATTTCTTAATCCTTCTAAATTTTTGCCTATGACAGGTTCTAAAATTAAAATTGACGAGTGCACTTTATTGGGTTCCTCACGTACGCACGTAGGCGCAACAACAAATCTTAGTAAAACTTTATACAACGTTTACTGTACACTATGTTAATAAACCTTTATGACTTATTCAATGTAAAAAAGACCCTTGGTCTTGCTTTGATTTACTGCAAAACAGTTAGGGCATAAAAAAAATAACTCAAGGCAAAAACAAAAATACAGCAAAACAAACTAAGTAAACTCGCTGCTAAACACAGTAAACAAAATGAACTCACGCTTCGGCAAACAAAACTCACGAAGGAAAACAAACTCTGCAAATTGATGGTGCTGGTTTTGTAAGTCATTTTAAAGCAGATTTTGTGTAAGAATTGTGGCAGTTTGTGATTTGGAAAGTGGTGCACGCTAACATAGAATAAGCTTACAATGTTGTTTTGACTGTTTTGAACCGTGTTCTTTTCGTTGCAGTTTGGTTGCATGATTAACTAATTCTGTTTTACCGTACACCTTGCTAAAAACCTTAGAGAATTTTATGCAGAGAACTGATTCAATTTTCTTCATTTCTGGTAAGCAAATATGCGGAAGGTTAAGTCTGAACTTGCTCAGCCAAGCACAGGTAACTCGCAACGAAATCGGCGAAATATGTCAAATATTGGTTTACGATTTCAACACACTCGCTGATAAGAGAAACAAAACAAATGCAAGCGAGTATAAAAAAAGAGCGGTTGGATAATAGATCGCTTAAATATATATTGGTGTGCAGTATCGCTGAGTAGTTTTACCCGGTTTTGTTTCGGTGGATTTTTCTGTACGTGTAGTTTGTAATTTATAAAGCGAAATCGTGATTTTGATCCGTGAAACTCAATAATTTGATAAGCTTATTGTTATCAAAATCCAATCATGGTCAATCATGAACATCACAGTTAACTCCACTAACTAAAGCAAAAAACAATTAACCTAAGCGATTTAATAAACAATGTCTGTATGAAATGTACAAACATGAACAGGTTTGTGAGCAGCATTAATTGAATTATACGGGAAGATCTGAAAACCGACACTACTTCAAATTCGTTCATAAATGAAGTATAGTATAAACAGATTCTCACAATAAAATCAAACTTATGCTTACTGCATATATACATTTACGTTTGTTACCTCAAGTTTGGGGAAGGCTTGTAAATTCTGCAGGGCAAAAATTTCAAACCAGCACAATATATATCAGAAACGAAAACGCCACTCGTTGTACGGCTTACTCCAACACCAGCGGCATATACCACAGGCAGCCCAAGCTCACGTTTCGAGCGGTTGGTAGGTATAAATTGGTGTTGCGTAACACTAGACCGTTGAGAATATTATAAGGCTTTGTCTGGGATTTGGGTCGATTTTGGCCGTATTTATGCTTAAAATACAGTAAATATACAAAATAAACTTACTTTTGCCATTTGCTGTGTCCTTTTGCCTATTTTGCGTCTTGAAGTGGTGTTTTAGTCGATTTTTCTCTTCCCTGTTCCTTCCTTCCTAAGACGGAGTCAAGGCGAAACACTGCCATGGCGATCGATCCGCGATCGAGCGGCGATTTTTAGCCCGAAAATCGGTCCCAACGGCGTCTTTTCCTTTCTCACGTAAAGGTCGTTAGCTCTCCTCCTCCCACGAATCTACAGCTTTGGAAAATCTCAATGACTACCCTTTGAAATAAACCGATTTCCACGACTAATCCATAGGTTTCGGAGGTCTGCAATTCCTGTGTAATTCGAAGTTGACACGACCGTTTCAAACTAGGCTCAGCGGCCTGGCCTGGTGTCAAATCCACATACGTCCACGGGAGGGAAGGTAAAAATTACTTAGTCGCAATCCAAAACTTTCTAAGTAATTTTTACCTTCCCTCCCGTGGACGTATGTGGATTTGACACCAGGCCAGGCCGCTGAGCCTAGTTTGAAACGGTCGTGTCAACTTCGAATTACACAGGAATTGCAGACCTCCGAAACCTATGGATTAGTCGTGGAAATCGGTTTATTTCAAAGGGTATGCATTGAGATTTTCCAAAGCTGTGGATTTGTGGGAGGAGGAGAGCTAACGACCTTTACGTGAGAAAGGAAAAGACGCCGTTGGGACCGATTTTCGGGCTAAAAATCGCCGCTCGATCGCGGATCGATCGCCATGGCAGTGTTTCGCCTTGACTCCGTCTTAGGAAGGAAGGAACAGGGAAGAGAAAAATCGACTAAAACACCACTTCAAGACGCAAAACAGGCAAAAGGACACAGCAAATGGCAAAAGTAAGTTTATTTTGTATATTTACTGTATTTTAAGCATAAATACGGCCAAAATCGACCCAAATCCCATACAAAGCCTTATAATATTCTCAACGGTCTAGTGTTACGCAACACCAATTTATACCTACCAACCGCTCGAAACGTGAGCTTGGGCTGCCTGTGCATATACATGTTTTGAATTATCAGCGAAGATTGATCTCTCCTTTCCTTTCGGTGTAGCTGTTAACAGTCTTTAATCCATCACTTAGTGAACTTCACCGGCTGTGAGCTAACTTTTATCTTAGCTCAATGTCAGCTCAATTAATTTTTCAGCCTTGGTTAGCCGCAGTGCTTCAACTCTCGGTGTTGTCCGTCGGCAATTATTTCGGATTTTCCCGTTAAGAGGTTGCCCTTAATCATTTGGCATGAGTTTTCATGATGTAGATGAGTAAATAGAGCGAGAAATATTCACGAAGAACTATGTTTTCCACCATGCTTTGATCTTTCTTCGCGTCTTTCATTCAGGTTAAAAAAAGTGAACAACGTACCAACTATTTGCCGCCTTTTCATACAACCGCTTCGTTTAAGTTGAAATGAAATGTCCAGTCATTAGAAAACATGAGAAAAAAAACGCTGAAGTAATGAAGTGTTCTTACAAGTTTCTATGACATTTAAGTTAACTCTCAACAAACCAAAAAATGTTTTTGTGTTACTTTTTGCGTAAGAAGGACTCCAAATCAAGGACAAAGATAAACTCGTCCCAGGCCTAATCCGTGCGTACGTACGGACGCGGGCGACCACCAAATTTTCTTGGCTTAATGGATTTCTCATTTTCTATGGGTATGGAGCTCCGCCCGCGGGCGCCTTCGGCGCCCGCGGGAGCTCCGCTATAAAATGGACGAAAGCTAAGTCGAGGCATATTAATCCCGTTCATTCAACTATCCTTTGAACGTAGCGACTAGAACATCTTGCTGAATTCGAAAGTAACAAGAGTCATTACTTTCGAACCTTTATGGTAATTTAGACTAGACAGATCCAGCCATGTCACGAGGAGCCGCATGTGAGCTAAATTTAGTTTAAACTCGCCAACAAACAAAAAATAATTGTGCGGAAGCAACGGAATCGATAGAATGTGTCACAGGTCATGCTGAGCGAGAAGTTTGGCAAAGAGAACAAAGTAAAAATCAGATTCCAAGTGCCTTTTTATTAGCCTTTTCGTTTCAAAAGATGTTTTGGTCCTTACATTCTAGTCTAAACGATAATTATTTAAAAGTTTTCGGCAAAATGGCGAGGAATAGAAGGACGAATTAAGCGATTGTTCCTGCTTTCTATATAGCAGACTCCGCCCTAAAATCTAATTGGTTTAACTTTGTACTTGGTACGAAACCTCCCAACGGGTTATCAAATGAACATGCCTCGACATAAACAACATTATGTCTAGACATAATGTTTGGTTATTTATTCCCGTCGGACTGGGTGTAAAAAAATTAGAACGAAAAGCACTGCTTCTTGTAAAGATGCAAAGTAACAGTACGTCAGCATTCAGTTTTATTTCAAAACCCTTTTCAAATCAGGAAAACATATTACATCGATCCCAATGCAGCGTTCCCCCTTCTCATCGGTCACCGCGTGACCTCTTTCTCCCGGGCCCCTTTCTTTCACTTCTACACAGACATCCTGTTCACCTGGCATTCTAGCCTCGATTCTAGTCAGTCCCTAGTGGCATTCTTTTGGTGGCGACTTAACAAAATGCGTTATATCAAAAATAAAAAATTATATATCGAAAAGTATAAAAACCTATTTTATTCTGACATCGACTCACAGCTGAATAACGGAGAGCTAACCAGCGCTACTTGAAAGCGGCAGGGCTTGGGGTGTTGAGGTAGGTGCCGATTGTGCATCTTGTGTAATATCCGGCGTCATAGGTGATTCTCTCTTTATCAACGGATTCACCAATACCGGAGTCACAATCGATATTAACTTCATATAATCTTACTATCTAATGGCCATTAGATAATGATATTTTAAGGAGGTAAAGCTAATATAAGGTCTAGGTTAAAAACTGGTTTCTTCGAAAAAATTTTTGTTTGAAAGCTGTACACTGTTGGTTTTGCATTTTTGCTATTTAATTTATTTAGAGCAGTCCACATATACGCACAGGTACAAATAAGAAACGACTTTAAAGACTGATAATACAAAAAGGAAACTTACAACAGTTTTTTCATACATACCGTAAAGTTCCTGTTATTAGCCCTGCGTTTATACAACTTCGTAGGGGTTTGGGGGGCATGGCTTATAACATGCGGATCTGATATCAAGGAGGGCTTACATGTATAAGTGAAAGAAACAGAAACGTTTCAGCTGGCCAGAAGCAAATGTAAGCCGCACTCTTATGAGGGAAATATTGTAAGAAACCCACCTGCAATCTTATTCGTTAGTTATAACAAGTTGCATAACTTTTACTTTTAGACATGGTACCCAGTTCACCGCGGATGTTAACGCGTGTTGCGTGGATGTTCTCGCGTGCTTTTGAGAGACGATCAGAAACGCAACGGCGGGAAATGTGGTGTGAAAGTGGCTTGTTAACTCTCTCAATGTCACTTGTAAATTCGTTTCAAGCCTAATACGACAAATGTTCTGTTAAAAAAATACGGCTTTTAATTTTACTTACCTGTAAGTTATAGCGTCGATAGTTCCGTCCAGGGCAATTTTCTTGCTGCGAAATAAAAGTCTAACAGAACTAGGACTAAAAAACTCGCACTCGATCCTGACAATTCAAGGTTAAGCTCGGTCAGTGCTTCTACTTTTTCTTATAGCTTTGTTTGACGCATGTATCCCTCTAGCCTTCGGATCATTTTATGGGAATGTTTTAGTATTTAAGTTCGTCGACAAATGAATACAAGCCATTTCCACACCACATTTCCTGCCATTGCGTTTCTGATCGTCTCTCTTTACAGTGTCCACAACTAGTACAACAGTGCTAGATACTCTGACATTACAGTGATTTATTTTATTTATTTATTCTCAAAATCACGCGAGAACATCCACGCAACACGCGTTAATATCCGTGGGTGAACTGGGTACCATGTCTAAAAATAACGTAAGAGGGATTCCGATCAAGATTTCTTTGTTTCAAACGGCTAATCAAAATAAAAATTGCTTTAATTAAAAAATATCATGTCCCCAGAGCCCTTCGTTTCTCGTGCCAAGGCCTTGCCGCCTAAGAGATGCGAAAAGGGCTCTGGGGACGAGAATGGGATTACCTTTAGAATAAGGCCTCTATGGGGGATTTACTCTCTTACTTCATCCTTTCTTGCACACATAAGATAATTTCACTACAAGTGGATGACAAAAAAGGCGTGTTCGGCCGCTTAAGTTTCCGACTCGTTGTGAAAACATTACGAAGTTGCCGTGCCTTGTAAATCCAGATACTACTACGATATCTCTAAGCTCTCTGTCATGCATTATCAGGTGCTTTTATCCTCATTCAGTTACATAGCTATGGGCTGAAACGTGCGACTTCAATTCAGGGCAAGGTTGTTCAAAGCACGGCTAACTTTAGCCAATCCAGGATTAGCATGAACAGGATAGCAAGAATTTTGAATTCAGTTTTTAACTTTTCAGTGAGGTGTTCTGATATTTTCTGTCCTCCAGTTTTGACGTTGACTTGTCTCGATCTCCACAAAACATAAGCAATTTTAAACACTTTTATATTAAAGAAATTGAACCCTCGATTAACTTTTAATCCCAGGTTAGTGTTAAACGGCCTTAGAACAAACCGGCCCGCGCTTGTATTCTTCTTTCTTTACGAGCTGTCGCAAAAGAAAATCTAGTGGGTTGGTAGCTTTCAGTAGTTTCGTCAAGCCTCTTTTGTGCTACACAAACGTCCAGTTGCTAGTATATACTTTGGTTTATACATTTCTAATAATCGTTAAATCGGCTTAACTGTTTGCATGAATCAATATTTTTGCTGTCTCCAAACACTCCGACAGCATCCGCCATTTTGTTTTGTTGCGCATTGGCGACTTTCCTGACAATCAATTAAATTTCAATTTCACCTTTTTGCTCTCGATTTCAACTTTCTGTGCTGCTTGGGATTAATTGACGTGCTCTCAGCCAATGAGCTTGCTGAAATTTTTGCATGTGTCTTATCCGGTATCTTATTGCTTCATTGCAGTATTTGCGGTAACTGTAAATGAAAATGTGATCAACATCAACCTTCCTCTTAAAGTGTTAATACATTAGGAAGCAGAAAGTTATAAGAATAAAGGAATTCTTTATTTTCATTTGCCATGATAGCTCTACAATGTGTCTTACACTATCAGAAGCAACTACGCAAGTGCGTTACTAGCATAAAAAAGTTCCTCGCTGAATATAAAAAAAGTAAAACGATTGCTGGTAAACAACGTTGCTTGATTTGTCCTCGATTTTCATTGAGTTCGATGCTATCTTACAAAAAACTAGGGTTTTCGAAGGCCAATAACACAATAAGAACAAAAGGTTTTCTGCCGGCCGGCACAATGATATCGGATTTGGCAAAATACCAAAAAATCAAAATGCACAATTAATTTTTCACCGATGTGTTCGATTATTTATCCAACGTAAGACCTCCTTAATCTCCTAACGTAATTTAACAAGTCCCAGAACAGGAGTGTTATGCTCTACGTTTCGTGACTAATGGATTTCTATCACGCGGCAGTCAAGGTGGAAATAATGCCACCGTCATTTACTAAAACTGTTGCAGTGATCTTCATTATAATCTTTATTATATTATGCATGCCATATAGGATGCTTGAAAACGTTTAGAGAACTTAATCCGAGCAAAACCAGGAAATGTTATTCCGACTTTTTTCTTATTAGACGTGAGACAATTGCAATAGTCCATATTTAGCTTGGTCCAGTGGTGTTCTTTCCCCTGTAATGGCTTTTTTGTTTCAGTGAAGAATTAACAAGGAAAGAAAAACCTCTCCGATCACAAAACAAAGACCAACAAAGTTGATATTAACTGATATTATGCCAGCGGTAGCTAACATTCTTCCTCGTGGATTCCTATTATTTTCCAAGCAGCTATTTGACTATTGGACAGCATCAATCATTACACCAGATATGAACATGATAAACTATTTAGTTTTAGATACGAACAAAGCGAAGTGCCTGTCATGTATAAGCTTTACATGGCTAAAACCTTTTAAAATACGTAATACCTTTTCCACATCGAATAACGTACACATTGGCAATAAGCTATATCTACTCTTGCTTAATATTATAGTAGTAGTCCCTATTCTGTTATCTAAAATTCAACGTTGAATAAAAGAAACGGTTTTTGAAGGTAAAGCTTCAAGCGGCATCATCCATAGCCACGTCAACTGGAAGCAAATGGTTTCTATCGTCATCAACACTGCTTTCATCATCCCTTGAACTCGCATCGCTTTCACCATTTCCACTTTGAGCCAAATTATCACTGACCCGACCGGTACCTTTGGAGACAAGAAGGTAGAAAATAGTACCTACTAGAACAGCCAGGACACATGTATTGACAACCATCACAAACCAGACAAATGTGGCTCTGGACAAGTTGTCCAAAGACGAAAACCTCAATAACATGAAAGACATGGACAACACAAACAACACGAGGGGCTCGAAAAAATTCTCATGGGCGCGTCGTTTACTGGGTGTGTCCTTGTAAGGTTGCAAACGTAAATGAATCATGGCTGAAACCATAAGTATCAGCCAAACCACACAGGTTTGCAAACTGGAGGAAGATGAAATCATAGACAACGCTATGGCAAGAAACAGGCGGCGAAGAAGCATGAAAATCTCGTAGAATCGCTGATACTTTGGTTTGTAGGGTAAATAAACCGGACCAAGCCAAGCATCAAGTTTCTGGCGGTCTTCAGGACTCATTGTGTTCCGTTTTCGAAAGAAAACAACCATCAGAGAGATGAGAAGCAAAGGAAAGCCAATCACATAGAACACAACAGAGACGGCACCAAGTGCTGTCAGTGTGTTGTAAGTGTGCGAGTTGCATTCTATCCAGGGGGAGTTAGGCATGTAAAGGACATCATGGTCCTTGTGACATGGGCGTAGAACAGAAAGACTTTGTTTGACAATGGGAAAGTAACTGAAGCTGACACAAAAGAAGGCACTTTGGCGACATTTGAAATGAACGTTTTCCATGCGTTGCTCGTGTGGACGAAACCTGTTGTAAGTCAGCAAGATGATAAAGTACAGACCCACTGTTGCCATGCACACAACTGGAAGAAGAAGCAGAAAAGCAAACTTACCGACGGGAGTGAAAAAAGATGGTAAATCGCAGGAAAGCGAAGGAAAATACAGATTCCAGTAGCTGCTCAAGTAATTTTGAGCTGTAACGACTTGTTGAGGCCAAACATTTGCACTGGATACCATGAAATCCATTGTTTGAATGTAAAACACAGTGACACTGATGAGAGATCGGGCCTCTTTTCCTTTACTGGTCAAACATAACACAAAAACTACCAGGTTTAATTTGAACATCCAAGCAGGAAGGAATTCCAGCAACATAAATGTTAACATCAGGAGAAAATGAACAGCGGTAACGGCAAACCATTTGATAGGTTTCAGATTGAAATAAAAATATGACCAAAGCAAAGCGAGAAACGACACAGCAAAGACAGGAATAAACAAATAGTAGTAGGTTTGATCGCCTTTTGCACATTTGAAGCACAGTCCACCAATCTTGTAAAATCCCAGTTCACAACGAGAGCAAAATCTGTCTGTATTTCCTGGATGACAGATGCAGGAATGATTGCATGTTGTGATCAGAGAGGACACTGACGGTCTGTAATTGGATGCGTTTGTGTGTTTTGCTGTTGTGTCGAGAAGACAGGTGCAGGAATCTGTTGGATTGCATGCAGATGATACTGGACACTTGACAAGATGTGTGACATTGTTTGAATTAGGTGATGGCCAATAACCACTGCGCAAGGTCATGATGTTTGGGAGGAGATCATCTGATTCGCTGAAGGTAAACTGGGGGCAGGTGCCTCCATCCATGCATTTCTTGCACAATCCGCTTTCTCCGTAGAAATCTGCATCGCAGACGCAATATCTGTACTCGTAAAATGCTGGATCCAAGCGAATGCGGCCATTGTTGAATGTGAGTTTTCCTTGAGGGCATGTAAAGTTGTCTCCTTCAGGAGGTCGTACCATTCTTAAGAAGTCAGGACGAAAGACGTTGGACGATTTGCCAGTTCCTTTGCGCATAAAGGGATTCTTAGAAATATCCAGGTATTGAAGAGCAATCAAATTTTGAGTTCCTCCAGGAAGACTACCCGACAAATTATTTGCAGAAACATCAAGATAGGATAGCACTGTCAAATCGGCTAGGACATCGGGAATAGGACCAAAGAACCTGTTACCACGTAAATCGTAAGTTGACAGTGTTGGTAGGTAGAATAATTCTGGAAGAATAGGACTCTTTATGCCGCAGAAACTTACATTGATAACTGATGGAATTGAGGCTTTGAAAAGTCCCATAAAACTTGTAAAATTAATTGTCAAATTTCTATTTTCAGCCAAAGAGACGAATGAATTAATAGTTCTGTTGCAATTTGTTGACCACGGCCTCCCTCTGTTAATAGAAGAAAACTTGTTTTGTGACATGTCGATCGTACCCAAACCTGGCAAAAGAAGTAACTCACCTGGGATATCCCCCTTCAGGCGGTTGTTGGCAACATCAAGCACTCTAAGTCGGCTAGATTTTGATACGATTTGGGGAAATTTCCCCGAAATATTGTTTCCCGGCAGGACAAGGTATTGGAATTTCGCTGGCAACATGTTAGGCATCTCGTCCATTAATCTAACTCCGGATATGAACAAATAAGATAACAAAGGAATAGCAAATAAATCGCTTAGGCGACCTTGCATCATACCAGGAGCATTTCGTAGGTCAAGATACCAGAGCTTTTGTAATCTAGCAATGCTTCTTGGTATCTGTCCAGTTAGGTTATTTCCACCAAGACTCAGAAATTTCAACTCTTTCATATTTCCCAACTCCTCTGGTAAATGGCCGGTGAAGCCTTCGCCGTCCATGGGACTTCCTATGAAGACCTGTAAACTTGTCAGATTTACAATATCCTTAGGAATATCTCCAGCTATAGCAGATGCGCAGAATACGAAAGTCAGCAATTTGCTCATATTTCCAAACAAAAAGTGACCAATGCGTCCCCGTAGGTTTGGGTTACCAGGCATGCACAAGGAAAACAAGTTACGGATTTTCCACAGATTCGAAGGAAGAACGCCATCTAAGTTGTTGTAAGGCAAAACGATAGTTTTGATGTATGTGTTGTTGTGGCAGGTGATGCCATACCAGGAACAGTGAGATTTTGAACTATTCCATCCGCTCTTCTCGTACCACCGTTGCCCATTTGTTGATGTGTAAGTGTCGAGTAGAACTTCTCTTTCTTGTTCCGGTGTGAATGACGTGTCGTACACGATAATTGGAAAATTCCCTTTGTGATAAACGCGTCTTAAACAATCGGGGCCCTCGTTGTTAAGGAACAGTTGTAAATCTGGAAGACAATTATTTAGCATTACTGAAGGTCGATGAGACAACTGCGGAAATTCCGGGACTTTCCTCGTGTCACGTGGCATTCTTTTGTCTTTTACATTGTAAAATATGCTTCTATTGCTATAAAGATTTTGTAATAAGTGTAAATACCAATTTCTCGGGCACTTTAGCATTCTTGAAAGGATGTTCTCCAGAATTGGCTACAGGTAGGTCAGCCGTGAGGTGGAGAGCACAAACACAGGACACTTTATCTGCCTTTAGGTGCATTTATTCGACCTATTTTTGCATGTAACACGATAAATATTTGCATTAAATGGAAGCTCGGAAAAACATCCGAGCTCCAGATAGGATTTGAACCCACGACCCTCCGTGATCTAGTCGGATGCTCTAACCACTGAGCTACTGAGGACTCTTTGGTGAGCAAGGGTCAAATGGCTTAAAAATAACATTTTCCCCGTCTTTTTGTATACGTTAGCTAGTGAAATCGTTTCCATTTTGTTCATCTTAACCCTGAATGAAAATTGGCTACGAGTCACTGAACTCGTAAAATAAATTATAAAACGAGAATAGAAAATCGCAAACAATGACAAATGACTTTTTACCCAAAGCAAATGGTGTTCTTAACCATCAACTCCAATCTCTTATCCTAAATAGTATCTGTTTGACTTATAATAGTAAACAAACCGCGATTGGCTGATTTCTGATCACATGACCTTGCATGAATTTAATCGGGTTACATTTTCATCTGATGTATCCATATCGGGATACATTGACCTGAACGTGATCAATGACCAGAAAAAGTAGGTGATCAAAACGTGACCAAGGCCGGTGGCGTGATTGAAGCGTGATGTATTTTCGAGTATTTGAAGCTCACTTCTCGGCTATTCCAGGAAATTTGTCGTTAGTTCTTCGAAAGTTCGTGACTCCAGAATGACTCATTATTACTTCCAGACTTTATTAATAAAATTGTGTATAAATACAAAATAGAGAAATTATTGCAATGAATTATTTCGCTTATTACTCTATTCTCTTCCCCTCCCCTGCCCACACCATTGTAATTGTAACATTTCTTTATTTTAGCTTCATTGAAGTAAAGTAATTAACAAATAAGTTAATTTAAGTAATGCATTGTAACTCGAGTGCAGCCATCATCACTTTTAAGCTGTCTGGCTCGTAGTCGTCACCATTTTTGTTTTTAACTTCAGCGTAGAAAGTTTCGAGTAGTTTGTTTAGTTTCCCTGGCTCGTTTTCCTCGATTCTGTTGTCGATATTTTTCTCACCACACCATGTTTTCCACACATTCAGCCAGAAAGAAGTACTCTTAACTGTGTTCGGGTTTTTGGAATAATTTCTTAGCTGTTCAATTGTTGTTTCACTTGCAAATCCAAATCGTTGTTTGCTCAAAACCCCGGCCATTTTTTTCCGCGTCGTATCTTCAAATTTTCCGCCAACATGTTGCTATAGAAACAGCTCTAAACTGATTGGCTCATATTGGTTTCTATTGTTTTTTAGCCAATCAGAATCCATTTGTAATTTGCACCCGTGTTACAGATTTGCACCCGTGTTTCTTTATAAATGCCCTCGTTTTTAGCCAATCAGAACTGAGTAATTTTTTCATGTATATTATTATATCAGTTAAATTCAATTTTCTGTAGAGGGACCGCACAGATATTTATATTTCTTTTCTCTTTCTTTTTCTTATTTGTTAAGTTAATTGTATTAATGTAGTGCCTTTGTTGTAAATAAAGTATTCATTAAATGCAAAAAAAAAAAGTTCGTGAAACACGGTGGAACAGTTTGTGGCTAAAACCGGCGCTTTCTACGTTTTATTCGAAAAATGAAGTCAAAAAACGTTTAGAGCAGAAAACGAAAATGCCTGGAAGTAAGCCGGCTCTTTACTTTCTTTTATAAGTAGTTTACGATGTACTTGTACATTTGCAGTGCTTTATAGAAGAAATAAAGTCGTGCTCAGGCGTGCTGTTATAAAGGTAGTGGCAAACGAGGACACAATGTTGCGGACACATTGTTGCGGACACAAATGTTTCCCCGTTTGCCCGTGCGTGCAACATTTGTTGCGGACGCAAAAAATGTTTCTGATTTTTGTCAGAAACATTTGGTGTCCGCAACAAATGTTTCCCCGTTTGCGCGGCATGGACACAAAACAAATGTTTTGTGTCCCGCTCTTTTGCCCACCCAGGAAACATCAATGTGTCCTCGTTTGCCACCACCTTAAGAATTATATGGGAACGAAACAATTTTGTTTCAGGAGGTACAAAATCGACTTACACTCTTGCGGTTTTTTGCTGTTGTTGTTGTTGTTGTTGTTTTATTCTTATTATTCTTCTTATTATTTTTTTTTTTGGGAGGGGTGGTGGGGGGTTGTCAACTACTCAGGCCAATTTGAAGTGATTTCGATTAGTTCTTGCTTTACAAAAATTTGGAACACGTGTACTTAATTAAATATTACCAATGTTGGAAACAATTATTGACTGCATCTCACTCGAAGCTCGATATCTTCCATGAAATTGGTCAAATCACAACAGAATTTCAACTAGAGTAATCTCCGGTAATGTCTTTTTCCTTTCGTTGTTCTTTGGGTTCGGGGTGCTCTACTGAAGTGTGAAGTGTGAAGTGGACTTCCGTGATTCCCCCCTTGAATCTTACTGTGTAATTTTGCGTTTGCAACAATATCTTCATGCCCCTTCCCCGTAGCCTGCGCCGCCGGGGTTAGATCACGTCTGCGACACAAGCTACTTCCCCGATAAAGTTAGCCCGCGAGCAGGCTCCCAAGGTAATTGGAGAGCGAAGCAAACCGACAAGGGCGCGCTTTCTTTTCGCCCTATCCTCGACTCGAGAGCCTGTTCACAGCTTGGGGGGGGGGGGGGGGGGGGGGGGGGGGGGACTTAGGGACGGGGATGCTCGTCGGAAATTTTGAATTAAGCCCCTAAAAGAGACCAATCTGGGTGTGGCCGAACGTTATGCAGTCCCCTAAAACAGTAAATATAACGTCAAGAACTTGACGGCTAAAAATAATGACGTTTTGCCCAATACACCCTAAGCAAGACCAAAATCTGAAATTTACACCCCTAAGCGAGACGACGAGCATCCCCGTCCATTTCATATGGGAGTCCCCCCGCCCCGGGGGGTTCACAGGCTACGCTGATTTGTCGACATGACGCCATCTTTTGTGTGGTTCAACGGGTTACGCATAACAAGAAAAGCAATGGCCGCAATTTCGAGAGTTTTCTACACTTCAGTAGACCACTCGGAATCCAAGGAACAACGAAAGGAAACGGAATTACCGGGGATTACGCTGGTGAAAATTCTGTAGTGATTTGACCAATTTCATGGAAGATATCGAGGTGCGTGTGAGATGCAGTCAATAATTGTTTCTGTGAATAAAGTACACGTGTTCCAATTTTTCGCAAAGCAGTAACTCGCCGAAGTGACTTCAAATCGACCAAAGGAGCTGACAAACAATAAAAAGCTCTACACAGCAACAGTATTATTCGACTTTCATCATAAAACATTCGAATTTATACCTCTTAAATCAATATTGTTTTGTTCCCATACAAACCCTTATCAATTGCGTCTTCAATGTACTGTGGCTTTATCATTAGCTTGGACTGCCTGTGACATTCAGACCAGGTGTGTACCGCCTCTAGAATGAAGACAAAAAATTTCTTTCCTCTACTTGCTTTACTAAAAGGTGCCGGTTCTCGAAAGAACAGTCTTTGAACTATAATCTTGCATAACGCGAGTCCGATCAGTTCTAGGATAGTTTTTTTCTAAACGCGCTGAAATATTAAATTAGGTCGTAAATTTTCCTATTCACTATGATATGTACCAGTAGCTCGGACAGTTTATGCAGTTTTCGCTAAAATTAGTTTAAATTGCTGCCCATGCACGCCCTAGAAAGCAGAACGCGTTCCGCTCTGGGATTCCCTAGAGGAGAAATCGGAAAATCGGAAATCTCAAATATATTTATAGGTATAATTTATACGTGTAAACACGGCAAGACCGAAGACAACGTGAACTGGAAAATTAAATTATACGCACGATTACGTTTACATATAAACACGAATCGCGTGTATAAAATTAATTCCCATTTCACGTTGTCTTCGGCCTTGCCGTGTTACTACGTATAAATCATACCCGCGATTGCATAAATTTTATCTAACTTACTCTGGTGAAGATCACCATGAAGTTATTACTCTTTGGATTAACTTTTATCCTTTATTATCCCAAATTATCGGCTGGCCCTGGATCTTGTCCAAATGTCTCATCCTTTCTCCTACTGCTCATACAAATTTTTTGTTCTTTGAAGCATTACATTCACCCGATGCAAAATAGTCGTAGTATCAAAGAGACCTTTGATTATGGAGTATCCAAAATGTCTCTCGAGCTCGAACTCGTAAATCGGGGGAGTGATATGATCAGCGACTGCTGATAAGTAAAAGATTTCAAACAAAATTGATCAAACATAGCCAACTCTATTCAATAAGGTTGACGCAAATCTTTTCTTAGCCGTCACTCAGTTAGCTTTAAAAACAAACCGATGAAGGCCTAAGTTTTTTGGCCGAAACGTCTTAAAAAGTTTTATTAACGTTGTTTCGAACGTTACAACGAGTCAGCGTCGAGCACAATAATTTACATTATAATGTCTATCCCTGACTGCAATTTTAGTATTTTCAAATCTTTTCTTCTCTGCGCACATGCATTAATATATAAAGTCTTTATAGGCCGGCTAGAGGGTAATCAGACATTTAAATTTAACACATTTAGAAGTAGATGACTTACCAGATAAGAGCATGATACATGTTTCTACTTTCAGTAATTGACCAGTAGTGATCCCTTGCTCGTTTTTAGTCGTACTATCACATTAATAATCGATCATCACCGAAGTAACGGAATCACGGACGATTTTTAATGTTGAAACACAGGATCTTGATAGGTTTCATATTATGAATTTAGTGGCGACCGTGCAAACATACAAGTTACAAAACCCTTTTTCAACAAGTGTTCACAAGCTTTGATAACATCGATTTCATGTCGCAAACGCAAAATTCGTTTACCTTTGACTCATTTAGGCGTATTACAACAGATCTTTCTTAATGCATACTGCTGCGTAAATTAAGGTGCTAGCACTCAGCATAAGTATCTCGTGGCCACAGTGCATTCACTAATCCACGTTGTATAAGTACTGCTTGGCAAAAAGGGCGCTTACAAATATCAGCTTGTACACCCCAAGCTGACACAGAGAGTGAGTATAAATACCAATCATGGCAGCTTTTTGTTGCGAACGTGGTCAGCTGCTGTACATGTCAAAATGGCGGATGCAGGGTATATTTATGTGTTAAGTAATGCATGGTTGCTTACCAATGAGTGCAGGTTATGTTTCAAGGAAGTGTTTTGAAACGAAAACGAAAACGTTACTGAGGCAGGAAGTCAGCAGTTCCCATCGAGACATAATCTACTCATCTTCTTTACGCTTTTTCTAACTGAGTGGAAAATGGAAAGGAAATATTTCTCTAATACTAAAAAATCTTAATGGATATCAAAAATCAGTTGTCGGTTGAGTGATGTGGGTTGCCGTAAAGTGAAATCTAATTATTCAAACAGATTGAACAACTGTTAGCTTGAAAAAACAGAAAAAACAGAAATTTCTTTGCTAACATTAAGTTCCATATATAGTATTTGGCAAAACTTAATAAAAAAAGAGGAAACTCAGCCGTGACACCATCCTTTCAAATTAGCGATCCTCCGAAAGAACCCATTGGAAAAGCCTGTTGAGTACGAAAGTAGCAAGGTTGGTGTCTTTCGAACCGTTATGGTATTTTTAAAGCAGACAAATCGAACCACATCAAGCGGAAGCTTTAAAGCACGTGTGAGCAGCGCGTGAGCTAAAGTTAGTTTCAATTCGCTAACAAAGGAAAATTGATTTCGCGGAAGCGATAGAATGTGTCACGCGATATGCCGTCAGGGGGAGGGGGAAGGGGGGTGCTTCTCACCGGAATTTATTTCGCGTTATGGGACAAATCAGCTTATACACAGTGGGGCTTGTAAGCGAGGAGCGGAGGCTTGCAAACAGCATTTTATCCGGTATGGCATATTAAAAAAAAAAGAATTTGTTCTGCTCGTTTCATCTCAACATTATTGTGTTTGCAATCAGTTTCCGGAACACAAGATGGCTAAACTCGAAACTGAAAAATTGCAGACAAAACGTCTTTCTTGTCTGCGGCTTCCGCGTCTGCGGTCTTATATGCTACTTAAAAAAGTTTACTAAATTAATCAAGAGCCTTTGATTCCTAAGTTAGCCAGCAGATCAAGATTACCAGAAACCAAGTCACATGTGCTGTTGACCAACCCATCGGTTATGTTCTTTGTCAATGCTTTTAAAATAAATTCGCTTTCGCAACCTTGTCAGAGTTTTATGCCTAGCCTTTAGTGTGTCTGTTGCGACTCAGTGTCGACATTTTTAGAACTTTACAACAATTTCCACGATGTAGTCACCGTAATTATCTCGGGGACAAAACGTACTGAGCTACAAACTTGTAAGTTAAATTAGATCCGCACTGTTTTTTTGTCTGTTTAAAATGGTTGACTGCTGACCAGGGTGCGCTCTATTCAATGATGTCAATGAAAATGAACTGATGAAAGGAAACTGAAAAGCCACTTCAGTGTATAAAAATTCAATCAAGGTGCTTAGTAAGGATGTTCAGCGAACATGTTTCATTAGAAGTCCAATGAAGCTTCACCTACAGGGAAACTAAGCCTTACTTTGAAAAGTGCCCTGTTACACAGGGTAGAAAAACCTTAACTTACGCCTGAGAAATAATAAAATAATTAAGTCATTAACTGTTTTGTCATAATTGACGTACATTTCCGTCTTTAAAACGTCCCACCTCTTCTAAACGAAACGTTTATGCGCAATTCATAAATTTTATCTAAGTTACTCTGGTGAAGATCACTATGAAGTTATTACTCTTTGGATTAACGTTTATCCTTTATTATCCCAAATTATCGGCTGGCCCTGGATCTTGTCCAAATGTCTCATCCATTCTCCTATTGCTCATACAAATTTTTTTTTCTTTGAAGCATAACATTCACCCGATGCAAAATAGTCGAAGTATCAAAGAGACCTTTGATTAAGGATTATTCAAAATATATAGAGAGCTTAAGCACAGGCGTTTTTGAGCCACGGACGGCAGCCGGAAATTGAACCTTCTCGTCTTTAGCGCTTATTGTCAGCTTTTTTTTCATAAATTCAAGTTGTAAGTGCTAAACTGAAAGCTTTCTTACTTATTTTTGGAGGTAAAAGTTCGTTAAAACCTTAAACATTCGCCTTCCGGTTGCCGTCCGTGGCTCAAAAACGTCTGTGCTTAAGCTCTCTAATGTCTCTCGAGCTCGAACTCGTAAATCGGGGGAGTGATATGATCAGCGACTGCTGATAAGTAAAAGATTTCAAACAAAATTGATCAAACATAGCCAACTCTATTCAATAAGGTTGACGCAAATCTTTTCTTCTCTGCGCACAGCCATTATAATATAAAGTCTTTATAGGCCAGCTATAGGGTAATCAGACTGTTAAATTTAACACATCTACAAGTAGATGAATTACCAGATAAGAGCATGATACATGTTCCTACTCTCAGTAATTGACCAGTAGTGATCCCTTGCTCGTTTTTAGTCGTACTATCACATTAATAATCGATCATCACCGAAGTAACGGAATCACGGACGATTTTTAATGTTGAAACACAGGATCTTGATAGGTTTCATATTATGAATTTAGTGGCGACCGTTACAAAACCCTTTTTCAAGAAGTGTTCACAAGCTTTGATAACATCGATTTCACGTCGCAAACGCAAAATGCGTTTACCTTTGACTCATTTAGCCGTATTACATCAGATCTTTCTTAATGCCTACTGCTGCATAAATTAAGCCGCTAGCACTCACCATAAGTATCTCGTGGCCACAGTGCATTCACTAATCCACGTTGTATAAGTACTGCTTGGCAAAAAAGGACGCTTACAAATATCAGCTTGTACACCCCAAGCTGACACAGAGAGTGAGTATAAATACCAATCATGGCAGCTTTTTGTTGCGAACGTGGTCAGCTGTAGTGAGTATAAATACCCATCATGGCAACTTTTTGTTGCGAACGTGGTCAGCTGCTGTATACATGTATGTCAAAATGGCGGATGCAGAGTTTATTTATGTGTTAAGTAATGCATGATTGCCTACCAATGAGTGCAGATCTTGTCTCGTTTCATTGGAAGTGTTAGGAAACAAAAAGGAAAACGTTACTGAGGTAGGAAGTCAGCAGTTCCCTTCGTGACATAATCTATTTATCTTCTTTACGCTTTTTCTAACTGAGTGGAAAATGGAAAGGAAATATTTCTTTAATACTAAAAAATCTTAATGGATATCAAAAATCACTAGACAGCTATAAACACAGTGTGATCCATAACTGACTTGTCGGTTGAGTGATGTGGGTTGCCGTAAAGTGAAATCTAATTATTCAAACAGATTGAATACCTGTTAGCTTGAAAAAACAGAAAAAACAGAAATTTCTTTGCTAACATTAAGTTCCATATATAGTATTTGGCAAAACTTAATAAAATAGAGGAAACTCAGCCGTGACACCATCCTTTCAAATTAGCGATCCTCCGAAAGAACCCATTGGAAAAGCCTGTTGAGTACGAAAGTAGCAAGGTTGGTGTCTTTCGAACCGTTATGGTATTTTTAAAGCAGACAAATCGAACCATATCAAGCGGAAGCTTTAAAGCACGTGTGAGCAGCGCGTGACCTAAATTTAGTTTCAATTCGCTAACAAAGGAAGCGATAGAATGTATCACGCGATATGCCTTGAGGGTGAGGGGGAAGGGGGGTGCTTCTCACCGGAATTTATTTCGCGTTATGGGACAAATCAGCTTATACACAGTGGGGCTTGTAAGCGAGGAGCGGAGGCTTGCAAACAGCATTTTATCCGGTATGGCATATTAAAAAAAAAAAGAATTTGTTCTGCTCGTTTCATCTCAACATTATTGTGTTTGCAATCAGTTTCCGGAAGGCAAGATGGCTAAACTCGAAACTGAAAAATTGCATACAAAACGTCTTTCTTGTCTGCGGCTTCCGGGTCTGCGGTCCTATATGCTACTTAAAAAAGTTTGCTAAATTAATCAAGAGCCTTTGATTCCTAAGTTAGCCAGCAGATCAAGATTACGAGAAACCAAGTCACATGTGCTGTTGGACCAACCCATCGGTTATGCTCTTTGTCAATGCTTTTAAAATAAATTCGCTTTCGCAACCTTGTCAGAGTTTTATGCCTAGCCTTTAGTGTGTCTGTTGCGACTCAGTGTTGATATTTTGAGAACATTACAACAATTTTTCACTATGTAGTCACCGTAATTAACTCGGGGACAAAACGTACTGAGCTACAAGCTTGTAAGTTAAATTAGATTCGCACTGTTTTTTGTCTGTTTAAAATGGTTGACTGCTGACCAGGGTGCGCTCTATTCAATGATGTCAATGAAAATGAACTGATGAAAGGAAACTGAGAAGCCACTTCAGTGTATAAAAATTCAATCAAGGTGCTTAGTAAGGATGTTCAGCGAACATGTTTCATTAGAAGTCCAATGAAGCTTCACCTACAGGGAAACTAAGCCTTACTTTGAAAAGTGCCCTGTTACACAGGGTAGAAAAACCTTAATTACGCCTGAGAAATAATAAAATAATTAAGTCATTAACTGTTTTGTCATAATTGACGTACATTTCCGTCTTTAAAACGTCCCACCTCTTCTAAACGAAACGTTTGCCGCCGTAGAACTTATAACTCGTACTTGTTGGACTATTCCGGCAACTTGATTCCAATATGGCATTTTATTGCTTCATTGCAGTATGTGTTGGAACTGTGAATGAAAATGTGATCAAACGTAAAGTTTCTACTTACAATTTTAATACATTGGGAAGCAGAAAGTTACAAAGAATAACGGAAGTCTTGATTTTAATTTCCTATGATATTGCTACAATGTATCATTACATTCTCAGAAGCAACTTAGCAAGCCCGTTACCAATATATCAAAGTTCCTACTCAATAAACAACGAAACTATCTGATATCTAGTTATATTTCAGCAATTGATATTCCTGATAAACAAAGTTCCTTCATGCATTTATCCTCGAATTACATCGATGTCAAAGCTATTTTATAAGGAACAAGAGCTTTCAAACCGAATACAACTGCAATACAATAAAAACAAAAGGTTTTCTGGTACAAATCCATACCGGAGTTTGCATACACTACGAGCAGCCCCTATTTTTTCGCAGTCCGTCGAGCGTAAAGCAAAAAAAAGAAAAATGACCGCGCGAAAATTGGGGACGATGTTTTCGCGCTTCGCTTCCGCTCGCTTCGTCCCCAATTTTCGCGCGGTCACAAAAAACAAAGTGCATAATTAATTTTACACCGATATGTGTCTTTACCTGTTTATCCAACGTAAGATGTCCTTAATCGTCTAGTGTAATACCGTCAAGGTGAACATAAGGTCACCGTCATTTACCTACAACTGATTGCAGTGATCCTTCGATCCTTAAAATGAAGTCTTTATTATGTTATTTGATGCTTAAAAACGTTTCATTCGAGGCACCCTTCGAAATATTACTCAGACTTTTTTTTCTTAATGACACCAGGCAGCTACAATATTTCATATTCTCCTTGGACCCAGAAGTGTTCTTTCTCCAGCAATGGCTATTTTCTTTCAGCGAAGAATTAGCGTAAGGAAGAAAGAAAACCTCTCTGAACACAGAATAAAGTTGACATTACTACTCAGGTGTGTCATCGCCAGAGTTAGCCGAAATACTTCCACACCACTTCCTATTATTTTCCAAGCAACGCTGTTAATGATTGAAAACATCGATCATTACACCATATAAGAAGATTAGAACAGTTTTAGTAACTGACTCATGTATAAACTACACATGAATAAAACCTTAATACGTTAACCATTTTCCGTATCGAATAACGTGCAATAAGCCATATCCTACCCTTAAGATTATTTTGTAACTAAGTACTCCCTGTTCATATATCTAAAGTTCAACGTTGAATGAAAGAAACGTTTTCTAAAGGTAAAGGTTCAAGCGGCATCATCCATAGCCACGTCAACTGGCAGCAAATGGCTTCTATCGTCATCGATACTGCTTCCATCTTCCCTTGAATTCGCATCGCTTTCCCCATTTCTATTTTGATCCAAATTATCATTGACGCGACCGTTACCATTGAAGACAAGAAGGTAGAAAATAGCACCCACTAGAACTGCCAGGACACATGTATTAAGAACCATCACAAACCAGACAAATGCGGCTGTCGACAAGTTGTCCAAAGACGAAAACCTCAACAACATGAAAGACATGGACAACACAAACAACACGAGGGGCTCGAAAAAATTCTCATGGGCGCGTCGTTTACTGGGTGTTTCCTTATAAGGCTGTAAAGGTAGGTGAATCATAGCTGAAACCATGAGTATCAGCCAAACCACAAAGGTTTGCAAACTGGAGGAAGAGGGAATCATAGACAACGCTATGGCGAGAAACAGACGGCGAAGAAGCATGAAAATCTCGTAGAAGCGCTGATACTTTGGTTTGTAGGGTAAATAAACCGGACCAAGCCAAGCATCAAGTTTCTGGCGGTCTTCAGGACTCATTGTGTTCCGTTTTCGAAAGAAAAAAACCATCAGAGAGATGAGAAGCAAAGGGAAGCCAATCACATAGAACACGACAGAGACGGCACCAAGTGCTGTCAATGTGTTGTAAGTGTGAGAGTTGCATTCTATCCAGGGGGAGTTAGGCATGTAAAGGACATCATGGTCCTTGTGGCATGGGCGTAGAACGGAAAGAGTTTGTTTGACAATGGGAAAGTAACTGAAGCTGACACAAAAGAAGGCACTTTGTCGACATTTGAAATGAACGTTTTCCATGCGTTGCTCGTGTGGACGAAACCTGTTGTAAGTCAACAAGATGACAAAGTACAGACCAACTGTTGCCATGCACACAACTGGAAGAAGAAGCAGAAAAGCGAACTTACCAACGGGAGTGAAAAGAGATGGTAAATCGCATGAAAGCGAAGGAAAATACAGATTCCAGTAACTGCTCAAATAATTTTGAGCTGCTACGACTTGTCGAGGCCAAACATTTGCACTGGATACCATGAAATCCATGGTTTGAATGTAAAACACAGCGATGCTGATGAGAGATCGGGCGGCTTTTCCTTTACTGGTCATACATAACACAAAAACCACCAAGTTTAATTTGAACATCCAAGCAGGAAGGAGTTCCAGCAACATAAATGTTAACATCAGGAGAAAATGAACCGCGGTAACGGCAAACCATTTGATAGGTTTCAGCTTGAAATAAAAATATGACCAAAGCAAAGCTAGAAACGACACAGCAAAGACAGGAATAAACAAATAATAGTAGGTTTGATCACGTTTTGTACATTTGAAGCACAGACCACCAATCTTGTAAAATCCTTCTTGACAACGAGAGCAAAATCTGTCCGTGTTTCCTGTATGACAAATGCAGGACTGATTACATGTTGTTATCAGAGATGACACGGAAGGTCTGTGCGATGCGTTTGTGTGTTTTAGTGTTGCGTGGAGACGACAGGTGCAGGAATCCGATGGATTGCATGCAGATGATACTGGACATTTGACAAGATGGGTGACATTGTTAGAATTAGGTGATGGCCAGTAGCCACTACGTATGGCCATGATGTTTGGGCGGACGTCGTCTGATTTAGCAAAGGTAAACTGAGGGCAAGTCCCACCATCCATGCATTTCTTGCACAACCCGTCCTCTCCGTAGAAATCTTCATCGCAGACGCAATGTCTGTATTTGTAAAATATTGGATCCAAGCGAATGCGGCCATTGTTGAATGTGAGTCTTCCTTCAGGACAAGTGAAGTTGTCTGCTTGAGGTGGTCTAACCATTCTTGAAAAGTCAGGACGAAAGGCGTATGACGATGTGCTAGTTCCGTCTCGCATAGAGGGATTCCCAGAAATATCCAAATATTGTAGGGAGATCATGTTTTGAATTCCTGCTGGAAGGCTGCCCAAAATGTTATTGAAGGAGATGTCAAAGTAAGTTAGGAAGGAAAAGTCCTGGAAAAATTCTGGTAACACTCCATAAAACCTGTTTCCACGTAAATCACAAGTGGACATTCTTTTCAAGTAGAACACGTTTGCGAGTACAGGACTTTTTATGTCGCAATAGCTCAGATTTAAAATAGATGGACTTTCAACAAAGTCAACTCTTTTTGAGAAGAGTTCCATGAAGCTTTGAAAATTAATTGCCAAATTTCTGTTTCCTGCCAGAGAAACGTACGATTTAACAGTTGTGCTGGCATTTTTTGACCACGGTCTCCCTCTGTTAATTGAAGAAAACTTGTTTTGTGACAAATCGATCATTTGCATACCTGGCAAAAGAAGCAAGCGACCTGGGATATCCCCCGTCAGTTGATTGTTGGCAAGATTTAATACACTGAGATTGGTAGTGGTCGGAAATGTTTGTGGAAGTTTTCCTGAAATGTTGTTTCCCGGCAGAACAAGGAATGTTATTTTTGCTGGCAATGTCGGAGGCATTTCACCTATTAACTCAACCCCAGAAACGTACAAATCGGTTAATGGGGGACTTGCGAACAAGTCGCTTAGGTGGCCATGCATCATACCAGGTGAGTTTCGTAGGTCCAGATAATAAAGCTTTTTTAACCTAGAAATACTTCTAGGAATCTGTCCAGTTAGGTTATTTCCTCCAAGACACAGTACTCTTAGCTCTGTCATATTTCCTATGTCTTCTGGTAAACGTCCAGTAAAACCTTCGCCGTCCATGACGCAACCTAAGAAGTTCTGCAAATTTCTCATTTTAACGATATCTTGAGGAATATTTCCAGAAATAGAGGCCGCATTGAACACGACAGTCAGTAGTTTGGTCATATTTGCAGAGAAAAAGTCGCCTATGCGTCCCCGGAGTCTTGGGTTACCAGGAGTGCACAAGGACATCAAGTTACGGATTTTCCACAGATTTGAAGGAAGGGAGCCATCCAAGTTGTTGTAAGCCAAAACAATAGTTTTGATGTATGTGTTGCTGTGGCAGGTGATGCCATACCAGGAGCAGTGAGATGTTGAACTATTCCATCCCTTTCTCTCGTACCACTGTTGACCATTTGTTGATGTGTAAATGTCGAGTAGAACTTCTCTTTCCTGTTCCGGCGTAAATGAGGTATCGTACATGAAAATGGGAAACTCTCCATGACAATAAACGCGTTTCAAACAATCGTGGCCCTCATTTTCCAGGAACAATTTGTAATCTGGAAGAGAATGTTAAAGTTTAACAATTTGTCGTACTGCTAAGCTCTATTCAAAGGTTACCGTATAGGCAAGTCTCTTGGTTTTTACGACTATTTTGCCTTATGCAAAATAGGAGTTTAGATGGGGCTTTTGTCCATTCCTGTTAAACTATTAATTGTCCATTCCCGTTAATTTATGCATTAACTTTGTATTAAACGCGTTTTCACGTGCCTCCCCTGCTACGTATCGTTTTGCACCGAAGCCGCACTATTGTGTTCTGTTTATATATATTTGGGAGTACAGAGGCATATGTTTGCTCTAGGTTTGATCGATAATTTAGATTAATTAATTGTTTTACCATTCGTTCGTAGTCTTCGTAAACGGGGTTGACAACTTCAGTTACTACAAAGTTTGCATTTTGACCGTACGTTTCGAAAAGCGTCGTGACTAAATTCAAAGGAATTTAAATTTACGTCGAGGTGGCGAATATTAAATGTGAATCGTCTCGCATCGTCGCCAAAATGTTGATTATTGATTGACAGTTAACACTCAAGCACTTTTTTGTTGACTGTGTTAATTGGCGAACAACCGGGAATCTTCATCTTTCCTTTGTCCTTTACCCCGATGGGTGAAATTTGCCGAGAACAACAAGGGATAGCAGAACTTGAAATGCTGTATCCTAACAGTACATATTATACGGGTTTATACTTGCGCAAACCTTGCGGCTTTAGAAGATCAAAAACACCCACGTAACCAAGCTAAAGTTGACCTTGCCTCACTTGTAGCCGTATTAACTTCATTGACACGCAATTCATGAGTCGCAAAAACATCACCACCGGAGTCAGGGCAGTGATTTGAGTGTGATTTTAAGAAGTTTAAAGATGGGACAGAAGAAAGAAATTTCTTTTTGGAACAAAACCGAACTATTTTCATCTTTTCTGCTTTTCTACTGATGCATGTACTTCATCATGCAAAATAGTCGCAGCCTCAAAGAGGCTTTGATTTGTTTAGTAAGAGGTTTCTGTGCTCTTCAGGTGTTATCTGTATTTAGCATTTCAGATCGAGGACACAATAGTCTAGTATATGTTCTTCGTGCTTTTATAATATTATTAGATTCAAATACCCGGGATTCAAATTAGGGAGCGGTACTGCACCGATCCAAAGCGGCTCTGTGATTGGCCATCTCGCGAGAACAATGGAAGATTTTTTTTAAATAAGAATTGCCTTCCTATTTGTCGCTAGTAAAACCTCTCCTGCTGTCGTCATGCTCATTTCTGTGGTACGAATACTAGCTGGTTTTTCCTACTCTGTTAGTGATAGTGAATGTATTGTTGTTACCGAGCGTACCGAGCGTACCGACTGTACCGACTGTACCGAGCGCACCGACTGTACCGACTGTACCGACTGTACCGACTGTACCGACTGTACCGATTGTACCGACTGTACCGACTGTACCGGTTGTACCGACTGTACCGACTGTACCGACTGTACCGATTGTACCCACTGTACCGACTGTACCGACTGTACCGACTGTACCGATTGTACCGACTGTACCGACTGTACCGAGCGTACCGAGCGTACCGACTGTACCGACTGTACCGACTGTACCGAGCGTACAGATCAAGGTATTCTTGTAATAGTTAGTGCATGGTAATGGAACGTTGAGTTTGTTCTCAGATTCCATTAGGTTCTACACGGTTTCTCGTTTTTCAAATTTAGTGAAAAGATAGTCTAGAGCCAACCCGTAGAGAAACCTGTAAAATAATGTGGTCCTTTGAATTTGCTGCTGGCGTGTTAGATTCGTCCATCCTAAATCACCGGGGTACGCGTCACAACCTCGTTCCCAGTATCTCTCACTTTTAGGGAGGCGCTGTTAACGTTTTTTAATTACGCCAGAAACTCATAAGGAGTTGAAACGTGTAACGCGCGTTCACAGCGTTCGAATATTCAGTTTTGCCAAGTACCATATTTGGCAACACAAAGAGTTTGTACGTGACAACCTCGTTCCCAGGGTCCTCTCTACATCTCCAGAGAAAGGACCCTGGTTGCGGCTGGTCACGTGATCTGGGTGACAAACCAAAACCGCAGGGAGGGCTGCTCCTGGACAAAATTTTGTCGACCGTACAACACATACTATCTAGGGGAGGGATAAATGTAGAGCGGGATTTTCTAAGCTGTGTTCAATCCGCGCTCCTTTCGACTGGCTATTACAGCATTATCCTGAAGGTTAAACAGGTTATTTGCTTGGAGAGTTTGTTTCTAAAAAAAGACTTGGGGGCAGTGCTTTCAACAGGGTACGGGAAATCCTTGTTCTTCCAGGTTTTGCCTCGAATGTTGTCCGAGAGGGATAGCAGGTCAATGAGTTTGTTTTACCTTGAGTTGAGTGTTTTTGCCGTGAGTATTGTTGTTGTGCAAGGAGTTCGTTTCGTTTTTCCGTGACCTCAGTTTGTTTTGCTGTGAGTTTCTTTCAATCTTTTTTGTGTTCATTTTGTTTGGCAGCGAGTTGACATTGTTTTGTCTTGACTTGAGTTTGTCATTTGCCGAGAGTTGAGTTTATTTTGCTGTGAGTTTCGTTGTTGTGCCGTGTGTTCGTTTGGTTTTGCCGTGACTTGTGTTTGCTTTGCCGTGAGTTTCTTTGTTGTGGTATAAGTTCACTGATTTTTTTAGCGGCGTTTTAGCCGCGAGGGGAGTCTGTTTTGCCATAAGTTTTGTTTTTATTTTGCTGTGAGTTGATTTTGTGTGTAGTGTGTTTATTTTGTTTTGCGGTGAGATTCGCTGTTGCTGTGAGAGTTGTGGGCCACCGTACTATTCTGGCTTCCGTTTAAGCCGTGAATTTTCTTAAAAGAAACTCCTACAGTTTATACAGGTGTAGTTTTTCGAAGCGACAGCAAACAGAAAGACTTGACTAAAATTAACTTACGCCTGTCTGTTTTGAAGTAAAATTAAAACAAATTTCTTCGCATTCATCAAGCACACGGCAAGATATTAACGGAGAAAAGTTTTATTAATGAGAGCCAGTTCAGTACAGGCCAGAAAAGTAAGGTATTTGTCAAAAAGAAACTTCTATTGCCGTGAGTATATTTTGTTGTGCCTGGAGATAATTCATTTTCTTGTGAGCAAATTTATTCTGCCGTAAGATATTCAGTTTTAAATTTATCTTGCACCTATATGGGCAACCGTATACGCTTATAAAAACTGTGGCCACTTGTTAAGAAACATTGTAAACTCAAGCAAATGATTACACAATCTATATATTTATCTTGTATCAAAGTTTGTCCCGACAAAGATATCTTCTGCGGCATCGATGCGGCAGTCAGCAGTGGTCGATTTGCTCGTGAAAAAAGGTTTTTTGACCATGTCCTGTCCCCAACTGCTTTGCACAGCCTGCAATGTACTAAAATCTGCTGCGACTGATGCTTTAAAAATCTTTTTTGGAGTTGCCGGGACAGATACCTCAGAATTCTTTTTTGGAGTCACTTGAAAATTCTGAGTCGACATTCTCGTTAAAAGACTCACCGAAAACACAAAGGTTTTCCCGCACTCCAAGCGATGTCATTTTAATGTTACAATTTCCACTCCCTATACCGGGCTCAGTACTTCAGCTAAGTTGAGACATTTTTACCTTTCCCACCCCTCCCTTAAATCATTTCTTTGGAATCTGCTAAAATCTAGCAGATCACGTAACCAGCCGCAACCAGGGTCCTTTCTCTGGAGATATAGAGAGGACCCTGGGAACGAGGTTGTGTACGTGAATGGTTTACACAGTCACGTAACGACACACGCAACAAAATTTTCGGTTTTGCGATAACTCGCTTGAATTTCGACCAAAACGCCATAAATTACTCACATAAACTAAAGAAATTCATTACAGTATCAACTTAAGTTCTCCAGACCGACTGAATGACGACGAAACAGAAGAATTTAACCAATTTTAACTTTATTCAACCCAAATTGTTCAAAAACAAGATTACGCCATTACGCGCTAGCTTGCGCGCGCTGTGAATTTAGTCCAGATTTTGCAATTTTGATTGGTTAATTTTTTCTCGTGATTCTCCGCATAAGCGCGCGCACACAACATTATGCGATTTCCTTCAGGTTAAGCTCACCAGGGAAATAAATTTTGTTTTTCTTCTAACAAGCACGGTGATCCCCATTTTTAATGCATTAACTTAATTGACATACGGTTTGACTACAATATATCGCGATTTAAAGAAACTACTTTGAGATATTTTATTTTGCAATAAAGGCAGAGATAAAGTACCTAAAAAGATCTCATAGCATGAAGCATGGTAACAGTTTGAGTGCAGTTAACAAAACCTTATCGAAACGGTTTAGCACTCAAGCTGTTCCCGCGAGAGAAAAAAAGGATTTGAAGTTATCCGTAATTCAGTTTGGATGGACTTCTAATATTCATTTATTCGATACTTTGAAACGGGTAGTGATTTGCGTGGTTTCCTCTTCTTGGTTGTAGCTATACCCAGCCCTCCTCGCGATGCCCCGATCGATCAGGCAGATAAGCACATGTTGCACAATATTATAACGAGTTAACGCAGAAATGCTGATTTTTGACCAGAACGATTTGAGGGTCAAGAGACAAACAGCACATATTCAAATTGGTCAAGCTAATCGTTACTATTCGGAGTATTCGGCCATTATTCACTTTGTTTTCCAGACACTCGCACAGTCCGGCAACAACACGCGAGTTTCGTGTTCGTTCTCGTGCATGAAACGTCAAATCTGTGATCTTACCTTCAATTTTGCCTTCAAACTTTCCTCCAGAGAAATAAGCACGCTTGGTTGATGGAAATCTTCACCTTTCGCCGGCAGTCGCTCTAGGTTTCCCGCCAAAAATTAGGTCACGTTGGGTCAAGCGTGACCGAAAACAATGTTTCACTGACACATTTCTGAAGCCGTGTATACAGCATGTTTACATAGTATGTCAAGGCGAGGAGGTAAATAAATATACAGAATATATTAATCTTTCCTTCCGTGGAAACAACGATCGCATCGCATGAAGAACAGGGTTGCCTAGCATGTTATTATTGGAATCATATCTATCGAAGAGAGAAACTTTCAATTTATTAGAGAAAACATTAGACTGCCGGCCGGACACGGAGTATTTTGAAATTCGTGTCCGGCAAACATATTTGCAACAAAACAACAAACTCGGCGTACTTCGGCGACAATCGTACAACAATACATATAATACATATAAATACAACAATAGCATTACCTAGCATGATGTTGTTCGAATCTATGGAGTAGAAAACCAAAATATTAGACTGCCGGACACGGAGTATTTAGAAATTCGTGTCCGGAAGCTGGTGGCAAGCATATTTGTAACAAAACAACAAAATCGGCGTACTTCGGCGACAATCGTAAATTTCTTCGAAAGAAATACAAGAATAGCATTACCTAGCATTATGTTGTTCGAATCTATCGAGTAGAAAACCAAACATATTAGACTGCCGGACTCGGAGTATTAAGAAATTCGTGTCCGGAAGCTGGCGGCAAGCATATTTGTAACAAAACAACAAAATCGGCGTACTTCGGTGACAATCGTAAATTTCTTAGCAAGAAATACAAGAAAAGCATTGCCTAGCATTGCCTAGCATGATGCTGTTCGAATCTATCGAGTAGAAAACCAAAAATACTCGACTGCCGGACACGGAGTATTTAGAAATTCCTGTCCGGAAGCTGGCGGCAAGCTTCGATTTATACACTGAGGGCGCCGATAATAAACACAAAACCTCGCACTGCGGTGAAATTCGTGAAGTTTTCAGGTATGTTAGCACGTAAATGATGGTATTAATTGAAATTTGAAAATATTTTCGACTGCCGGACACGGAGTATTTTGGAAAACCTGTCCGGCTGCCGGACATATAGACACATGAGTTCGAGGTTCGAGTGGCAGGGTATTCTGCAGTTAAGTGGTAAGCTCAATGTTCTTGTTATTATGCATTTCAGATTCATCGTCCATTTATTACTTTACTTTAGGATTATTAAATCGGTTTCCAGCACTCAGTAAAGACATGTAGCATAAGAACGTTAAAAGTCTTAAGAAAGAGTTCAACACTTACCGCAGCTTACCGCTATTACCACATGACTATAAATCCTTCGTCCGCTACTCCGTCTGAAACATTCGCTTTGTTCAGTGACGATTTAAGAAAAAATAACTTTAACAACACTGTGGAAGCGATATTGAAAAAAAAAAATACGCTCACGTGTCCCACACGAACGACTTCTCGTCGACAAGCGCTCCAAACGAAAAGACAAGCCAAAGCTTGCATGTGATTGGTTCGGTACATTGCGGTACGGAAGTGATCGAGAGTAGCCAATCACAGAGCCGCTTTGGATCGGTGCAGTACTACTGAAATTAGGTGAAACTAGCAGTGATTCCTGCCTCGTAATTTTCTTCCTATGGTCGGCAAGACTAACGGTGCCCAGTAACCTAAAACTTCAAAACAACTGCTGTACCAAGGAGTGTATCAAAGCACGATTTAACATTCCTGGTGCAGCACAAAGCGTTCTGGTGTTGTGACATACCTTGCGGGCTAGTAGTCTATAATATTTGATTGGAAAACTCTTAGTTGTGGTAGCTAATTGCCCGGATCAGACATCAAAGTTAACGCTGTGGGTTTTAAGGTCATTCCCCTGAAATAGAACCTGCATTGAGCTTTTTGTTAAAATTTGCCTACTGATTTTTTATATTATAGGCACTTCAATTTTGAAACGCTGCTTATACTCAATAAATCCTTATAATATCACCATGATTATAGTCACGATTGCTTGCTAAATTGACATTTCCGACGATTTTTTCTTATTCTACACTGAAAATTGGCTCTCATTTATTTTACAGAGAGAAATTTATTGCTCAATTCAAAACAACAGAAAAAGTGATAGATCACTGTACTCGTTTTCGAGAAAAAGACGATTTACTTCTCTGGCAAAGAGAGGTCCAGCCCATTTTCGTCCCCAGAACCCACGATCCTTTTGGTCTGCGCCAGGGATCGAGACCTCTGGCCGCTCCCAATTGCTGAGAATAAGCAGAATACTCGCTCTGTATTTTTCAGCCAATCAGCTTTGTTACATTTGACAATGATATCGTGAATCGCAGACTTCTGGTGTTGGAGGCGACCAGAGGTCTCGATCGCTTGCGCAGACCAGAAGGATCGTGGGCTCTGATGACGAGAATGGGTCAAGTGGTAAAGAAAAAGCCACCCTTTTTTATGCGCGCGCTAATCACGCGCGGAATTATACGCAGTAGGTATGCGCAATGCAATACCAGGAAGTGAACTGTAAGCCGCGGAACTCGAGAATATTTGCCAAGAAAGAGAACATTTTTGGCTGAAATGGCATAACATTTACACCTTGCAACTGTAATGTCACTGAAATCTTTGTTCCCAGCTTTACATGTGGTAGTTTAAAAAATGAATCGGCTCCCGACGACAGAAACATCAAACTATGCATACCTTATTATAGAAAATTAACGACGCATGTTATTAACGCGAATTTCAAAAATTCGCGTTAATTTTATGCACCACAATTTACGTCATTATTAATTAAAATCGCGCTATTTTACAGCATTTGTTATTTTTAGTCACCATTAATTCCAGCAAATGTACATGTCGTCTACCTTTTCGTCAAAGCCAGTCAATACATCGTCAGGAGCGTAGCTACAATCATGGACAAAAGTATTTGAGACAAACGAATATCACACATTTTTGTGAATGTCTTGACATACCAGCGAGTGAAAAATATTTTATCGCCCTCTCCCCCCTGCTCAATGTTGTTTCCTGGGGTTTGCAATTCGCCCGACTTTGTTTTGACCACGTTACAGCATTGACAACATTGAAATGGGGGAGGGCGGTTGAAAACATTAGTCATGGTACCCTAAGTAAGTAGAAATTTGGTAAAGTGTCTCAACAGTTTTGTCTATGATTGTAACTTATGGGCCGCTATGCCCGGGCCTACAATTTTTTTAGTCCACTCCTATGTTAAAAATCTTCAAAAGAGAACAATTCAGGCTGAGGTACCTTCAAAATGAAATACTAAGCAACATACATTCGAAATATCGCAACTACCCTTTCGGGATTACATGAAGTCGGTGCAATTTTATACCGCCATTTAGCGTCATTTTGGAACATTAACAATTATTATTACATGAAGTCTAACTTCTAGAGTAGCCAAGTGATAGGGATAAGTGCGTTTACATTTAGTAATGGGTGAAAATTGGACCACTCTCTTGTATGAAATGTCAAAATGTAGGTGCTGTTTAAAATATACTTTTGATGGTCTTTATCGGGGGCATACCCCCGAAACTCCACCCCCTCCCTAGAAGGGGCATACTTACGGACCGGTTAGCCAGGCCTATAACTCTTCAGAGAGCCTGCTACGCCCCTGATCATCATTTACTGTTAATTTTTTTTAAAAAAATGTCTCTAGATTAGAGTAACGACCGTTGTCTCCAAAGAGGTAGCTTATTCCTTCTTCTTTCTTGTGCAAGGTGTCCATCTCTGTTATGTCATCACACTTACCTCTTAATGTTTTAAAATGTGTCCACTTTGAAGCATACATAGTCAGTATCACATCATAATTTTCATAACGCCTCTTCCCGCATTAAATTAGTTTCTTGTACCCACCATGTGTATCTCGGGGCCACAGTGCATCCCGAGTTTTGCAAAAAAAGACGCTTAGGAAAATCAAATTGTACACCCCAAGCTGATACAGAGAGTAAGTATAAATACCCATCATGGCAGAACGTGGCCAGCTGCAGTATATATCAAAATCGGATATAGGGTGTATTTATCTGTTAGTAATGAGGAGATTTGATCATATTTACATGTAGTCAAGTGGTTTAGAGAGATGATCGTTACAGACCAGACAAAAGCACCAAATTTGGCACAGGTAGTCCTTTGGGCATGAGTTTTAAGAAAATCCAATGCTCCAAGAACATTGATCATAAGAAAGGATTATTACGTCATCAAAGAAACTGATCATATATTTGTATGTCATTTAGCATAACGTTTCAGAGAGAAGCCAGAGCTCGTAGTTTTATCGCAAAAAAAAGTGTGGCTTGGGCAAGGTTTAAAGCAATTTCATTTATTGTTAGCGCAATTTTTTGAATTTTCATAAAATAGAAATGCTGTACCTCGCATGCGCATATTAAGAATGAAGAATATGAAAACGAGGATAGCAGGTAAAGTCAAGTCTATAAAAATTAATTTTACACATCAGTGACGAGTGTTTTGCTTTAGCACTCAGAGTATTCCAGCTTGCATTATACGTTATAAATATGACATAAATAATGTTTTAATTGTTTAAGATTCGATTTGCTAGTTGTACTTGACCGTACTTGCATCAACTTGAAATATGGTGGGAAACCTAGATCAACTCCACCTACTTTGAGCTAAATTATTGCTAACACCTCTTCATTTTGTACACTCACATGAACACAGTCCTGCATCAAAGAACAACTTGACTTGGAGGAGCATTTAATCAGCGGTTTACATGCTTTTGCCGCCTCATGGGTCGCCGCCACTCTGGCTCTCAGATCTGCTCTCTGCTCTTCAATCCTAGGCTGCAAGTGAAGGAATTTCAGGTTGTCTCTGCACACGTTGCCCAAACTCCAGCCTTCCTGAATATATAATATTATTATTTCTGCCGAATGATTGCTCTTTACAAAAATGTAATCGTTGGACAGCGATTGTTTTTAGAATATTCTGACAAAATCTTTCTTCTTAATTGTATGGGATGAACATTTTTAATGGGCCCCTCCTCCAGAATGCAAATTACTTCTCTTGTCGTACATCAACACTGTCAATTTACCTTGCTTCTGAAAATATGGCGAAGAAAAGCTAACAGTAACGAACGGATCTCGCTTCATGATCTCAGGGTATGATCGCTATGTTTGTAGTACAGTTTTCGTGCACTATCAAAAGAAAGAAGACACATTGGCTTGGCTCTTTCCTTGGTAAGTATCTTTGTTCTTGGTATCCCAAAGAAAGCCATTCTAGGCCTTTAACACTCTAGCTTGGTGACCAACTTTGCGTAAACAATAGGCCCACCCCTTTCCCATGTGCAGATCTTTACACTATCTGGCTACTACATCCACTGGTTTGACAGTTGACAGTTCCCGCTTGAGAAATGCCAAAAAGATTTGGTCTGAATATTTGAAAACAATAGCGCACCGCCATTGAAAATTTCATTAAAACCTGCAGTCATCCGGTTTTGTATCTGTATCCTGCAACAACTTGAAAGGATCGACTAATGAACAAATGAAGCCTGCCATAATCCGATAATGAAGAGGGATGTTCATTACGGTCGCCTTCACGCTGTTGGGTACTGATATACAGGTGGCCGAAGAGTGTGATGTTATGCTGCATTGCTTTGATTTGATTTGATTGGCTCAGGAACGAACATGTAGTTTATTGTGTTAAATGAATTCCTTTAAATGTCATTGATTGCGCTGATTGTTTTCGTTCTTTTTTCAAGTATGTCTTTCTTGAACGTTTTTAATTTAAAAATTGTCATTTTTCGACTTCTTATAGTGCACATTGTTATCACAACATTGTCCTGTGCACACTCCCTGGTATTGAGGACAAGTAGTTGCGTCTTAGCATTTCTCGTCAAACGGGTAGCCGCATCTGTTTATTTCATTAAAGGGTTACAGTTGTTAACTTGTTGCTAAAACTTAGCTGTAGTGACAGACCTTCTTCGTGGTATCTCCCTCTCAATTGCTTATCAAACTGTGTGACGAGCCTTACCATTTCTGGACCAGAAATCTGCGATCTGTATAATGCAGCTGGGTTCTTCGTTAGCCCCATGACTTCCTCAGTGCTCTTGACTTTGGCCTTCTCCTATATTCGTGGACTTGGTCAATGGGGAACGCACAAATTGCTCACAATATCTCTCAGTTTGTTCGAAAACGCCTGTTTATCTCAAAGATGGACACTAACCAAGCGACTATAGTTCAAGTGTTCCAAAGCTAAGAACAAGAACAACTTTTTGAAGACACTCTTGGTACAGAGTAAAGTCTCACTTCACTCTCTGTGTGGCTCGTATAACACCATTGTTTCTGTTGCCATAATCATGTCCCAAACGCCAAGTGTTGGGCATGAATACACATATCCATTTCGACCCATTTGTCTTCCCCATTTTGCCGAAATGCTTTGCAAAAGGATATGATATCGTTTAGACCAAGTCGTTTTGAGACACATGTGGTGGTGCGGAATTAACAAGCAATGCGTGTAGCGCGTTCTCTTTGTTAAGGAAATGCTCAAGAGATTTATTATGAAAGAATTTTTCGCATTGTACATTTTTGTTTGAGAAAAGTACAAAAGTACAGTGTCACTACACTGTTGCATTAGTTCAGTCACACACGTTCCGGCTCAAATGTTCTTACCAAGTAGTTTGTTTTTAACATTTGCTGATGTTGTGCAGGCGAGCCAAAACTATCTCACAAATAAATTGCCCAAAAAGATACATTATTAGTATGTGAAATGTTTGTCAGAATTTTTATTTAGTGAAGAAAAAAACACGTTCAAGGTAATTGAACAAATTTAGAATAATACGCCTTCGCGCCAAGGCATCATTTTTTTTTACAATTTTTGTACAATTTTTGAAACAACTTTATTTCAGAAAAAGTTCGTGTTATTAGTTGTTATTTATTATAAAGTATTGCCAAAACGATTTGCACAATTCCGTCTGAATAAGAGGTAGGAAGTCCCTTTCCTCATCATATTACACACAAAATGAAAAAATAACCAACACCATAAGTGTGACATAACAAATGACGTCAACGTCTCTTCCAAGTGAGAACATTTTTTGGAGCATTGGATTTTTGGACATGATGTGTTCAAATGTCTTTGCATGCCAAGTTTGGTGCTTTTGTCCGGTCTGTAACGATTTCTACAAAATTGAGCACTAACCCACTAGACTACTTCGCGGTCGCCCGATTATGTTAATCACACTGTAATCAGTCCACGTATGATTACAGACCGAATTGCACTCCTGTCGATTCTATTATTGGATGGTTTGCACGATGACTACAAATAGCGTATAAGCAAATGTTTCTATTCTAAGTAACTGAGGATTAGTGATCACTTTTGCTCGTTTTTACTCAGCAATCGATAATCGCCGATGTAATATGAAACCAAGGAGGTCAAAGGCGGATACACGCACCTAACTGGTTTAACACTGTCGAATCCGCTGGCCAGCTTACAAACTGAACTGTTAACAGACTTATAAAACATCGATTTAACGTCGTAATCACATTATGTTTTAAAATGTGTTCTCTTTTGAAACACGTAGAGTCAGAACCACATCAGAATTTTCATAACGCCTCTTCCTGCATTAATATCGTACTAATCATAGGTATCTCGGGGCCACAGTGCATATCCATCCGTTAATCCATGCTGGATTAGTATTGTTTTACAAAAAAAAGACGCTTAGAAAAATCATCTTGCACACCCCAAGCTGACACAGAAAGTGAGTATAAATACCCATCATATGTTCGAACGTGGCCAGCTGCAGCGGATGTAGGGTGTATTTATCTGTTAAGTAATGGATGGTTGCGTACCAATGAGTGCAGGTTTTGATACGGTTTCCCATATCGTTTTATTGTACTTAGTCTTAATAAGCATGTGTTATGAAACGAAAACGAAAACGTAAATGATGGACCCATTCATAGTTTATATTTCATATTGGCGTTTCTTAAATGTTTTGGACTTCTCGTCACAGAAAGGGATATTCATTATCGCTTAAAGTAAAAACTGCAGCGTGTTCTGACCTTTACCCTAAAAAAGCTTTTCTTTTCTGATTTTCATTTCTCAAGTGTCCGCCGATTCAATCCGCTATCCCGGAAGAAATCGGCTAAACTTGATCTTGCATCTCAAGAGAGTTTTTTCCTTTCTAAGTTTTCCTTGGTCAATTTGCAAGAGGCCGCTTGTTTTCTTTATTTATTTCACGAATTCAGGTATTTCAACACTGTTTCATTACTCAATTATTGAATATTGGGACATGCTAAGTTACGTCTAGCCTTGTCTGTCTATATCGTGGGAACAGGAGTCACTGATTGGTCAGTGATAATTAAAACTACTCATGTGTGTCAAACCAAGTGTACACAGTGCACGGGGGTTTCGGACTTATCGTTTGTGAAATCAGAAATTTCGATTTCGTTTTTCCATCAAATTCACCTGTAGCAAGAAAACAGAAAAGTGGAAGACAAGTATCGTGTGGCATACGCTTGAACAAAAAACATAAGTATCAAGTTTCATTATTTTTTTGCAAGAAAATAAACGTATCATATTACATTCACGCCTGTGGCGAAAAATATAGCATTACATTTTTTTTTTGCTTGCAATAAAAACAAAAGGTATTATTACTAACGTCAGTGCTGTTTTAAACGCACTTATTAACTGGTTTAACTCTGTCGAATCCGCTGACGAGCTTGCAAACTGATGTGTTCACAAACTTATATGACATCGATTTACTGTAACGTCGTATTCGCATTATGTTTTAAAATGTGTTCACTTTTACAGCGTGTAGAGTCATTATCACATCAGAATTTCATAACGCCGCTTCCTGCATTAATTTAGTTTGTTGTACTCACCATAAGTATCTCGGGGCCACAGTGCATCCGTAGTTTTGCAAACAAAGACGCTTAGAAAAATCAACTTGCACACCCCAAGCTGACACAGAGAGTAAGTATAAATACCCATCATGGCAGCTTTGTCAGATACTATGTCAGACCGTGGCCAGCTGCAGTAAATATAAAAAGGCGGATGCAGGGTGTATTTATCTGTTAAGTAATGGATGGTTGCTTACCAATGAGTGCAAGTTTTCATAAGGTTTCCCGTCTCGTTTTATTGTACTAAGTTTTATAAGCATGTGGTATGAAACGAAAACGAAACGTAACTGATGCGGTTAATAAGCAACAAGAAGGAAGTAACTGAAGTACTTGATAATCTCGGCATTTTTGGGTTCCTGGTGTGACATAATCTACTTTCTTCAGTTGAAGGAGAACGGAAGACTAGAATTCATATTTTCTTTAGCCACTGAAAATCATAGAAATAAGTTAGATTTGTAAACAACAAGTAGTAAAAGCGATTTTTCCTACCAAAATTGACGAAAATGGTCAAAACCTGTAGTATTCTTTCGCAATTGAACGTCCGCCATTTTGAACGTGTTTTCTTCCGGTTACTTCCAAAAAAGGAACGTCAAGTCACGTGTTTTTACGTCACTACGCACTTGCAAATTTCTTCAGTTCAATGTTTTGTGCACTTCTGTGCATTTCGCGTTGCCTAACCAAATTTTTCGTTTTGACAAGACGCCGCTTCTTTTCTTTATTTATTTCGCGAATTCAGGTATTTCAACACTGTTTCATTACTCAATTATTGAATATTGGGACATGCTAAGTCATGTGTAGCCTTGGCTGTTTATATCGTGGGAACAGGAGTCACTGATTGGTCAGTCATAATTAAAGCTACTCATGTGTGTCAAACCAAGTGTACACAGTGCACGGGGTTTTCGCACTTATCGTTTGCGAAATCAGAAATTTCGATTTCGTTTTCCATCAAATTCACCTGTAGCAAGAAAACAGAAAATTGGAAGACAAGTATCGTGTGGCATACACTTGAACAAAAAAACAAAAGTATCAATTTTCATTATTTTTTTGCAAGAAAATAAACGTATCATGTTACATTCACGCCTGTGGCGAAAAATATAGCATTACATTTGCTTGCAATAAAAACAAAAGGTATTATTACTAACGTCAGTGCTGTTTTAAACGCACTTATCAACTGGTTTAACTCTGTCGAATCCGCTGGAGAGCTTGCAAGCTGATCTGTTCACAAACTTATATGACATCGATTTACTGTAACGTCGTATTCGCATTATGTTTTAAAATGTGTTCACTTTTACAGCGTGTAGAGTCATTATCACATCAGAATTTCATAACGCCGCTTCCTGCATTAATTTAGTTTGTTGTACTCACCATAAGTATCTCGGGGCCACAGTGCATCCGTAGTTTTGCAAACAAAGACGCTTAGAAAAATCAACTTGCACACCCCAAGCTGACACAGAGAGTAAGTATAAATACCCATCATAGCAGATTTATCAGATACTATGTCAGACCGTGGCCAGCTGCAATAAATATAAAAAGGCGGATGCAGGGTGTATTTATCTGTTAAGTAATGGATGGTTGCTTATCAATGAGTGCAAGTTTTCATAAGGTTTCCCGTCTCGTTTTATTGTACTAAGTTTTATAAGCATGTGGTATGAAACGAAAACGAAACGTAACTGATGCGGATAATCAGCAATAGGAAGGAAGTAACTGAAGTACTTGATAATCTCGGCATTTTTGGGTTCCTAGTGTGACATAATCTACTTTCTTGAAGGAGAACGGAAGACTAGAATTCATATTTTCTTTAGCCACTGGAAATCATAGAAATAAGTTAGATTTGTAAACAACAAGTAGTAAAAGCGAATTTTTCCTACCAAAATTGACGAAAATGGTCAAAACCTGTAGTATTCTTTCGCAATTGAACGTCCGCCATTTTGAACGTGTTTTCTTCCAGTTACTTCCAAAAAAGGAACGTCAAGTCACGTGTTTTTACGTCACTACGCACTTGCAAATTTCTTCAGTTCAATGTTTTGTGCACTTCTGTGCATTTCGCGTTGCCTAACCAAATTTTTCGTTTTGACAAGACGCCGCTTCTTTTCTTTATTTATTTCGCGAATTCAGGTATTTCAACACTGTTTCATTACTCAATTATTGAATATTGGGACATGCTAAGTCATGTGTAGCCTTGGCTGTTTATATCGTGGGAACAGGAGTCACTGATTGGTCAGTCATAATTAAAGCTACTCATGTGTGTCAAACCAAGTGTACACAGTGCACGGGGTTTTCGCACTTATCGTTTGCGAAATCAGAAATTTCGATTTCGTTTTTCCATCAAATTCACCTGTAGCAAGAAAACAGAAAATTGGAAGACAAGTATCGTGTGGCATACACTTGAACAAAAAAACAAGAGTATCAATTTTCATTATTTTTTTGCAAGAAAATAAACGTATCATGTTACATTCACGCCTGTGGCTAAAAATATAGCATTACATTTGCTTGCAATGAAAACAAAAGGTATTATTACTAACGTCAGTGCTGTTTTAAACGCACTTATCAACTGGTTTAACTCTGTCGAATCCGCTGGAGAGCTTGCAAACTGATCTGTTCACAAACTTATATGACATCGATTTACTGTAACGTCGTATTCGCATTATGTTTTAAAATGTGTTCACTTTTACAGCGTGTAGAGTCATTATCACATCAGAATTTCATAACGCCGCTTCCTGCATTAATTTAGTTTGTTGTACTCACCATAAGTATCTCGGGGCCACAGTGCATCCGTAGTTTTGCAAACAAAGACGCTTAGAAAAATCAACTTACACACCCCAAGCTGACACAGAGAGTAAGTATAAATACCCATCATGGCAGCTTTGTCAGATACTATGTCAGACCGTGGCCAGCTGCAGTAAATATAAAAAGGCGGATGCAGGGTGTATTTATCTGTTAAGTAATGGATGGTTGCTTACCAATGAGTGCAAGTTTTCATAAGGTTTCCCGTCTCGTTTTATTGTACTAAGTTTTATAAGCATGTGGTATGAAACGAAAACGAAACGTAACTGATGCGGTTAATAAGCAACAAGAAGGAAGTAACTGAAGTACTTGATAATCTCGGCATTTTTGGGTTCCTAGTGTGACATAATCTACTTTCTTGAAGGAGAACGAAGAATAAACAGCCCCACTGTGAGTCTGTATGTTAATGTGTGTTGTGTTAATACCTTCATTTGGTCTGTATAATAAACATTATCGGAGCATTTTTATTGACTTTTTGGGGGAAGACCGAGCATTTTAGCGGAGCTCCTGCGCGCGAAGCGCGCCAGCGGAGCACCATGGGTAAGGATTTTTGGTAAACCCATGAGGCCTAGAAAATTTGGTGCGTACTCCCGCCCGCCCGCCCACCCGCGCCTACAGGCTCGCGGGGAGGGGGAGGGGAGTCCCAAGGCAGCCCGACCGTGGGTGGGGGGAGGAGAATAGGCTGAGGGACATGGGAGCAGATAAATGCCATCTCTGATCTCTACTAAACAGGGCTTACAACTTTGACATCCATGTTATGGTCAATTGACAGCTGTCAAAACAAGATATCCGCTGACCAGTATCACGTGGTCGTATCGCGGGCTCACATGTGGAGCTCATCGAGGGCACGTGTTTTGTGAAGTTGACCGCTGACCAGATGATGGTTTTCTAGTTTATCGCGGGCTCAAGTCCTAGTTTTTTTTACAATTTTTTTGATCATCGCGTTAATTCAGATTTAAAGAAAGGGCAAAGTTAATAACCGAGGAGCTCAGCTTTTATTCTTGGCTATATTCAGTTTTTTCTCATGTTAAAAAAATGATCTGGACATTTCATTTCAACTTAAACGAAGTGATTGTATGGAAAGGCGGTAAACTCGTTTGCACGGACGTTTGCACGTTGTTCACTGCTAAATGGAAAGACGGGAAGAAAGCGTGCTGGAGGACATAGATTTTCGTAAATATTTCTCGCTTTATTTACTTATCTACAGCATGGAAACTTATGCCAAATGATTTAGGATAACTTCTTATCGGGAAGATCCGGAATAGTTGTTGACCTGAACATGATATATCAGAATACGAGTCAAAAACAGCGATAGTTGAAGCACTCTCTTCGGTTCCTGCGGCTGACCAAGACTGGAAAATTAACTGAGCTAATATAAAATTGTGTCCAGACCCGGTCAAGTTGACTGAAGTGGCGGATAAAAGACTGTTAAAAGCTACACCGAAAGGAAGAAAGATATTGATCTTCGCTGACTTCGCTGATAATTCAAATTATGTATATGTCCGTGGTGTGAGATTATTACCAACATTGGACGAAACTACCGTTTTCGTTGCTTGGTCTCCGATGTTATTTAGCTGGTTTGAAAGCTTTGCCCTGCAGAATTTACAAGCCTTCTCAAAATATGAGGTAATCGTAAATGTGAACATTTTGTTATGAGAATCTGTTTATACTTCATTTATGTGCGAATTCGATGTTGTGTCGGTTTTCAGATCTTCCCGTCAATTATAAGCTTAAAAATTTCGTTAAAACGGCTGCTTTAAAACCTATTAGAATTAATCACTTTTTTACACTTTTGCCTATTAAATGTTTCGTTTTAAATATTGTTTTTTTTTTTAGTTAGTGGAGTTAACTGTGAGATTCATCGTTGGATTTTGAAAAGAATATTCAATTATTGAGCTACACGGATCAAAAACATGATTTCGCGCGCTGCATCCCACAAACAAATCAAAGTAAAAAACGCGTAAACCTTCGGCAACGATACTTTACACCAACGATTAAACGATTTATTATCCAACTGCTCTATTTCACTCGCTCGCATTTTTGTCATTTTGGTTAGCGTGTGGAAATCTCCTACCCGTGATAAAATTTTAGATTCATAAACTAGTATTTACGCCGGTTTTTATATTGCGAGTTGCCTGTGGCTGGGTGAGTGAGTTCAGACTTTTCCCAACGTACATTTGCCTGTTAGAAACGAAGGAAATTCATTCACTTCTCTGCATAAAATTCTCTTGGGTATTTAGCAATGTGTACGATAAATAAACATGCAGCGTAGTAATCATGCAACCAAACCAAGATGGTACAAAATTACATTGTAAGCTTATTAGACAGCGACCACCACTTCGTAAATCACGATCTGTCACAATTCTTACACAAAAAACTGCTTAAAAATGACTTAACCCGGCTCCCAATGAATTTGCTGAGTTAGTTTTTCCGCTGTGATTTTCTTTGTTGTGGCGTGAGTTCATTTTGTTTAGCCGCGAGTTCACTTTGTTCAGTGCCTTGAGTTGATCTTTTTACCTTGAGTTGAACTTTTTGCCTTGACTGTTTTGAAGTAAATCAAAACAAATTTCTTCGCCTTCATCAAGGTCCTTTATACATTGAATAGCCCTTAGAGTTATGAAAAGTCTTTACACTAAAATTTGATGTGTGCGCCTACGTGCGTACGTGCATGAGGAACCCAATAAAGTGCAGCGACATGTACCTTTATTTTGGGAAACAGTGCAAACTCGAGCAAAAGAATAATAAATAGGAGCTCCGCTTTTAGGCCTGCCTAAATCTATTTAGTATCACCCAACTAGTGGACTAATGCAAATCCTGCATTTTGATTGGCTACGCTACTAGAGGACTATTAGTAATAGTCATCGAGTAGCGAAATTAGTGACCCTTTCTTTCGTTTTATTCCCAAATAAATTTTTCTTCAACTTGCATTTGCTAACTTTATTATTGCTTTTTCTGTCCGACTAGTTGGGTGATACTAAAACAATTAGACCCTTCGCCCTCAAGGGCCACGGGTCAACAGCCCATTCGGCTTCGCCTCATGGGCTATTGACCCGTAGCCCTTGCGGGCTACGGGTCTAATTGTTAAATATTATACAAAAGCCTACTCTCTGTCATGCATTATCAGGTTCTTTTATCCTCATTCAGTTACATAGCTATGGGCTGAAATGTGCGACTTCAATTCAGGGCAAGGTTGTTCAAAGCACGGTTAACTTGAGTTAATCCACGATTAGCATGAAAGGCTAGCATGAATTTTAATTTCAGTGAAGTCTTTGTTTATACTTTCTGTCCTCCAGTTTCGACGTCGACTAATCTCAATCTTTACAAAACATAAGCAATTTAAACATTTTTATATAAAAGAAATTGATCCCTCAATCAACTTTTAATCCTGGGTTAGTGTTAATCGGCTTTCGAACAAACCGGCCAAGGCTTGTATTCTTCCCTTTCTTTAAGAGCTGTCGCGAAAGAAAATCTGGTTGATTGGTAGCTTTCGGTAGTTTCGTCGAGCCCCTTTTGTGCTGCACAAACGTCCAGTTGCTACAGTGAAATCCTGCTAACTCGAACTCCCCGCTAACTCGAACATAATTCAATTTCCCCTGGATTTGACCCTATTTTTTCAGTCATTTACTTGTCGGAATATTGAATCTTTATTGATAACAGAAGTTACTAATTTTTGCCATATATTTCACCATACTTGTGCAAAATTGTACAACCAAAGTCGCAGTTTGTGTTAGGTCTTGAAAGTGTTTCAAAAGTGTACCAAAATAACATGTGATTGTGAAGAACGATAAAACTTCGATTAATTATTAATAATGACAAGCAAACTTGAAATTCAGCATCAACCCCGCTAACTCGAACTGTTTGCGTTACCCTTGGGCGTTCGAGTTACCGAGGTGCATACTTTGGTTAATACACTTAAAATAGTCATTACTGAAATCGATCTAAATGTTTGCATTTGATGCGCATTCGCGACTTTCCTGTCAATCAATTTAATTTCAATTTCAACTTTCTATACTGTTTGTGCTCTCAGCCAATAAGCTTGCTGAAAGTTTTGCATGTGTCTTATCAGGCATCTTATTGCTTAATTACCGTATTTGTGGTAACTGTGAATGAAAATGTGATCAGCATCAACTTTCGTCTTACAATTTCAATACATTGGGAAGCAGAAAGTTATGAGAATAAAGGAATTCTTAATTTTGATTTGCTATGATAGCTCTACAATGTATCATTACATTCTCAAAAGCAACTTAGCAAGTGCGTTACTAGTATTACAAAGTTCCTCGCTATATCAAGAAACAAAGAAACTATCTATATCAAGCATTTTATGCTAATGATATTGCTGGCAAACAAAGTTGCTTGATTTATCCTCGATTTTCATTGAGTCCGATGCTATCTTATAAAAAACTAGAGTTTTCAAAGACCAATAACACAATAAGAACAAAGGTTCTCTGGCGCGGATCCATATCGGATTTGGCAAAGTAACAAAAAATCAAAGTGCATAATTTATTCTACACTGATATGTGTGTTTACCTATGTATCCAACATAAGACGTCCTTAATCTCCTAACGTAATTTAACAAGCCCCAGAACAGGAGTGTTATACTCTACGTTTCGTGACTATATAATAGATTTCTTTCACGCGACAGTCAAGGTGGAAATAATGTCACCGTCATTTACGTGAAACTGTTGCAGTGATACTTATTTTAATCCTTATTATATTATGCATGCTGTAGGATGCTTGAAAACGTGTAGAGGAATCCGAGCCAAACCTCGAAATGTTGCTCCGACCTTTTTCATATTAGACGTGAGACAATTACAATAGTTCACATTTAGCTTGATCCAGTGGTGTTCTTTCCCCTGCAATGGCTTTTTCGTTTCAGTGAAGAATTAACAAGGAAAGAAAAACATCTCCGATTACAGAACAAAGACCAACAAAGTTGATATTAACTGATATTATGCCAGCGTTAGCTAATATACTTCTTCGTGAATATCTATTATTTTCAAAGCAACTATTTGACTTTTGGACAGCATCAATCATTACACCAGATATGAAGATGGTAAACTATTTAGTTTTAGATACGAACAAAGTTAACTGCCAGTCATGTATAAGCTTCACATGAATAAAACCTTAACACGTTAAAGCTTGTTCCATATCGAATAACGTACATATTGGCAATAAGCTATATCTACTCTTGCTTAAGATTATTTAAGTAGTGGTCCCTCTTCAGTTATCTAAGGTTAAACGCTCAATAAAAGAAACGGTTTTTGAAGGTAAAGCTTCAAACGGATTCATCCATAGGTACGTCAACTGGCAGCAAATGGTTTCTATCGTCATCGACACTGCATTCATCATCCCTTGTACTCGCATCGCTTTCACCATTTCCACTTTGAGCCAAATTAGCATTGACGCGACCGTTATCATTGAAGACAAGAAGATAGAAAATAGTACCCACTAGAACAGCCAGGACACATGTATTAGCAACCATCACAAACCAGACAAATGCGGCTCAGGACAAGTTGTCCAAAGACGAAAACCTCAACAGTATGAAAGACATGGACAACACAAACAACACGAGGGGCTCGAAAAAATTTTCATGGGCGCGCCGTTTACTGGGTGCGTCCTTATATGGCTGTAAACGTAAGTGAATCATGGCTGAAACCGTAAGTATCAACCAAACCACACAGGTTTGTAAACTGGAGGAAGATGGAATCATAGACAACGCTATGGCGAGAAACAGACGGCGAAGAAGCATGAAAATCTCGAAGTACCGCTGATACTTTGGTTTGTAGGGTAAATAAACCGGACCAAACCAAGCATCAAGTTTCTGGCGGTCTTCAGGACTCATTGTGTTCCGTTTTCGAAAGAAAACAACCATCAGAGAAGTGAGAAGCAGAGGAAATCCAATCACATAGAACACAACAGAGACGGCACCAAGTGCTGTCAGTGTGTTGTAAGTGTGCGAGTTGCATTCTATCCAGGGGGAGTTAGGCATGTAGAGGACATCACGGTCATTGTGGCATGGGCGTAGAAGGGAAAGAGTTTGTTTGACAATAGGTAAGTAACTGAAGGTGACACAAAAGAAGGCACTTTGGCGACATTTGAAATGAACGTTTTCCATGCGTCGCTCGCGTGGACGAAACCTGTTGTAAGTCAGCAATGCGATAAAGTACAGACCCACCGTTGCCATGCACACAACTGGAAGAAGAAGCAGAAAAGCAAACTTACCGACGGGAGTGAAAAGAGATGGTAAATCACAGGAAAGAGAAGGGAAATACAGATTCCAGTAGCTGCTCAAGTAGTTTTGAGCTGCAACGACTTGTTGAGGCCAAACGTTGGCACTGGATACCATGAAATCCATGGTTTGAATGTAAAACACGGCAATGCTGATGAGAGATCGGGCGGCTTTTCCTCTACTGGTCATACATAACACAAAAACCACCAGGTTTAATTTGAACATCCAAGCAGGTAGGAATTCCAGCAACATAAATGTTAACATCAGGAGAAAATGAACCGCGGTAACGGCAAACCATTTGATAGGTTTCAGCTTGAAATAAAAATATGACCAAAGCAAAGCTAGAAACGACACAGCAAAGACAGGAATAAACAAATAATAGTAGGTTTGATCACCGTTTGCACATTTGAAGCACAGTCCACCAATCTTGTAAAATCCGAGTTGACAACGAGAGCAAAATCTGTCTGTATTTCCTGGATGACAGATGCAGGACTGATTACATGTTGTGATCAGAGTTGACACTGACGGTCTGTAATTGGATGCGTTTGTGTGTTTTGGTCTTGTGTCGAGACGACAGGTGCAGGAGTCCGATGGATTGCATGCAGATGATACTGGACACTTGACAAGATGGGTGACATTGTTAGGATTAGGTGATGGCCAGTAGCCTCTGCGTAAGTTCATGACGTTTGGAAGGAGATCATCTGATTCACTGAAAGTAAACTGAGGGCAGGTGCCTCCATCCATGCATTTCTTGCACAATCCGTTTTCTCCGTAGAAATCTGCATCGCAGACGCAATGCCTGTATTCGTAAAATGTTGGATCCAAGCGAATGCGGCCATTGTTGAATGTGAGCCGTCCTTCAGGACAAGTGAAGTTGTCTGCTTGAGGTGGTCTAATCATTCTTGAAAAGTCAGGGCGAAAGGCGTATGACGATATACCGGTTCCTTTGCGCATAACAGGATTTCCAGAAATATCTAAATATTGTAGGGATATTAGATTTTGAATTCCTGTTGGAAGACTGCCCAAAAGGTTATTGAGGGAGATGTCAAAATAAGTTAGGAGGGAGAAGTCCGCGAAAAAATCTGGAATTTCTCCATAAAACCTGTTTCCACGTAAATCGCAAGTGGACATTCTTTCCAAGTAGAACACGTTTGCGAGTAAAGGACTTTTTATGTCGCAATAGCTCAGATTTAAAAATGATGGACTTTTAACAAAGTCACCTCTTTTTGAGAAGAGTTCCATGAAGCTTTGAAAATTAATTGCCAAATTTCTGTTTCCTGCCAGAGAAACGTACGATTTAACAGTTGTGTTGGCATTTTTTGACCACGGTCTCCCTCCGTTAATTGAAGAAAACTTGTTTTGTGACAAATCGATCATTTGCGTACCAGACAAAAGAAGTAACTGACCTGGGATATCTCCTGTCATTTGATTGTTGGCAAGATTTAATACACTGAGTTTCGTAGTGGTCGGGAATGTTTGTGGAAATTTACCCGAAATGTTGTTTCCAGGCAGAACAAGCAATTGAATTTTTGCTGGCAACATAGGAGGCATCTCACCTATTAACTCAACCCCAGAAACGAACAACTGTTTTAATGAGGGGATTGTAAACAAGTCGCTTAAGTGACCACGCATCATACCAGGCGTGTTTCGTAGGTCAAGATAAAAAAGCTTCTTTAATCTAGAAATGCTTCTTGGAATTTGTCCGGTAAAGTTGTTTCCTCCAAGACTCAGCAATCTTAACTCTGTCATATTTCCTATGTCTTCTGGCAAATGGCCAGTAAAGCCTTTTCCATCCATGTTGCAGCCTAAGAAATTCTGCAGATATCTCAGCTGAACGATTTCTTCAGGCATATCTCCAGAAATTGAAGCTGCACTGAATTCGACGGTCAGCAGTTTGCTCATGTTTCCAAACAAAAAGTCGCCAATCTTTCCTTGCAGTCTTGGGTTACCAGGAGTGCACAAGGACATCAAGTTACGGATCTTCCACAGATTTGAAGGAAGGGAGCCATCCAAGTTGTTGTAAGCCAACACAATAGTCTTGATGTATGTGTTATTGTGGCAGGTGATGCCATACCAGGAACAGTGAGATGTTGAACTATTCCATCCGCTCTTCTGGTACCACCGTTGCCCATTTGTTGATGTGTAAATGCCGAGTAGAACTTCTCTTTCTTGTTCCGGTGTGAATGAAGTATCGTAGATGGGAAACTCAACATACTGATAAACGCGTTTCAAACAATCGTGGCCCTCGATTTCCAGGAACGTTCTGTAATCTGGAAAAGAATGTAAAAGTTTAACAATTTATCGTACTACTAGTCTAAGTTATATTCAAAGGAAATCTCTTTTTTTTTTTAGTTAGGTGTTTCTGTGCCTTTCAGGTGTGATCTTTGTTTAGCATTACAGGTTGTGAACACAATAACAGTTGTGTTTTTAAAATATTATTCGAGATTCGAATCCCCGGGATAATCCCCGGAATTCAAATTAGGTGAAACTGGCATTGTTTCCTGCCTCATAATTTTCTTCCTATGGAAGGTAGGCAGGACTAGCAGTGGCTAGTAACCTCAAACTTCAAGACAACGGCTGTAGCAACGTTGTTTATCAAAGCACAATTTAACATCTCTGGTGTAGCACAAAGCTTTTTGGCGTTGTGAGGGACCGGCCATAAAGTAGATTGGGGGTGGGTCACTATTTTTCAACATGTCAAAAAGGGTGGGCCAGGAAAAATAATGCACTGCATAAGGGTGGGTCATGGTTCAATTATGCATTTAACAGTATCTATAATAGTGCAAAAATTCTATCAGAATACTTAAAACAGCTTTTCTGAGGCTCCCCGGGGAACATCCCCCCAGACCCCCCTACTTTGCTACGTTCCTAACATCGTTAACTCAAAACCACCAAGTATTATTATCCCTTTAAACTGCAGAGACTACATCTACAATGGTACAAGCATTCTACCAGAATGCCTAAAATAGTATTTCTGAGTTTCTAATAGTATTTCTAAATTTTCCCAAGGAAGCATTCCGCAAACCCCCTACTTTGCTTGGTACCAAACATCATAAACTCAGAACCAGCGACTATTAGTATCCCTTTAAACTGCAGAGATTACGTCTACAACAGTACAAAAATTCTACCAGAATGCCCTAAAATAGCATTTCAGCGATTCTGACACCGAAATGTTTCAAATTTTCGATCTCGAAGACTTTTTGGAGATTCTGACTAAAGTGGTAAGCCAATGTTCCCTACGTACGCATCCACATTACTGATTTTGGTTCGGGAGAGGGGGGTGGGCCGTAAGGTTTTTCTGTCCCACTCCAGGGGTGGGCCGCCCCAATTTTGTCAAATAATTCAAGGGTTGGCCACTGAAAACCAGTACTAACAATAAAAGAAAATTCATAGTCCACCCCCCCCCCCCCCCCCCCGCCCTGTACTTTATGACCTGTCCCTGAGATAGTTCTCCCAGTAGTCCATAATATTTTATTTTACAACTTGTAGTTGTGCTAACTAGCTGCTCGATCAGCCATCAAAGTTAACGCTGTGAGCTCTATGACGAAATCTGATTTAAAATACAATGGTTTTTAAACCCTGGAACTCGCAATCGAGAATATTCGCTAAGCAAGAGATCATTTTTGTCTAAAACCAAATACCATTCATAGCTTGCAAATGTGATATTTTTTGAACACTTGTATTTCTTACCTCAGAAGAGCCGTATAGGAACTTGAAATTTCGCCCAGGGCTAGTTTCAACATCAAGCTTTTTGGTGAAAAGCTATCGGCTGGTCAACACTTAATTTGCCCGAGCAATAATAAAAATAAAAGCTCCGTTTGTGTGCCGATTTCTTGGCCACAAAAAGAGTGTACGCAACTCTTGGTATAAAAAGGCTTAATTACTTTTCCCAGACATAAAATCACTTTTAAAACTTATTTGTGTTATTACGAACACAAATAATGTTTATGGGGCTTTGTTTTACTTAGAAAAGAAAGTTTTTAACGCGCCTAGTTGCTTTCCTAAATGCAGGTTCCTTCCAATCCGCGGAGTTGTGTTGTGTGATCACTGCATTCAGATGGTTTATTTTACAGTGAAAAGGTCTTGAAAGAGTTAGGTGTTGTAGACAAGGGTACTAGTCAAGTCAGAACTTAGAGATTTAATTCATCTCTATTTTCAAAATATTTCTTTCTTTCATTCTGGCCACGGCAGATGAAATTGTATTAAAAGTTATAGCGCTTAGCTGTGATTGCAAGCAGTATGGCAGAGAGTAGGCAAATACGCAATAGTCGCACGGCAATATTTCGAAGAAAATTAGGGCCGAAAAATACAACAGTTCAACGAAATGTTTACTAAAGCAGAAAGCTGGATTATTCTACGCCTCATATGCCTCATATGCCAAAAATTGGTTCGTTTGGTAAGCATATTCGGATAAAATGCGAATTTGTGTTCAAGTATGAATTTTAAGGAGCCGTAAACAAACACGTATGAAAGGGACGGGGATGCTCGTCGTCTCGCTTAGGGGTAACATCGATTTACCGTCGTAATTACATTATGTTTTAAAATGTGTTCTCTTTTGAAACGTGTAGAGTCAGTACCACATCAGAATTTTCATAACGCCTCTTCCTGCATTGATTTAGTACTAATCATAGGTATCTCGGGGCCACAGTGCATAGCCATCCGCTAATCCACGCTGGATTAGTATTGTTTTACAAAACAAGACGCTTAGAAAAATCAACTTGCACACCCCAAGATGACACAGAGAGTAAGTATAAATACCCATCATATGTTCGAACGTGGCCAGCTGCAGTACAATATTATATCAAAAAGGCGGATGTAGGGTGTAATTTATCTGTTACGTAATGGATGGTTGCGTACCAATGAGTGCAGGTTTTGATACGGTTTCCCGTCTCGTTTTATTTTACTGAGTCTTATAAGCATGTGTTATGAAACGAAAACGAAAACGTAAATGATAGACCCATTTATAGTTTATATTTGCTATTGGCTTTTCTTAAATGTTTTGGACTTCTCGTCACAGAAAGGGATACTCATCAGCTCATTCAGGGGCGTAGCGTCCATATACGCACGTACGCCCGTGCGTACAGCTGACATCTGAGAAATTTTTTTTTTTTTTGGAATTGCCTAAAAACGTTTTGCTCATTAAATTTGCTGGCTGACAATTTCATATTTGGGCGTTTTTTATTATTTCCGTTTATCCAAGCATTAATCATTCAGTGCTGGCCATTAATGGCAAGATGCATTTGAGTGGTAATTAAAAATAGAAAACAAAAACGCCTCATGTACCCCTCCCTCAAGGTCAGCCAGCCTCAATACTTCATATACATAAACACAAGAACGTGGATATTGACAGTTTGGTAACGGAGTTTGCACATCTTAAGAGTCGACGCCTCGCCCTTTGCTTGTGACCTGTCTCCGTTGTTTGTTGTAGCTTACAGAAAACAATAGAGAAATTGTTAAAATAAACAACTTTCTACTGTATTTTTGCCGGATTATTTATTGAAAATGCCCCGCAGAACAACCAGGAGATGGCATTTCCGAGACCCTAAATTTCAAAATTTTCTGGGGGACCATGCCCCCAGGCCCCCCTAGTTGCAAGCGCCTTCGGCGCTTAGAAAAAAAATTCCTTATCGTGCGTACATCTTCAAAAACCCACGCTACGTCCCTGTCATTATCGCTTAAAAACTGCAGCGTGTACTGACCTTTACCCTGAAAAAGCGTCTCTTTTCTGATTTTCATTTTTGAAGTGTCAGCCGATTCAATCCGCTATCCCGGAAGAAATCAGCTAAACTTGATCTTGCGTCTCAAGAGAGTTTTTTCCTTTCTAAGTTTTCCTTGGTCAACTTGCAAGACGTCGCTTGTTTTCTTTATTTATTTCGCGAATTCAGGTATTTCAACACTGTTTCATTACTCAATTATTGAATATTGGGACATACTAAGTCACGTCTAGCCTTGTCTGTTTATATCGTGGGAACAGGAGTCACTGATTGGTCAGTCATAATTAAAGCTACTCATGTATGTCAAACCAAGTGTACACAGTGCACGGGGTTTTCGGACTTATCGTTTGTGAAATCAGAAATTTCTATTTCGTTTTTCCATCAAATTCACCTGTAGCAAGAAAACAGAAAATTGGAAGACAAGTATCGTATGATATACGCTTGAACAAAAACCATAAGTATCAAGTTTCATTATTTTTTTGCAAGAAAATAAACGTATCATGTTACATTCACGCTGTGGCTAAAAATATAGCTATTCCTATTATAAGCATTAGTGATCGCTTACTCGTTTCCAGTCATGCTACCGCATCAGCAATCGATCCTTGCCAATGTAATGCACCACGGGTGAGTTAAAACGCGGAAACGCAGTTTTTCTAAATTCTGTGAAATCGCTGGCGACCTTGTAAACATACAACTTACAAAGCCTTTTTTTCCAAATTTCTAACATCGATTTCACGTTGCAAGCGCGTTAGTGTGTGCTTTGAAGCATGTAGAGTCAGTATCACATCCGAACTTATATAATGCCTGTTGCTGTATAAATTAAGTTGCATTTTCAGACTCATCATAAGTATCTCGGGACCATAGTGCATCCGCTAAGCCACGCTGAAAAATAACTACTTGGCAAAAAAGGACACTTAGCAATATCAACTTGCACACACCAAACTGACACAGAGAGTGAGTGTAAATACCCATCATGACAGCTTTCTGTTGCGAACGTGGCCAGCTGCTGTATATGTCAAAATGGCGGATGCAGGATATATTTATGTGTTAAAGTGCCTATCACCCTTACCCAGTTGTATTTAATTTCGAAAATTTATGTATGTTTAAAATGTTGTACGAATAAATAAACCGTGTTCTGTGTGTCTTTATATTTTTATAAGCCGAACAAAATCGTACTTTTGAGCCTATTTTCCGCCATTTTGAACACAAAAAGGAGCAGTTGAGAGCCTGGGTACTAACTAGGTTGTGACGTCAACCCGGTATCTCATATTTACTGAGATACTCGATTTATCACTCGATTTACTGTAGTAAACACGGGAAAAATATACCGGGTAGATGTGTACTAGGCGGATGCTCCTCAGTTCCAGATGTTCAGAACGGTAAAGTTCTACATGCTATACCGTTTCTTGGCGATGAACGTGCTGAAGCAAGGAAACGAAGAAAGAAATGGGTCGATGTTGTGAAGCAAAAGCGAGCAAAATGAGAGCCGACCCAAAACTCATCCATTTGCTCAAAGCACTTCACCGAAGACGACTATATGCGACGCTTCACCTTCGCCGACAGTTTAACAAACAACCCGATCATGCCAAGACTGAAACGGGACGAATTTGGTATAAATGTATTCAGCCAGTTCGGCCAGTTTTGACTGAATTAAATGCCAAATGTCGTCTTGAACGAGCGGTAAGAATTTGTCAAATGTTTCGAAATTCTTGATTCATTGTACAGCCAAAGAAAATCTTCAGAAATAATAAAGCAGAAAATTTTCTACTTCTTTAGACGCTCAAGAATGCAGAGGCGTATGAAGAGTTTGACTACATCTGAGACTGCAACCCCCCGTGCAGCGAATTCCCGGAAATCGAACCGGAAGAGCGAGAGGTTCGCAGTCCAGCAGAACTGCCGCCAGAAGGACCAGAAGCGCTGGCCGAGAACAGCTCCAAAGCAGTCGATCAGTGTGATACAAATAGTGTTACCGAATTCCATGATCCGGTAAGAAGCTTTGCGGTGTTTTAAAGTGTTAATGTTTAGAAAAAAAAATTGACAAATGACCTCATGTACATGTAGGCCAACCAAACTCTGCCTCTTTTGTATACAGTTGTATAGCAAACAGACTCCAGGCCAAGAAATCAGAATTGACGCTTATAAGTACTATATACGTTTTTTTAAGATTTATCAGGTCTATTTCGGAAAAAGAGATTAGTAAATCATTTATACTTAAAGGGTTTTTGGATACTTTGTTTTGAACTTGTGTACATGTTTTCACAGTCTGTTTTCTTAGTTACACTGTTAGTTAGCTTGTGTATGCAGATGTTTATTATGTAATTGAAGATTTTTTTGTGAAATTATACATGAAGAATCAAGAGCAATCAACAATTAGAACTGTCATGCTAGTGTGCCAGAAATTAGTTCTAGGTAGCCATCCCTTGAACTGTAGCTCTAAATCTTGCAAATGGTGACTTCTTGTACATATTCACTTATTTTTGCCATTTATAAGTGCTTGTGCTGTTTTATGAAAGGCTTTCATTCCACCCTGAACCAGTTTGCGCCGAAAATGATAGCCTTCTCATTTATAGGGATGTACTGCAGGTAATACAATTTTTTTTGCCTTGGGGATTCTTATATGTTGTGCCTTTTTTACTCTTGAGGGACGAGGCTATAGCTAAGAGGGTATAGCAAAATGGAAAGAAAGTAAAAGATGTGCCCCAACAACACCTGGTAATGTCAATAAAATACCATATTAATATTGTACATAGTAATGTTTTAAAATTATTTTAATATTGCTTCATTTTAGAAAAAAAGGTCTATTGTTTTCTTATTTTCATCTTTTTTTTTTCAATGTTCACATGACCCCATCACACAATCTATAACATATTGCACTTGTTCAGAAATAAAGGCTTTTCTTTTATCACAGTTAGAGCTATGGCCAATGACACAATCATCATTTGTTTTAGTTCCAGAGACTGTGATCCAGGGACATCCACAGACCACAAAAGGAAAGCCTCGCTACTGTTCAGCATGCAAGCAGCCAATGAAAGGACACAAAAGCATTGTTATCAGAAACAAACAAGTCTGAACTGTATTCAGCAGAATGTTCTCTTTTAAAAAATATCCATACCCACCCCATGGAAGGTCACTAGAAATTCTGACGGTGTGTAGGGAGGGGGGGGGGGGGGGGGGGGGCAGGGGCATGGAAAAGCCAAAGAATGTATGAAAGAATGTAGACAGCTTAACTGAAATTTTTTGAGGGAACATGGGGAGAGGGTAATTATAACCAAAGAAAAACCTTCCTTGGGGGAGTCTGAATATTTTATGGAACAACACAATGAGTTTGCATGACCAATCGACAACACTAGATACATTGCTAGAATTGTATTGTAAACTGTAGAATTTGCTTCATTCATCTGTTGTGTCCTCTGCATTAATGACAGCATCACATCAGGGGTAGAGCAGAGGGGGAAAATGAATTAACAATACTAGACCAACTGGCTGCCTGGTCCAAAAATGATCCACTGTTATTGTGTGGTTCCAGAAAATATCCTTGCCCTCCAAATGGAAGGTCATTGGAAATTCCAAAGGGATGGGTGTCCCAAATGCCAAAGCCTTGTATAGGAAAGTATGACGCCTAAATGTAATTTCAGGGAAGGTAGGGGATTCAAATCAAAAAGCCCTCACTGAAAGGGGTATGGATATTTTCTGGAACAACACATGTAACTTAATATTCAGAAGCTGCTCATTAGTCAGCATCTTCAGTTTCAAATCCAGCATATGCAGATTCCTCAGGAAGGGGTGATGAATGGTCCTTCAAACAATGCGCGTCTCGCAAAAATAAAGCCAAATTCCAGGGGTTTCGTCGTCTCGTTTTTTTTATGGAGGGCCTTCTCGGAGTCTCGATTTCTTTTTCAATGCTAAGGAAGTCTCAGGCTCGCAGAAAATGGATCAGTCTCGCCGTCTCGCAAAGTTTCGCATTTACCATTCGACACCCCTTCAGGAAATGTTTTCCTTATGGCATGGTAGCTGCATGCGGGCAAAGGTATTCGTCTGCCACCTAAATGTCCATGAACAAGGCGAGTGAATTCTCGATATGCAATACTACGCAGAAACCTATAATGGAAAGAACAAGCAGTGTTGGCAACAACGAAGTTTGCATATTGTAGTAATTTACATTCACAAAAAGTGTTGTCATCTTCGATTTGTTATTGGATACTATAAAATGTATGAGACAGCAAAACTACATAACATTGAAAGTGTTGAAATAAACCCTTTTTGGCTAGCTGGTATATTGAAGGATAATGCCTTTGGCTGAAAGATTGTACTCACAATTTCACAATTGCCCTTGATGCTTCGCTTTTCAGCCAACTGTTCATTTTTCGACAATCAACCTCCGGCATTATATGTCATCCAATGTACCAGCTACCCGAAGGGCTTTATATTTTTACTAAATACGCCAATGAATTGCTGTTTTTAATTTCCACAAAAATCACAATATTATTTCTTTGTGGGAAAAATAATGTTAATTCTCAAGCTGTGGGTGAAATTGTTGAGATCGTTTGTAAATTAAAAGTACACGAATATTCATAACAATAACCAGGTGTATCCTTATGGAATTTTGTGGATTTTTAACTAGTCTACTGATCTGAGCAAAAAAAAAATCGAAACATCACGGGGGTTTCGTTTCTTTATTATTTTTTTTCCAAAACATGGTTGAGATTATAATTATTGCGCAAAGCAAAAACCGACATAAGCACAGTTCACAGGGGTGAGCAATTGTTTCAGTGATCTCCTATTAAACTAGTCGGTTGAAAATTGAGCGTTTGTTCACTGTCAAGTGATAAATGTTGCATATCTAATTGCAGGACCTGAAAAAAATGTACAGTGCGGGAAAGTCAAAGACTGACTTTTAAAGCGAAATATTCTTTGAATTGCTTTGGACTAAATCTTCACAAACGCAAACGAAAAATTAAGAAAGCAGATAAAATTTTATACCTGTTTTCCGATCCAGTCTGACGATACTTGGCTTTGTCTTTAGTTTTATATTTGTCGGCAGCCAACCGCAAACTCCACCTTTGAAGGCAAACTTGGCTGAAGCCAGGATGTTGTGTCACACAGTTCGGCTTTGTGCCTACTTCTTGGAGTACAATTTCACTAGAATGGGACTCAACGCACTCCTCGATCTCGAAACAACACATGAATTCGTTCGGGTTTTGTAATAATTCAGCACTACATCTGCCACATTTGCACCTATGAGAGATCCAGCCCGCGGTAAGTAATAAGCTCGCATGTAATCAATGTAACAGCGCAACACAATGCAGCGAAAAATCGAGATCTGACTTACCACGAATTCACGACTTGTTTCCCCTCATAACGGTCCTGAAGCTTTCGTTCGAATTCGAGTTGTGTTTCTTGCTTCTTTTGATACTCTAAAACCCACTCTTCGGATGCTATGGGCTCGTCTTCGTGTCCGGATCAAGCTCTGCAGCTGTCTGCTCAGCGACATCCTCTTCACCTAACGTCGCTTCTTCCACTTCGATGTTTACGAACCCGGGGATGAAATTAACTTCTGAATCATCTGAATCATAGCTTGTCTCGGAACTACAGTCACTTTTTGACATTTTGGCAAAGATCAGCAACTAAAATCCGAAAGCAAACGCGCGTGATCTACTCTATCTCGCTATTTATTTGTTGTATTGATATCGCCAAGATACCGGGTCGACGTCACAAATTTACTAGTGCCAGTCTCCCAAAGGCGCGTTTTTGGCTTCGAGAACCGCGATTTCGATTGCATTTTAAAAATCGGGAATAACTTCAATTCCCATTCTGCTGCTTGTTTTGGCTTTCATTTTATGTCTACTTTCGAGAAAGGGATAAATCGGCTAAGGGTGATAGGTACTTTAAGTAATATAGTAATGCATGGTTGCTTACCAATGAGTGCAGGTTGTGTCTCAAGGAAGTGTTTGAAACGAAAACGAAAACGTCACTGATGCGGTAAATCAGGACAAGACGAATATAAAATAGCTGAAGCACTTAATAATTGTGATCGTTTTTGGTTATCAATGTGACATTATCCACTCTCTTGTACGCTTTTTCACTGAGGGAAAATAAGAATGGAAACATTTCTTCATTACAGTAAATGGATGTTAACATCTTTAGACAGCAATAAACACAGTGTGATCCGTCTCTGATTATTCCAATTGTCGGTTTTGTGTTGCAATGGTTAAAGTTAAAGGAGCTGTGCCACGGATTTAGACATAATTAATGGCCACCTAAATATAGGGACTTAAAACAGTGAAGGAACGTTTCAATAACACAGCAGATACAAAAGGAGGTACGGATGCATGGACAGTTTTCAAAGTTAAAATCTCGTTTGTTTGTAACTTTCACTTACAACGCCCCGAGACACGTTTGTGACGAAGCAGTGGTTTCGTCATTTGTATTCAAATAAGAAATTTCTTTGCTACCATTGACTTTCATAGCGAGTATTTCACTAAGCCTAATAAAATGGACGAAAGCTCAGTCGAGGGATATTAATCCCGTTCATTCAACGATTCTCTGAAAGTAGCGACTAGAAAAGCTTGCTGAATTCCAAAGTAACAAGGGTCATTACTTTCGAACCGTTATGGTTTTTTTAGACTAGTCAAATCCAGCCATGTCACGAGGAACCACATGTGAGCTAAATCTAGTCTAACTCGTCAACAAACAAAACAAAAGTGCGCGGAAGCAACGGAATGGATAGAATGTGTCACCGGCCATGCTGAGCGAGAAGTTTGGAAAAGAGAACTAAGCAAAAATCAGATTCAAAGTGCCTTTTTATAAGCCTTTTCGTTTCAAAAGATGTTTTGGTCCTTCGACATTCTAGTCGAAACGATAATTGTTTAAAAGTTTTCGGCAAAACAGTTTATTTATTTCTTATCGGACCGGGTGTAAAAAATTTAGAACGAAAAGCACTGCTTCTTGTAAAGATACAAAAAGTAACAGTACGTCAACATTCAGTTTTATTTTAAAACCCTTTTCAAATCAGGAAAAACATATTACATCGATCAGCGATGCAGCGTTCCCTTCTCATCGGTTGCCGCGTGACCTCTTTCTCCCGGGCCTCTTTCTTTCACCTCCAACCCTTAGGAGCCTCTACACAGACATCCTGTTCACGTGGCATTCTAGCCTCGATTCTAGTCAGTCCCTAGTGACATTCTTTTGGTGGCGACTTTACAAAATGCGTTAAATTAAATATAGAAAGGTCATTGCCACATAAACAAGAAAAAAAAAGACACTGGCTTCTTGAAGTGAAGGAAATAAACAACTGTCTTCACGTGCATTAGATAAGCATTCAAATGTGTTGTACGTAAGCGTTCTGGTAGAAGATGTAGCAAAATAAAAACAAATGAAAGTGACACTTGATTTAGCGAAATTCAGAAATTTAGCTTTCTGAGTAAGCTTTCTGAGTAAAATTACCGTAATCGTTCTTAGGCCCGTGTTGTCCTTTGTATGTAATAATTTCTGGGTTGCTACTATCAACTTTGTAATCATTTCGATCCACTTTTATCTTCAAGTTTGGAATCCTAAATTGAAGCCGAAATATCCGAAAGAATAGCACCTGTATACAAAATAGCTCAGCTGATTTACCCATCACTGCTGACGGGTATTGGACGATACATTTGCTTGCGTTAATTTGTTGTCAAATAGGAAAAGAAATCGAAACTGATCTGAATATACCAACACGCAGATTGAGACAATGTCCAATAATTTATTAGTACCTATGAAAATGAACAGTCGTGGAAAATTAGTTAAAAAAATGATATTGGTGGTTAGAGCCGGTGTCGTGGTTGCTTTTGGTCTGTTCATCAATGCAGTATTATAAATGTAATCAGTTTCCACAAAATGAATCGAAACGGGCTTTATATGTACCACTTTGAAGTTTACTCATCAAAAACCTTACATTCCTCAATCAGCCGGCAGATCGAAATTTACCAAAAGTTTACATGTAATATTTTCATTGGACACAAAGGGTATGATCTTTATCAATGTTATAAAAATAGCGGCAGCTCGCATTATCGCCAATTGATGTCAGTACGCACAGTCTTTCAGTGTCCGTAGTGATTGTTTTTTGACTTATTAAACAGAAATTTGCGTACATGTATATGAATCTTATTCAGTACTCACCGAACGTATCTCGGGGCCACATTGAATGTGCTGAAGAAAGCTGGATTAGCAGAGAAAGAAGAATCAGCTTCCACATCCTAAGAGGATACTGAGTGATGTACTTCGTGCATGTCAAGCGGGGTAATTACAGAATTGTCAGTTTGCACTTTGTTATATAATTTGACTGCCAACCAATAAACGTATTTCTCTTAAAATTATTTCCTGTCTCGCTCTATTGTATCAATGTAAATAAACTGATAAAAGGAAACTGAATCGGTGAATAAAGTGGTAAATAAGGGTGTGCGAAATTCTTTCACTAGACTGAGTAGAAATCCGATGAATCATCACCAACAAGGAAATTTAGCTTCATTTATGAAAGCGCCCTGTTACGCAGCGCCTTTAAAGCCTTAACTTATGTCTAGAATCAATAACATATCAAGCACTCGAGTGTTTAAGTTTTTCACGAATTGCAGCGCATTTCCGTCTTAACGAACTCTCACGTCTGATTTTAAACCAGTTCTTCAAACGAAGCCATACTTTCCGCCGATCAACTATTCAGGCCCGTAGGGTGGATTTTGTTGAGGGGGCTTCTTTAATTTGTTGGGAGGTATTTTTAGCGCCGGAGACGCTAACACGAGCGGTGAAGGCGCGAGCCTCTAGGAGTTCTGGGGGCATGCCCCCCAGAGGAAATTTTGCAAATTTAGGTTCTCTTAAGTGCCATTTCCTGCATTTTGAAATCATTTCGGAGGTGAGATGCATTTTCCTTCAATATTAGCTCTTCGGAAAGTAATTTTCATTCTAAAAAATTCTAAAATGTTCAGAAATGAGTGTCTGCATTAAGATAGTTTTTAAAACACAAATATTAAAATTACATGCAGGGTGGATGAGTGGACAAGAAATTGAAAGAATGATCTGACATGTGATACAATTATATATTTTAGAAACAACTACTAAACATGTTCCAGGTCTTAGCAAGTACAGAATATCTGTTTGTTCCCGGGGGTAATTCTATAACTTTCAGAAATTTTGGCTAGGATTATTTTGCAATGCTTACACACTATCTTAGACTAAGAGCTTTGTCCAGAAATCCACAAAACAATCTTCTTCCCCCTCATCGTTTTCATTGTAGAGTTTGAGCCCTTTGGCAAGGTGATTTTTAAATAAATCTTTCTTACAATTTTGCAATCACGTAAGTTATGGGCGTTATAAATATATAACTTTTCCTTTATTATTTTTCATTGTTATCACTTCCTCAATCTTGTCACCCGGATTTTGGCTCGTGCTCAGCCACAGATCCAATGAAGCAAGACTGCTGGACTTGCGTTTCGCCATCTTGAAAATTTGGTTTCTGACAAATGCGCATGCTTGCTTATCCAGCAAAGTCACGTTAGTTCTGATTGCTGCGGGCGCCACGACAAGGATGAGAAAGCAAGACGAACATCAAGTACCAAATCCAAATGATTAGAACTTCTCATTATTGTGCCAAAATGTTGCGGCTTCCTGCGAAAATCCAGGCAAGGAAGGTAGTCGTTCGTGTAATCGACCGGTCACAGTCTTTTGATTGTTTTGTCTAATTTTTTTTTATCTTTTCAATCCTCCAAAAATGATGACTTCAAAAATTTTAGGGGGCTCGTTCGAACCCCTCGACCCTTGCCCCCACCCTAAGGGCCTGCTATCTTCTGCAACTGACGGTCAACGTCTTGTCTTTTTCTTGTGATCAATATCCAGTTTCTTCTTGATACAATTTTAATACATTGGGAAGCAGAAAGTGGTGAGGAAGAATAAATTCTTGATTGTATTTTGATAGTACAACAATGTGTCACTATATTCTCAGATGCAACTAAGCAAGTGTTTACTAGTCTAACAAAGTTCCTTGCTGTATATCAAGGAACAGCGAAACTGTAATGCGTGCAATATTACTTGTTAGTATATACCAAACCAGTGAATAGTGCTTTTCGCGCGCGCTGATTGGCTAGCTCGGAGGTGAATAGCAAGTACTATTCACCTCCGAGCAAAGTAAGATGACTTCTACGAGTAACTTCGGTTAAAAAAGCGCGTTTTGATCCATAAAAGAAGCCGCTGTACTTTAATGTGTTGTCAACTTTACCAGGTCAGAACAATACTAGGTTTAGCGATACGTAGCGATGTTTATTTTAAATGTTTTAAGCGTTTCCTTCAACAAAACAATTGATAAAATGTAGTACAAAATATTTTGTTTACCTTCGCCGCGTACACGTACGCAAAATTAAAACGTAAGTCTGAATTTTTTCCAAATATACACCGTCCAACTAAGAAAATTAAGTACATTTCTTACCTGTATCTCTGTTTTAAAGCCACTAAATCCGTGCAGTTGTTTTGGTCGTGCTATAAACGATTTTGGCAAGTTGTTTTCGGCTCGGCCATATAAAGTCACGCTGGAGACTAAAGTATTTAGGTTTGCACCGAAGATCAACTTCAATTGTGAATTGCTGTGGTTTTTCACTCCTCTTCCGCTGACTCTCCTCCAGTCAACTAGCTTAGCAGCCGTATTAAACTTCGATCAAATCCAGTCCACGTATTCTTGACATTCGCGGTCGTTCGCAGCATCTTGTCAACATAATTCAATGAACAGTTTTTGCAGCACGTTTCATGACTTCACGGACGTTTCCCAGGCTATAGTGACCGGCACAGGTTGTATTTACGAGTAAATTAAAGACTTGTGTTCTTCAGTAGTAAAAATAAACTAAAGAATTCCGCTTGAAATCGTCCAAATCCATTCAACAAACGAAACACAGTTGCAAATTTATTTCGGTCGATCGCCTGTGTAGTGTTGTCATGTGACTTTTCCCGCGCTGTCGTCTTTTCATGTGCGCAGTGTTCAGTCCTTTGAATTGCTTTCTTTCACGGTAAAACTTTTAATTTTAGGCGGGCTATTCAACTGGTTTGGTATATACTAAAACAGTTATTCACCTCAGTGTCGGTGAAAAGCGGCGGATATTTACCTCGCCGCTTCGCGGCTCGGTAAATATCCACCGCTATTCACCTCCACTTCGGTGAATAATTGTTAAATATTGCTAGTAAACAAAAATGCTTGGTAGAGAAGGTGACAATCTCTTCCAAGCCTCTCAAATTTAGTATTTAGTAGAATTAAGTAGACTTATTCTGCAAAAAAATATTTTGTTCTAGTTGTTTCCAAAATCTAAGCTAAACTAAAATCGCGAAAGCGTACCAAACGATCAAATCGTCAAACAAATATATGGAAAAACGAAAGAAAACAAGATGGCATCGCACCTTAAGACTGGGTTTCTAGCTTGGAAGACCTTGAGGCAGTTAAAATGAAAATTACTTGTTGGTGTCCATGTGCTTATTGCAACTGAAAACTTAACCTTGCTACAATGTTCAAATAAAAGCGACGAAAATCTATTAATAAACTGCACATAGATGGAATAAACGGCAATTGATAAAAAGCGTATGTGATCCATAACTGTTTTGTCGGTTGAGTGATGTCGCAGTGGGTTGCCGTAAAGTGAAATCTAATGATTCAAACAAATTGAACAACTGGTAGCTTTAACAGTTTCAAAGTTTATTCTACATTGTAGTCACTTTATGTCTTCTCATTCAAGGTCAAGAACCTACACTTACATTTTAGAATCAGCTACAGAATATTTACTTATCTGCTAGCACATTAGTGAATAATCTGTAGGTTGCGCGCGGGTAGTGACTCATCAATTCGCTTCTTCAACAGTGCGTTTGTTGTTATTTTCTTACAATGCATGTATGTATGTACGTACGTGCGTGTTTTTTTTTAGAACAATTATTATATTCAGTTTTTGTGATATTCGGAATAATCGAGGTCGAGCCAACCGAGGCCGAATAATTGTTTATAATCTCTTTCGTTTCTAAATTTTAATTACACAATAACACCCCGAGACATATTTTTTTGTTACAAAGCTATGGTTTCGTCATTTATATCCAAAAAAGGAAATTTCTTTGCTAACATTAAGTTTCATAGCTAGTATTTGGCAAAACTTAATAAAATAGAGGAAACAGCCGTGACACCATCCTTTCAAATTAGCGATCCTCCGAAAGAACCGATTGGAAAAGCCTGTTGAGTACGAAAGTAGCAAGGTTGGTGTCTTTCGAACCGTCATGGTATTTTTAAAGCAGACAAATCGAACAATATCAAGCGGAAGCTTTAAAGCACGTGTGAGCAGCGCGTGAGCTTAAGTTAGTTTCAATTCGCTAACAAAGGAAAATTGATTTCGCGGAAGCGATAGAATGTGTCACGCGATATGCCGTCAGGGGGAGGGGGAAGGGAGGTGCTTCTCACCGGAATTTATTTCGCGTTATGGGACAAATCAGCTTATACACAGTGGGGCTTGTAAGCGAGGAGCGGAGGCTTGCAAACAGTATTTTATACGGTACGGCATATTAAAAAAAGCATTTGTTCTGCTCGTTTCATCTCAACACTATTGTGTTTGCAATCAGTTTCCGGAACGCAAGATGGCTAAACTCGAAACCGAAAACTTGCAGACAAAACGTCTTTCTTGTCTGCGGCTTCCGCGTCTGCGGTCTTATATGCTACTTAAAAAAGTTTACTAAATTATTCAAGAGCCTTTGATTCCTAAGTTAGCCAGCAGATCAAGACTACCAGAAACCAAGTCACATGTGCTGTTGGACCAACCCATCGGTTACGTTCTTTGTCAATGCTTTTAAAATAAATTCGCTTTCGCAACCATGTCAGAGTTTTATGCCTAGCCTTTAGTGTGTCTGTTGCGACTCAGTGTTGATGTTTTTAGAACTTTACAACAATTTTCACGATGTAGTCACCGTAATTATCTCGGGGACAAAACGTACTGAGCTACAAACTTGTAGGTTAAATTAGATCCGCACTGTTTTTTTGTCTGTTCAAAATGGTTGACTGCTGACCAGGGTGCGCTCTGTTCAATGATGTCAATGAAAATGAACTGATGAAAGAAAACTGAAAAGCCACTTCAGTGAATAAAAATTCAATCAAGGTGTTTAGTAAGGATGTTCAGCGAACATGTTTCATTAGAAGTCCAATGAAGCTTCACCTACAGGGAAACTAAGCCTTACTTTGAAAAGTGCCCTGTTACACAGGGTACAAAAACCTTAACTTACGCCTGAGAAATAATAAAATAATTAAGTCATTAACTGTTTTGTCATAATTGAAGTACATTTCCGTCTTTAAAACGTCCCACCTCTTCTAAACGAAACGTTTGTCGCCGTAGAACTTATAACTCGTACTTGTTGGACTATTCCGGCAACTTGATTCCAATGTGACATTTTATTGCTTCATTGCAGTATGTGTTGGAACTGTGAATGAAAATGTGATCAAATGTAAAGTTTCTACTTACAATTTTAGTACATTGGGAAACAGAAAGTTACAAAGAATAACGGAAGTCTTGATTTAAATTTCCTATGATATTGCTACAATGTATCATTACATTCTCAGAAGCAACTTAGCAAGCGCGTTACCAATATATCAAAGTTCTCACTCAATAAACAACGAAACTATCTGGTATCTAGTTATACTTCAGCAATTGATATTCCTGATAAACAAAGTTCCTTCATGCATTTATCCTCGAATTACATCGATGTCAAAGCTATTTATAAGGAACAAGAGTTTTCAAAGCCCAATACAACTTTAATGGAATAAAAACAAAAGGTTTCTGGTACAAATCCACACCGGAGTTTGCATACACTACGAGCAGCCCCTATTTTTTCGCAGTCCGTCGAGCGTCAAGCGAAAAAAAAATGACCGCGCAAAAATTGGGGACGAGGTTTTCGCTCTTCGCTTCCGCTCGCTTCGTCCCCAATTTTCGCGCGGTCACAAAAATCAAAGTGCATAATTAATTTTACATCGATAGGTGTCTTTACCTATTTATCCAATGTAAGATGTCCTTAATCTTCTAGTGTAATACCGTCAAGGTAAACATAATGTCACCGTCACTTACCTACAACTGATTGCAGTGATCCTTCGATCCTTTAAATGAAGTCTTTATTATGTTATATGATGCTTAAAAACGTTTCATCCGAGGAAACCTTCGAAATATTACTCAGACTTTTTTTCTTAATGACATGAGGCAATTACAACATTTCATATTCATCGTGGACACAGAAGTGTTCTTTCTCCAACAATGGCTATTTTCTTTCAGTGAAGAATTAGAGTAACAAAGAAAGAAAACCTCTCTGAACACAGAATAAAGTTGACATTATTACTCAGGTGTGTCATCGCCAGAGTTAAACAAAATACTTCCAACACCGCTTCCTAGTATTTTCCAAGCAACTGTTACTGATCTAAAACATCGCTCATTACATCAGATAAGAAGGTTAGAACATTTTTAGTAACTGACTCATGTATAAACTTCACATGAATAAAACCTTAATACGTTAAACCTTTCTTTCATATCGAATAACGTGCAATAAGCCATATGTACCCTTAAGATTATTTTTTAAATATCAAGTAGTCCCTGTTCATACATCTAAAATACAACGTTGAATGAAAGAAACGTTTTCTAAAGGTAAAGTTTCAAGCGGCATCATCCATAGACACGTCAACTGGCAGCAAATGCCTTCTATCGTCATCGATACTGCTTCCATCTTCCCTTGCACTTGCATCGCTTTCACCATTTCCATTTTGATCCAAATTATCATTGACGCGACCGTTGTCATTGAAGACAAGAAGATAGAAAATAGTACCCACTAGAATAGCCAGGACACATGTATTAACAATCATCACAAACCAGACAAATGCGGCTGTGGACAAGTTGTCCAAAGACGAAAACCTCAACAGCATGAAAGACATGGACAACACAAACAACACGAGGGGCTCGAAAAAATTCTCATGGGCGCGTCGTTTACTGGGCGTGTCCTTATATGGCTGTAAACGTAAGTGAATCATGGCTGAAACCATAAGTATCAACCAAACCACACAGGTTTGCAAACTGGAGGAAGAGGGAATCATAGACAACGCTATGGCGAGAAACAGGCGGCGAAGAAGCAAGAAAATCTCGTAGAAGCGCTGATACTTTGGTTTGTAGGGTAAATAAACCGGACCAAGCCAAGCATCAAGTTTCTGGCGGTCTTCAGGACTCATTGTGTTTCGTTTTCGAAAGAAAACAACCATCAGAGAGATGAGAAGCAAAGGAAAGCCAATCACATAGAAGACAACAGAGACGGCACCAAGTGCTGTCAGTGTGTTGTAAGTGTGCGAGTTGCATTCTATCCAGGGGGAGTTAGGCATGTAAAGGACATCATGGTCCTTGTGACATGGGCGTAGAACGGAAAGAGTTTGCTTGACAATGGGAAAGTAACTGAAGCTGACACAAAAGAAGGCACTTTGGCGACATTTGAAATGAACGATTTCCATGCGTTGCTCGTGTGGACGAAACCTGTTGTAATTCAGCAAGATGATAAAGTACAGACCCACCGTTGCCATGCACACAACTGGAAGAAGAAGCAGAAAAGCAAACTTACCGACAGGAGTGAAAAGAGATGGTAAATCGCAGGAAAGCGAAGGAAAATACAGATTCCAGTAGCTGCTAAAGTAGTTTTGAGCTGCAACGACTTGTTGAGGCCAAACGTTGGCACTGGATACCATGAAATCCATGGTTTGAATTTAAAACACAGTGACGCTGATGAGAGATCGGGCGGCTTTTCCTTTACTGGTCATACATAACACAAAAACCACCAGGTTTAACTTAAACATCCAAGCAGGTAGGAATTCCAGCAACATAAAGGTTAACATCAGGAGAAAATGAACAGCGGTAACGGCAAACCATTTGATAGGTTTCAGCTTGAAATAAAAATATGACCAAAGCAAAGCGAGAAAAAACACAGCAAAGACAGGAATAAACAAATAATAGTAGGTTCGATCCCCGTTTGCACATTTGAAGCACAGCCCACCAATTTTGTAAAATCCGAGTTCACAACGAGAGCAAAATCTGTCTGTATTTCCTGGATGACAGATGCAGGATTGATTGCATGTTGTGATCAGAGACGACACTGACGGTCTGTAGTTGGATGCGTTTGTGTGTTTTGGTGTTGTGTCGAGACGACAGGTGCAGGAATCCGTTGGATTGCATGCAGATGATACTGGACACTTGACAAGATGGGTGACATTGTTAGGATTAGGTGATGGCCAGTAGCCTCTGCGCAAGGTCATGATGTTTGGGAGGAGATCACCTGATTTACTGAAAGGAAACTGGGGGCAAGTGCCTCCATCCATGCATTTCTTACATAATCCGTTCTCTCCGTAGAAATCTTCATCACAGACGCGATGTCTGTATTCGTAAAAGGTTGGATCCAAGCGAATGCGGCCATTGTTGAATGTGAGCCGTCCTTCAGGACAAGTGAAGTTGATTGCTTTAGGCGGTCTTATCATTCTTAAGAACTCAGGACGAAAGATGTTGGACGATATGCCGTTTCCTTTGCGCATAAAAGAATTCCCAGAAATATCCAGGTATTGGAGGGCGATCAAGTTTTGAGTTCCTCCTGGAAGACTACCTGACAAATTATTTTCAGAAACATCAAGATAGGATAGCACTGATAAATCGGCAAGGATATCAGGAATAGGGCCATAAAATTTGTTGCCACGTAAATCGCAAGTGGACAGTCTTTGTAGGTAGAATACATCTGGAAGAATACGACTCTTTATGCCACAAAAACTTACATTGATAATCGATGGAGTTCCAGATGTACGGCGCATTGCTCTTGCCTTGAAAAGTTCCATAAAGCTTGCAAAATTAATTGTCAAATTTCTATTCTCAGCTAAAGACACGTAAGAATTAATACTTGCGTTATCATTTTTTGGCCACGGTCTCCCTCCGTTAATGGAAGAAAACTTGTTTTGTGACATGTCGATCATATCAATACCTGGCAAAAGAAGCAACGGACCCGGGATGTCCCCCGTCAGGTGATTGTTGGCAAGATTTAGCACTCCAAGTTGGCTAGAGTTTGAAAAGCTTTGTGAAAATCTTCCCGAAATGTTGTTTCCAGGGAGGACAAGGTATTGTAATTTTGCTGGCAATATGTTAGGCATCTCTCCCGTTAATTTAACTCCAGATATGAACAAATAAGATAACGAATGAATCTCGAATAGGTCGCTTAGGTGTCCTTGCATCATACCAGGAGCATTTCGTAGGTCAAGATACCAGAGCTTTTGTAATCTAGCAATGCTTCTTGGTATCTGTCCAGTTAGGTTATTTCCACCAAGACTAAAAAATCTCAACTCTGTCATATTTCCCAAGTCCTCTGGTAAATGACCGGTAAAGCCTTTGCCATCCATGGGACTGCCTATGAAGACTTGTAGACTTGTCATGTTTGCAATATCTCGAGGAATTTCTCCAGCTACAGCAGAAGCGCAGATTACGAAAGTTAGCAATTTGCTCATATTTCCAGAAAGAAAGTGACCAATGTGTCCCCGAAGGTTTGGGTTACCAGGCATGCACAGGGAAAGCAAGTTACGGATTTTCCACAGATTCGAAGGAAGAGCGCCATCCAAATTGTTGTAAGGTAAAACAATCGTTTTGATGTATGTGTTGTTGTGGCAGGTGACGCCATACCAGGAACAGTGAGATTTTGAACTATTCCATCCGCCCCTCTCGTACCACTGTTGACCATTTGTTGATGTGTAAATGTCGAGTAGAACTTCTCTTTCTTGTTCCGGTGTAAATGACGTATCATGCACGAAAATAGGAAACTCATGAACACGTCTTAAACAATCGCGGCCCTCGTTGTTTAGGAACAGTTGAAAATCTGGAATATAATTATTTGGTATTACTGAAGGATGATGATTTGTAGCTAATCTAAGGCAACTACAGGGAGTTGCAAAACTTTTCTCAGTGTTGCGTGGCATTCTTAGCTACTGTTATTCATAACGATCGAAAAAAAGTTTGTGAAGTACAAATATTCCTATTGCACCTAAGCAATCTTGAAACAATCATCTTGAATTGACAACAGGTCGGTCAGTTTTAAAACAATATATACAATTCAGCTTGGTAGCGAGGCCTATAGGGCACAAACAAAAGAAACTTAATCAGCTGTCAGGTGCAGTTAGGCACTACCTCTCTGGAACCTCTATTTTCATTCGCCCGCTGTAAACACTACCTCTATTGTTATTCAGGGCTAGGGACATTGTTATGAGCTGTTATCTATTGTTTAAAGAACCAATGAAGTATCTCGTTCCGAGAGGTAGTGGGCGACCCGTCAGGTGCGTGACAGTGTTTCTTATCCCTTTCTCTACGCCAACTGATGAAATCTCTACCCTTTTATACACCTTTTATATACCTTAAGCCTGCAAATGAACTCTTTCGGGAAGAGCACAAGCCAATTTCCTACGTTGACAACTTTAGGAAGTACCTCAAGTGGAGTGGAATCATTTTCGTCAATTTCAGGCGATTTTTTAAACATTTTAGCGCCAGATTTCAAAACAACCTCTACACAGAATCTACAAATTCATTATCGTAACCTCAAAAAGAAGAATTGAAAATCAAACTAGATTTTGAAAACAAAAATAATAATCATTAGTTTATTGCCCTCCTTATCGTTACTTGTGGCGACATATATCAAGCCTCCTGGTCTAAAATTGTGTCTAAATTCTACGCTTGTAGATTTACCATGTAGAAAGGCCATTGCCACATAAACAAGAAAAAAAAACACTGGCTTCTTTAAAGGGGCACTGTCACGGACATTTTTTGGCTTTTTTAGTAAAATGGCACCAAAATTACAACCAAGTACGTTCAACCATTCAGGAAATGCTCCTAGAACGTAAAGGGAAGGATATCTGGCAAATTGTTTAAAGAAGACGATGACCGTAAATAGTTTTCATCAATTTTTCCAAACCACAAGGACAAAACTTGAAAAAGTCAGGCTGACTTTTTCAAGTTGAGATCAAAAGCTCCCGATGGCATCACAGTGATATCACTCTATATTTTGCTTTCAGTACACTGATATAGTAATTTTAAGAACACTTGACCACTGTTAATAGGTTTCCAATGGTGTAAACATGTTTCTGGGCTGTTGAATGTTTGAAGTTATGCTCGTGACAGTGAAGGAAATAAACAACTGTCTTCACGTGCATTAGATAAGCATTCAAATGTGTTGTATGTAAGCGTTCTGGTAGAAGTTGTAGCAAAATAAAAACAAATGAAAGTGACACTTGATTTAGCGAAATTCAGAAATTTAGCTTTCTGAGTAAAATTACCGTAATCGTTCTTAGGCCCGTGTTGTCCTTTGTATGTAATAATTTCCGGGTTACTACTATCAACTTTGTAATCATTTCGATCCTCTTTTATCTTCAAGTTTGGAATCCTAAATTGAAGACGAAATATCAGAAAATAACACAGAATAGTACCTGTATTCAAATAGGAAAGCTGATTTACCCATCACTGCTGACGGGTATTGGACGATACATTTGCTTGCGTTAATTTGTCGTCAAATAGGAAAAGAAATCGAAACTTAAATCGAGACTGATCTGAATATACCAACATGCAGATTGAGACAATGTCCAATATTAGGCTGCATTCATTATGTATCCTAGAAGGGGGGGGGGGGGGGGGGGGGGGTGGGGGGTGGCAGAGGATTTTAGGGGGTTCTCAAATTTTTAGAGCAAAAAAAGGGGGGATATGAAAACTGTTTAAATATCTGCTGGGGGATGCTTATTTTTTGTAAGATTCTGTCTAGCTTTTGTAATAGTTTTAGAAAGTGAAAAAAAGAAATGATAAATACAGCAGCTTCTTTCAAGGATTGCAAGCAACAAGGGTACCTCTATTATTCTGAGAGACTATAGTACCTATTTTGAAGTTGTTCAAGTAGTGTGCCTGGCCTGTAGATGGAAAGGTTTCGATACAGTATAGAAAGTAAAACATCTAAAATGGAAACGTTTAATGCAACCTCAGTCTAAGCAGTGCAACTTTATTGAATCAATGAATGCAAAAGAAAACAATGTAATTCAGTGCACAGTTTCATGAAATTGAAGAACAAATGTGCACTTAAATGTTCAATGAATTTTCTGTACCAGTTTGAAAGGGATCCACATGCACCCAGTGCACCCCATGCTATATCTGCACCAGGGGCGGCTTATATTGGTAAGATTTGTGATTTTTTCAATGAACACTACAAAAGAGGGGAACTGTATATGGAATTTGTAAAACAACGATGCAAGACTACTGCCGGGAGGCTGTGTAGTTACTGTAGTATAAAACACGACTGGCGTTCTCCAAAGTCATTTGATGGAATTCCTGCCCTCTATCCTGACTACGCGAAATTGCCAAAGTACCATTATAAAGACGTGTTTGGCACTTCTTTGCTAAGCGACGACAACACAGTTCGTGAAATTGATGATTTTTTGCCAAGAGCAGAGTTAAAGAAGAACTTCCATAATGGCAGTGTTAGCTTAGAAAAGCCTGCAACGATAGAGCGGTTTTGTAATGAGTACATTGTTGAAGAAGAGCACGTAGGAGGGTAATTGAATTATCTTTTGACATTACAACGGACCAGTACAGTAAGACAAAATCAGGGAACAAAAGACAAGAACACTGGAAAAACGAAAGGATACGAACAATATGACTGGAAAACTATCGGGTCCACGTTTGAAAATAGACAATAAACTTTCTCTCCTTGGGAAGAAAAATGATAAGATAAGGAGAATAATGGCACATGTCGCACTTGAGAGGAATGATGCTGAACGGCCGGAAAACGAGGGTGAAAAGGATGGCAACAGCGGAGATGAATCTGTGGATGAGTGTGAGAGTGAGAGTGCATGACGATGATGAGGTTGTTGCTTTTGTCGACGAGAGTGACAGTGAACCGGAGGTTCCTGTCAATACTCCTGTTAATACTCATACACGAGCTGGCAGGCTATCTATACCTAATTCGCGCTACTTAGACTGGCTGGCATAGGTATGACATAAACAGACAAAGCTCTCTCGATGTTCTTATTTAACATGTCTCTTGAAATTTCAAACATATATAGTGTACTATTATACAGATATTTATTTTGATATTTCTTGTGAGGGAGGAGGGGGGAGGGTATTCATTTTTCGGCTGATTGCTTGGGGGATTATGGAAATTTGTATGGACCTTGGGGGGAGGGAATATAAAAAAAACAAGCTGCTGAAAAAAAATCCCCTGCTCCCCTCCCCCCTTCCCCCCCTGTAGCATATATAATGAATGCAGCCTTAGTAACTATGAAAATGAGCAGTTGTGGAAAATTAGTTATAAAATTAACATTCGTGGTTGGAGCCGTTCATGTGGTTGCTGTTGGTCTGCAGTATTATACATGTGATCAGTTTCCACAAAATGAATCGAAACTGCGACTTGCATTGTTGTCTTCGACTTTCTAACACATGGGCTTTATATGTACCACTTTGAAGTTTACTCATCAAAAACCTTACATTCCTCAATCAGCCGGCAGATCGAAATTTACCATAAGCTTACATGTAATATTTTCATTGGACACAAAGGGTATGATCTTAATCAATGTTATAAAAATAGCGGCAGCTCGCATTATCGCCAATTGATGTCAGTACGCACAGTCTTTCAGTGTCCGTAGTGATTGTTTTTTGACTTATTAAACAGAAATTTGCGTACATGTATATGAATCTTATTCAGTACTCACCGTACGTATCTCGGGGCCACATTGAATGTGCTGAAGAAAGCTGGATTAGCAGAGAAAGAAGAATCAGCTTCCACATCCTAAGAGGATACTGAGTGATGTACTTCGTGTATGTCGAGCAGGCTAATTACAGAATTGTCAGTCTGCACCGTGTTTTATTATTTGGCCGCCAACCAATAAACGTATTTCTCTTAAAATTATTTCCTGTCTCGCTCTATTGTATCAATGTAAATAAACTGATGAAAGGAAACTGAATCGGTGAATAAAGTGGTAAATAAGGGTGCGCGAAATTCTACATACATACATACATACATACATAACTTTTTGTTGAGGCAGATCTAGTAGGGCAACCATAAGGCTGGTGTGGACCTGCCATTAAATAATAGACAAACTAAACATATAGCTATTAATACAAAAGAAATATAAAAAGAGAATTAAAAATATACGAAGTCAGGATCCTTGGAATTCAACAAGCAAGCCTCTTTTTCAAACTGAATTTGGTCTATAGATTTAGAGGCACGTTTAAGAGTCGCTTTTCAGTAGACTGAGTAGAAATCCGATGAATCATCACCAACAAGGAAATTTAGCTTAATTTATGAAAGCGCCCTGTTACGCAGCATCTCTAAAGCCTTAACTTATGTCTAGAATCAATAACACATCAAGCACTCGAGTGTTTAAGTTTTTCATGAATTGCGCATTTCCGTCTTTACGAACTCTCACCGCTGATTTTAAACAGTTCTTCAAACGAAGCCATACTTTGCGCCGATCAACTATCCAGGACAGTAGGGTGGATTCTGTTGAGGGGGCTTCTTTAATTTATTGGGAGGTATTTTTTAGCGCCGGAGACGCTAACACGAGCGGTGAAGGCGCGAGCCTCTAGGGGTTCTGGGGGCATGCCCCCCACAGGAAATTTTGCAAATTTAGGTTCTCTTAAGTGCCATTTCCTGCATTTTGAAATCATTCCTGAGGTGAGATGTATTTTCCTTCAATATTAGCTCTTCGGAAAGTAATTTTCATTCTAAAAAATTCTTAAATGTTCAGAAATGAGTGTCTGCATTTAGATAGTTTTTAAAACACAAATATTAAAATTACATGCAGGGTGGATGAGTGGACAAGAAATTGAAAGAATGATCTGACGTTATACAATTATATATTTTAGAAACAACTACTAAACATGTTCCATGTCTTAGCAAGTACAGAATATCTGTTTGTTCCCGGGGGTAATTCTATAACTTTCAGAAATTTTGGTTAGGATTATTTTGCAATGCTTACACACTATCTTAGACTAAGAGCTTTGTCCAGAAATCCCCCTCATCGTTTTCATTGTAGAGTTTGAGCCCTTTGGCAAGGTGATTTTTAAATAAATCTTTCTTACAATTTTGCAATCACGTAAGTTATGGGCGTTATAAATATATAACTTTTCCTTTATTATTTTTCATTGTTATCACTTCCTCAATCTTGTCACCCGCATTTTGGCTCGTGCTCAGCCAGAGATCCAATGAAGCAAAACTGCTGGACTTGCGTTTCGCCATCTTGAAAATTTGGTTTCTGACAAATGCGCATGCTTGCTTATCCAGCCAGCTCACGTTAGTTCTGATTGCTGCGGGCGCCAAGACAAGGATGAGAAAGCAAGACGAACATCAAGTAACCAATCCAAAAGATTAGAACTTCTCATTATTGTGCCAAAATGTTGCGGCTTCCTGCGAAAATCCTGGCAAGGAAGGTAGTCGTTCGTGTAATCGACCGGTCACAGTCTTTAGATTGTTTTGTCTAATTTTTGTTTATCTTTTCAATCTTCCAAAAATGATGACTTCAAAAATTTTAGGGGGCTCGTTCGAACCACTCGACCCTTGCCCCCACCCTAAGGACCTGCTATCTTCTTCAACTGACGGTCAACGTTTTCTCATTTTCTTGTGATCAATATCCAGTTTCTTCTTGATACAATTTTAATACATTGGGAAGCAGAAAGTGGTGAGGAAGAATAAATTCTTGATTGTATTTTGACAGTACAAAAATGTGTCACTATATTCTCAGATGTAACTAAGCAAGTGTTTACTAGTCTAACAAAGTTCCTTGCTGTATATCAAGGAACAGCGAAACTGTAATGCGTGCAATATTACTTGATATTGCTAGTAAACAAAAATGCTTGGTAGAGAAGGTGACAATCTCTTCCAAGCCTCTCAGATTTAGTATTTAGTAGAATTAAGTAGACTTATTCTGCAAAAAATATTTTGTTCTAGTTGTTTCCAAAATCTAAGCTAAACTGAAATCGCGAAAGCGTACAAAACGATCAAATCGTCAAACAAATATATGGAAAAACGAAAGAAAACAAGATGGCATCGAACCTTAAGACTGGGCTTCTAGCTTGGAAGACCTTGAGGCAGTTAAAATGAAAATTACTTGTTGGTGTCCATGTGCTTATTGCAACTGAAAACTTAACCTTGCTACAATGTTCAAATAAAAGCGACGAAAATCTATTTATAAACTGCACATATATGGAATAAACGGCAATTGATAAAAAGCGTATGTGATCCATAACTGTTTTGTCGGTTGAGTGATGTCGCAGTGAGTTGCCGTAAAGATTGAACAACTGTTACGCCTGAGAAATAATAAAATAATTAAGTCATTAACTGTTTTGTCATAATTGAAGTACATTTCCGTCTTTGAACAACTGTTAGCTTGAACAGTTTCAAAGTTTATTCTACATTGTAGTCACTCTATGTCCTCTCATTCAAGGTTAAGAACCTACACTTACATTTTAGAATCAGCTACAGAATATTTACTTATCTGCTAGCACATTAGTGAATAATCTGTAGGTTGCGCGCGGGTAGTGACTCATCAATTCGCTTCTTCAACAGTGCTTTTGTTGTTATTTTCTTACAATGCATGTATGTATGTACGTACGTGCGTGTTTTTTTTAGAACAATTATTATATTCAGTTTTTGTGATATTCGGAATAATCGAGGTCGAGCCAACCGAGGCCGAATAATTGTTTATAATCTCTTTCGTTTCTAAATTTTAATTACACAATAACACCCCGAGACATATTTTTTTGTTACAAAGCTATGGTTTCGTCATTTATATCCAAAAAAGGAAATGTCTTTGCTAACATTAAGTTTCATAGCTAGTATTTGGCAAAACTTAATAAAATAGAGGAAACAGCCGTGACACCATCCTTTCAAATTAGCGATCCTCCGAAAGAACCGATTGGAAAAGCCTGTTGAGTACGAAAGTAGCAAGGTTGGTGTCTTTCGAACCGTCATGGTATTTTTAAAGCAGACAAATCGAACAATATCAAGCGGAAGCTTTAAAGCACGTGTGAGCAGCGCGTGAGCTTAAGTTAGTTTCAATTCGCTAACAAAGGAAAATTGATTTCGCGGACGCGATAGAATGTGTCACGCGATATGCCATCAGGGGGAGGGGGAAGGGAGGTGCTTCTCACCGGAATTTATTTCGCGTTATGGGACAAATCAGCTTATACACAGTGGGGCTTGTAAGCGAGGAGCGGAGGCTTGCAAACAGTATTTTATACGGTACGGCATATTAAAAAAAGCATTTGTTCTGCTCGTTTCATCTCAACACTATTGTGTTTGCAATCAGTTTCCGGAACGCAAGATGGCTAAACTCGAAACCGAAAACTTGCAGACAAAACGTCTTTCTTGTCTGCGGCTTCCGCGTCTGCGGTCTTATATGCTACTTAAAAAAGTTTACTAAATTATTCAAGAGCCTTTGATTCCTAAGTTAGCCAGCAGATCAAGACTACCAGAAACCAAGTCACATGTGCTGTTGGACCAACCCATCGGTTACGTTCTTTGTCAATGCTTTTAAAATAAATTCGCTTTCGCAACCTTGTCAGAGTTTTATGCCTAGCCTTTAGTGTGTCTGTTGCGACTCAGTGTTGATGTTTTTAGAACTTTACAACAATTTTCACGATGTAGTCACCGTAATTATCTCGGGGACAAAACGTACTGAGCTACAAACTTGTAGGTTAAATTAGATCCGCACTGTTTTTTTGTCTGTTCAAAATGGTTGACTGCTGACCAGGGTGCGCTCTATTCAATGATGTCAATGAAAATGAACTGATGAAAGGAAACTGAAAAGCCACTTCAGTGAATAAAAATTCAATCAAGGTGCTTAGTAAGGATGTTCAGCGAACATGTTTCATTAGAAGTCCAATGAAGCTTCACCTACAGGGAAACTAAGCCTTACTTTGAAAAGTGCCCTGTTACACAGGGTACAAAAACCTTAACTTACGCCTGAGAAATAATAAAATAATTAAGTCATTTACTGTTTTGTCATAATTGAAGTACATTTCCGTCTTTAAAACGTCCCACCTCTTCTAAACGAAACGTTTGTCGCCGTAGAACTTATAACTCGTACTTGTTGGACTATTCCGGCAACTTGATTCCAATGTGACATTTTATTGCTGGCTTGCACTGTCACGCCATAAAAAAATAAATTAGAAACCGTTCAATGAAAGAAGCTAAGAAAACGAAATGTTATAACAGACCTACACTGGAAAAACTTCTCCAAGTCTCAGGTCTCTGTGATGCGCCGTTTCTGAGTTATTTGCCAAAATGTTTCACGCAAATTTATAGAGCTTTGTATGGAGACGCCATGTTGGTGTACAACTTTAGTACACCAACATGGCCGCCAAATCATCTGAACTTCACTTCTACGATGAAAGCGCTTTCTCTTCGCTCGTGAGCTCTTATATATGCGCATAAACACATCTCCTAAGACTTTAAAATGTTTTAAGTGCTGAAAACTATAAGAGGAGACCTCTTTTCAACCAGTACAGCTTTGTCGCGGCCACTATCTCCGTGTCACGCAAGGTTAAAATTAGGAAATTCGAAATGCTGTATTTTTAAAGCGACAGACACTACAAGACTGAAAAATTGCAAAACGAATTTTTTCTAGGTCATCTTCAACCTAGTGTAGGAAAAAAATTTAGAAGACCTCACAATAATGAGTTTAAAATTTTATGACGTCACATGCAAACCAAGAATTGCTTCATTGCAGTATGTGTTGGAACTGTGAATGAAAATGTGATCAAACGTAAAGTTTCTACTTACAATTTTAATACATTGGGAAACAGAAAGTTACAAAGAATAACGGAAGTCTTGATTTAAATTTCCTATGATATTGCTACAATGTATCATTACATTCTCAGAAGCAACTTAGCAAGCGCGTTACCAATATATCAAAGTTCTCACTCAATAAACAACGAAACTATCTGGTATCTAGTTATACTTCAGCAATTGATATTCCTGATAAACAAAGTTCCTTCATGCATTTATCCTCGAATTACATCGATGTCAAAGCTATTTATAAGGAACAAGAGTTTTCAAAGCCCAATACAACTTTAATGGAATAAAAACAAAAGGTTTCTGGTACAAATCCATACCGGAGTTTGCATAGACTACGAGCAGCCCCTATTTTTTCGCAGTCCGTCGAGCGTCAAGCGAAAAAAAAATGACCGCGCAAAAATTGGGGACGAGGTTTTCGCTCTTCGCTTCCGCTCGCTTCGTCCCCAATTTTCGCGCGGTCACAAAAATCAAAGTGCATAATTAATTTTACATCGATAGGTGTCTTTACCTATTTATCCAACGTAAGATGTCCTTAATCTTCTAGTGTAATACCGTCAAGGTAAACATAATGTCACCGTCACTTACCTACAACTGATTGCAGTGATCCTTCGATCCTTTAAATGAAGTCTTTATTATGTTATATGATGCTTAAAAACGTTTCATCCGAGGAAACCTTCGAAATATTACTCAGACTTTTTTTCTTAATGACATGAGGCAATTACAATATTTCATATTCATCGTGGACACAGAAGTGTTCTTTCTCCAACAATGGCTATTTTCTTTCAGTGAAGAATTAGAGTAACAAAGAAAGAAAACCTCTCTGAACACAGAATAAAGTTGACATTATTACTCAGGTGTGTCATCGCCAGAGTTAAACAAAATACTTTCAACACCGCTTCCTAGTATTTTCCAAGCAACTGTTACTGATCTAAAACATCGCTCATTACATCAGATAAGAAGGTTAGAACATTTTTAGTAACTGACTCATGTATAAACTTCACATGAATAAAACCTTAATACGTTAAACCTTTCTTTCATATCGAATAACGTGCAATAAGCCATATGTACCCTTAAGATTATTTTTTAAATATCAAGTAGTCCCTGTTCATACATCTAAAATACAACGTTGAATGAAAGAAACGTTTTCTAAAGGTAAAGTTTCAAGCGGCATCATCCATAGACACGTCAACTGGCAGCAAATGCCTTCTATCGTCATCGATACTGCTTCCATCTTCCCTTGCACTTGCATCGCTTTCACCATTTCCATTTTGATCCAAATTATCGTTGACGCGACCGTTGTCATTGAAGACAAGAAGATAGAAAATAGTACCCACTAGAATAGCCAGGACACATGTATTAACAATCATCACAAACCAGACAAATGCGGCTGTGGACAAGTTGTCCAAAGACGAAAACCTCAACAGCATGAAAGACATGGACAACACAAACAACACGAGGGGCTCGAAAAAATTCTCATGGGCGCGTCGTTTACTGGGCGTGTCCTTATATGGCTGTAAACGTAAGTGAATCATGGCTGAAACCATAAGTATCAACCAAACCACACAGGTTTGCAAACTGGAGGAAGAGGGAATCATAGACAACGCTATGGCGAGAAACAGGCGGCGAAGAAGCATGAAAATCTCGTAGAAGCGCTGATACTTTGGTTTGTAGGGTAAATAAACCGGACCAAGCCAAGCATCAAGTTTCTGGCGGTCTTCAGGACTCATTGTGTTTCGTTTTCGAAAGAAAACAACCATCAGAGAGATGAGAAGCAAAGGAAAGCCAATCACATAGAAGACAACAGAGACGGCACCAAGTGCTGTCAGTGTGTTGTAAGTGTGCGAGTTGCATTCTATCCAGGGGGAGTTAGGCATGTAAAGGACATCATGGTCCTTGTGACATGGGCGTAGAACGGAAAGAGTTTGCTTGACAATGGGAAAGTAACTGAAGCTGACACAAAAGAAGGCACTTTGGCGACATTTGAAATGAACGATTTCCATGCGTTGCTCGTGTGGACGAAACCTGTTGTAAGTCAGCAAGATGATAAAGTACAGACCCACCGTTGCCATGCACACAACTGGAAGAAGAAGCAGAAAAGCAAACTTACCGACAGGAGTGAAAAGAGATGGTAAATCGCAGGAAAGCGAAGGAAAATATAGATTCCAGTAGCTGCTCAAGTAGTTTTGAGCTGCAACGACTTGTTGAGGCCAAACGTTGGCACTGGATACCATGAAATCCATGGTTTGAATGTAAAACACAGTGACGCTGATGAGAGATCGGGCGGCTTTTCCTTTACTGGTCATACATAACACAAAAACCACCAGGTTTAATTTAAACATCCAAGCAGGTAGGAATTCCAGCAACATAAAGGTTAACATCAGGAGAAAATGAACAGCGGTAACGGCAAACCATTTGATAGGTTTCAGCTTGAAATAAAAATATGACCAAAGCAAAGCGAGAAAAGACACAGCAAAGACAGGAATAAACAAATAATAGTAGGTTCGATCCCCGTTTGCACATTTGAAGCACAGCCCACCAATTTTGTAAAATCCGAGTTCACAACGAGAGCAAAATCTGTCTGTATTTCCTGGATGACAGATGCAGGACTGATTGCATGTTGTGATCAGAGACGACACTGACGGTCTGTAGTTGGATGCGTTTGTGTGTTTTGGTGCTGTGTCGAGACGACAGGTGCAGGAATCCGTTGGATTGCATGCAGATGATACTGGACACTTGACAAGATGGGTGACATTGTTAGGATTAGGTGATGGCCAGTAGCCTCTGCGCAAGGTCATGATGTTTGGGAGGAGATCACCTGATTTACTGAAAGGAAACTGGGGGCAAGTGCCTCCATCCATGCATTTCTTACATAATCCGTTCTCTCCGTAGAAATCTTCATCACAGACGCAATGTTTGTATTCGTAAAAGGTTGGATCCAAGCGAATGCGGCCATTGTTGAATGTGAGCCGTCCTTCAGGACAAGTGAAGTTGATTGCTTTAGGCGGTCTTATCATTCTTAAGAACTCAGGACGAAAGATGTTGGACGATATGCCGTTTCCTTTGCGCATAAAAGAATTCCCAGAAATATCCAGGTATTGGAGGGCGATCAAGTTTTGAGTTCCTCCTGGAAGACTACCTGACAAATTATTTTCAGAAACATCAAGATAGGATAGCACTGATAAATCGGCAAGGATATCAGGAATAGGGCCATAAAATTTGTTGCCACGTAAATCGCAAGTGGACAGTCTTCGTAGGTAGAATACATCTGGAAGAATACGACTCTTTATGCCACAAAAACTTACATTGATAATCGATGGAGTTCCAGATGTACGGCGCATTGCTCTTGCCTTGAAAAGTTCCATAAAGCTTGCAAAATTAATTGTCAAATTTCTATTCTCAGCTAAAGACACGTAAGAATTAATACTTGCGTTATCATTTTTTGGCCACGGTCTCCCTCCGTTAATGGAAGAAAACTTGTTTTGTGACATGTCGATCATATCAATACCTGGCAAAAGAAGCAACGGACCCGGGATGTCCCCCGTCAGGTGATTGTTGGCAAGATTTAGCACTCCAAGTTGGCTAGAGTTTGAAAAGCTTTGTGAAAATCTTCCCGAAATGTTGTTTCCAGGGAGGACAAGGTATTGTAATTTTTCTGGCAATATGTTAGGCATCTCTCCCGTTAATTTAACTCCAGATATGAACAAATAAGATAACGAATGAATCTCGAATAGGTCGCTTAGGTGTCCTTGCATCATACCAGGAGCATTTCGTAGGTCAAGATACCAGAGCTTTTGTAATCTAGCAATGCTTCTTGGTATCTGTCCAGTTAGGTTATTTCCACCAAGACTAAAAAATCTCAACTCTGTCATATTTCCCAAGTCCTCTGGTAAATGACCGGTAAAGCCTTTGCCGTCCATGGGACTGCCTATGAAGACTTGTAGACTTGTCATGTTTACAATATCTCGAGGAATTTCTCCAGCTACAGCAGAAGCGCAGATTACGAAAGTTAGCAATTTGCTCATATTTCCAGAAAGAAAGTGACCAATGTGTCCCCGAAGGTTTGGGTTACCAGGCATGCACAGGGAAAGCAAGTTACGGATTTTCCACAGATTCGAAGGAAGAGCGCCATCCAAATTGTTGTAAGGTAAAACAATCGTTTTGATGTATGTGTTGTTGTGGCAGGTGATGCCATACCAGGAACAGTGAGATTTTGAACTATTCCATCCGCCCCTCTCGTACCACTGTTGACCATTTGTTGATGTGTAAATGTCGAGTAGAACTTCTCTTTCTTGTTCCGGTGTAAATGACGTATCATGCACGAAAATAGGAAACTCATGAACTCGTCTTAAACAATCGCGGCCCTCGTTGTTTAGGAACAGTTGAAAATCTGGAATATAATTATTTGGTATTACTGAAGGATGATGATTTGTAGCTAATCTAAGGCAACTACAGGGAGTTGCAAAACTTTTCTCAGTGTTGCGTGGCATTCTTAGCTACTGTTATTCATAACGATCGAAAAAAAGTTTGTGAAGTACAAATATTCCTATTGCACCTAAGCAATCTTGAAACAATCATCTTGAATGGACAACAGGTCGGTCAGTTTTAAAACAATATATACAATTCAGCTTGGTAGCGAGGCCTATAGGGCACAAACAAAAGAAACTTAATCAGCTGTCAGGTGCAGTAAGGCACTACCTCTCTGGAACCTCTATTTTCATTCGCCCGCTGTAAACACTACCTCTATTGTTATTCAGGGCTAGGGACATTGTTATGAGCTGTTATCTATTGTTTAAAGAACCAATGAAGTATCTCGTTCCGAGAGGTAGTGGGCGACCCGTCAGGTGCGTGACAGTGTTTCTTATCCCTTTCTCTACGCCAACTGATGAAATGAACTCTTTCGGGAAGAGCACAAGCCAATTTCCTACGTTGAAAACTTTAGGAAGTACCTCAAGTGGAGTGGAATCATTTTCGTCAATTTCAGGCGATTTTTTAAACATTTTAGCGCCAGATTTCAAAACAACCTCTACACAGAATCTACAAATTCATTATCGTAACCTCAAAAAGAAGAATTGAAAATCAAACTAGATTTTGAAAACAAAAATAATAATCATTAGTTTATTGCCCTCCTTATCGTTACTTGTGGCGACATATTTCAAGCATCCTGGTCTAAAATTGTGTCTAAATTCTACGCTTGTAGATTTACCATGTAGAAAGGCCATTGCCACATAAACAAGAAAAAAAAAACACTGGCTTCTTTAAAGGGGCACTGTCACGGACATTTTTTGGCTTTTTTAGTAAAATGGCACCAAAATTACAACCAAGTACGTTCAACCATTCAGGAAATGCTCCTAGAACGTAAAGGGAAGGATATCTGGCAAATTGTTTAAAGAAGACGATGACCGTAAATAGTTTTCATCAATTTTTCCAAACCACAAGGACAAAACTTGAAAAAGTCAGGCTGACTTTTTCAAGTTGAGATCAAAAGCTCCCGATGGCATCACAGTGATATCACTCTATATTTTGCTTTCAGTACACTGATATAGTAATTTTAAGAACACTTGACCACTGTTAATAGGTTTCCAATGGTGTAAACATGTTTCTGGGCTGTTGAATGTTTGAAGTTATGCTCGTGACAGTGAAGGAAATAAACAACTGTCTTCACGTGCATTAGATAAGCATTCAAATGTGTTGTACGTAAGCGTTCTGGTAGAAGTTGTAGCAAAATAAAAACAAATGAAAGTGACACTTGATTTAGCGAAATTCAGAAATTTAGCTTTCTGAGTAAAATTACCGTAATCGTTCTTAGGCCCGTGTTGTCCTTTGTATGTAATAATTTCCGGGTTACTACTATCAACTTTGTAATCATTTCGATCCTCTTTTATCTTCAAGTTTGGAATCCTAAATTGAAGACGAAATATCAGAAAATAACACAGAATAGTACCTGTATTCAAATAGGAAAGCTGATTTACCCATCACTGCTGACGGGTATTGGACGATACATTTGCTTGCGTTAATTTGTCGTCAAATAGGAAAAGAAATCGAAACTTAAATCGAGACTGATCTGAATATACCAACATGCAGATTGAGACAATGTCCAATATTAGGCTGCATTCATTATGTATCCTAGAAGGGGGGGGGGGGGGGGGGGTGGGGGGTGGCAGAGGATTTTAGGGGGTTCTCAAATTTTTAGAGCAAAAAAAGGGGGGATATGAAAACTGTTTAAATATCTGCTGGGGGATGCTTATTTTTTGTAAGATTCTGTCTAGCTTTTGTAATAGTTTTAGAAAGTGAAAAAAAGAAATGATAAATACAGCAGCTTCTTTCAAGGATTGCAAGCAACAAGGGTACCTCTATTATTCTGAGAGACTATAGTACCTATTTTGAAGTTGTTCAAGTAGTGTGCCTGGCCTGTAGATGGAAAGGTTTCGATACAGTATAGAAAGTAAAACATCTAAAATGGAAACATTTAATGCAACCTCAGTCTAAGCAGTGCAACTTTATTGAATCAATGAATGCAAAAGAAAACAATGTAATTCAGTGCACAGTTTTATGAAATTGAAGAACAAATGTGCACTTAAATGTTCAATGAATTTTCTGTACCAGTTTGAAAGGGGTCCACATGCACCCAGTGTACCCCATGCTATATCTGCACCAGGGGAGGCTTATATTGGTAAGATTTGTGATTTTTTCAATGAACACTACAAAAGAGGGGGAATGTATATGGAATTTGTAAAACAACGATGCAAGACTACTGCCGGGAGGCTGTGTAGTTACTGTAGTATAAAACACGACTGGCGTTCTCCAAAGTCATTTGATAGAATTCCTGCCCCCTATCCTGAATACGCGAAATTGCCAAAGTACCATTATAAAGACGTGTTTGGCACTTCTTTGCTAAGCGAAGACAACACAGTTCGTGAAATTGATGATTTTTTGCCAAGAGCACAGTTAAAGAAGAACTTCCATAATGGCAGTGTTAGCTTAGAAAAGCCTGCAACGATAGAGCGGTTTTGTAATGAGTACATTGTTGAAGAAGAGCACGTAGGAGGGGAATTGAATTATCTTTTGACATTACAACGGACCAGTACAGTAAGACAAAATCAGAGAACAAAAGACAAGAACACTCGAAAAACGAAAGGATACGAACAATATGACTGGAAAACTATCGGGTCCACGTTTGAAAATAGACAATAAACTTTCTCTCCTTGGGAAGAAAAATGATAAGATAAGGAGAATAATGGCACATGTCGCACTTGAGAGGAATGATGCTGAACGGCCGGAAAACGAGGGTGAAAAGGATGGCAACAGCGGAGATGTATCTGTGGATGAGTGTGAGAGTGAGAGTGATGACGATGATGAGGTTGTTGCTTTTGTCGACGAGAGTGACAGTGAACCGGAGGTTCCTGTCAATACTCCTGTTAGTACTGGTACACGAGCTGGTAGGTTATCTATACCTAATTCGCGCTACTTAGACTGGCTGGCATAGGTATGACATAAACAGACAAAGCTCTCTCGATGTTCTTATTTAACATGTCTCTTGAAATTTCAAACATATATAGTGTACTATTATACAGATATTTATTTTGATATTTCTTGTGAGGGATGAGGGGGGAGGGTATTCATTTTTCGGCTGATTGCTTGGGGGATTATGGAAATTTGTATGGACCTTGGGGGGAGGGAATATAAAAAAAACAAGCTGCTGAAAAAAAAATCCCCTGCTCCCCTCCCCCCTTCCCCCCTGTAGCATATATAATGAATGCAGCCTTAGTAACTGTGAAAATGAGCAGTTGTGGAAAATTAGTTATAAAATTAACATTCGTGGTTGGAGCCGTTCATGTGGTTGCTGTTGGTCTGTTCTTTTCATCAACGCAGTATTATAAATGTGATCAGTTTCCACAAAATGAATCGAAACTGCGACTTGCATTGTTGTCTTCGACTTTCGTACACATGGGCTTTATATGAACCACTTTGAAGTTTACTCATCAAAAACCTTACATTCCTCAATCAGCCGGCAGATCGAAATTTACCATAAGCTTACATGTAATATTTTCATTGGACACAAAGGGTATGATCTTTATCAATGTTATAAAAATAGCGGCAGCTCGCATTATCGCCATGCAATTGATGTCAGTACGCACAGTCTTTCAGTGTCCGTAGTGATTGTTTTTTGACTTATTAAACAGAAATTTGCGTACATGTATATGAATCTTATTCAGTACTCACCGTACGTATCTCGGGGCCATATTGAATGTGCTGTAGAAAGCTGGATTAGCAGAGAAATAAGAATCAGCTTCCACATCCTAAGAGGATACTGAGTGATGTACTTCGTGCATGTCAAGCGGGGTAATTACAGAATTGTAAGTCTGCACTTTGTTTTATTTTTGACCGCCAACCAATAAACGTATTTCTCTTAAAATTATTTCCTGTCTCGCTCTATTGTATCAATGTAAATAAACTGATGAAAGGAAACTGAATCGGTGAATAAAGTGGTAAATAAGGGTGTGCGAAATTCTTTCAGTAGACTGAGTAGAAATCCGATGAATTATCACCAACAAGGAAATTTAGCTTCATTTATGAAAGCGCCCTGTTACGCAGCGCCTTTAAAGCCTTAACTTATGTCTAGAATCAATAACATATCAAGCACTCGAGTGTTTAAGTTTTTCATGAATTGCAGCGCATTTCCGTCTTTACGAACTCTCACGTCTGATTTTAAACAGTTCTTCAAAACGAAGCCATACTTTGGGCCGATCAACTATCCAGGCCCGTAGGGTGGATTCTGTTGAGGGGGCTTCTTTAATTTGTTGGGAGGTATTTTTTAGCGCCGGAGATGCTTACACGAGCGGTGAAGACGCGAGCCTCTAGGGGTTCTGGGGCCATGCCCCCCACAGGAAATTTTGCAAATTTAGGTTCTCTTAAGTGCCATTTCCTGCATTTTGAAATCATTTCTGAGGTGAGAAATCGCGAAAGCGTACAAAACGATCAAATCGTCAAACAAATATATGGAAAAACGAAAGAAAACAAGATGGCATCGAACCTTAAGACTCGGTTTCGAGCTTTTTTGCAACTTTTTTGTATTTGAATTTTTTATTTGCTTAAATTTCAAAACAAATGTCCAATGCATTGCATACATACGATGTGATGCAATAAGTACAAGTAATGACCTTCGTCATTTAGCAAGAGAAAGGCATAAATTTCCACATTTTTGGCAAGGCGATACAGAAGGTTGTGTGACATTTCCGCGAGTGTAAAGTCCCCGAAGGTGTCGTGTGAATCTCTCTGAATCAAGTCAATAACGCTTTGAAATAAATGTTGCCAGTACACTTTCAAGCAAAACAAGGATTTTAGCAAGTCCACTTTTTCAATCTTTTTTCAGGAAAGAGAGGAAACTGATATCGGTTTACCCTCCGAAATAGGCCTCTGCTGCGGGCTTAAAAGTTAGGACACTATCCTTCTTGTACAATTATTTCACTGATATACTCGACTCGTGTCAGATTTATTCGATACCTGATAAAGTAGAACATTTACTACAGCGCGTGTTTGTACAGTATTCCGTTCTCGAGTTATCCGTCAAAATGGTGCCTATGCAGATGGGCACCAACATGGCGGCCGGAAATCAATAAAAACATCTGGAATTCACTTTTGCTATAAAAGGCAGTCAGATCACTCTCATGAACAAGTAAACATTCACATAGACAATTCTCGCAAAACCTCTACTGTTGAGATTGTTAAGAATCAGTGGATGAGGCGTTTTTTAAGCAAACGTGACAGCCTTCTGGCGGCCATCTTGACGTCGTGTGGCGTGAAATTCCGAAATTCAGAATGGTGTATCTTAAAGACGGTGGCTGCTATCGAGCTAAAAACCTTCAACGAGATATATTTTAAGGATGTCTAATAGCCAGTGAAGGATAAAAACTCGCGATTCTGGATTTTAGAATTTTGATGACGTCACGTGAAAACCAAGAATTGAGAATTTATTTCGGCTACGGAATCGTCCTTGAGTAGCTGCATATGCCAGGCGTATTTAATGTGATGTTTATTAAGAACCGGCAAAAAAATGTATATGTGCAGCTCCTCTTTTAGGCGTGGTTAAATTTATATATCACTCTACGACCCTTGACTAGTTTGGACAGACTCCTGAGGTGAAAACACAGTCACTCGTCGTTTACTAAAATCTGTAATAATACACGCAGTGATCCTTTGATTCATGAAATTAAACATATATTGTATTGTGTCGTCAGATTATTTGACTTTAGAGAAATTCGATCCAAACTTGGAAACGTTAGTCAGACCTTTTTTGAAGACTTGAGACAATTACAATTGTCTGTATTTACTCATGCCTAGAGCTGTTCTTTATCGCAATGGCCTTTTTGTTTCAGTAAAAAACGAAAAGGAAAACCGTCTTCCTCGTGTATTACTATTAATTTATTGCTACTTATTTTAGAGGGAACTTAATTTTCGTGCTTTGGCCAAAAAAATACATTTAAATCATGAAAAATACAATAAAAACGTTAAAAATAGATTTTCGCGGGTCTTTAATCTCGCGAGTTTTTGAAAATCTTGAAAGTTTAGTCCCGCAGAAATATTTGACATCATCAATCGTTACCTGACATGTATAAGCTATTGCATAAAACCTTTTAATAAATAAAACAAAATAAATAAAGTGTCTTTATTACAATTGATAAAATACATATCAATAGTTACAATAGTAAAAATATTAGAAAGAGCCAAATACAGGAATAAGAATAAAAATTAAAATATTTACAATATGATGACAATGACATTAAAACTATATAAAAAACTAAGAATTAATTGCTAAATTATATCTAAAAGCTAACCTATTACTAAAACTATTCTTAAAATGCTCAGTATTTAGAAGAGGCAATACAATATTTGACCGTAATTGATGAGCAGAACAGTGCCGCTTTGGTAGTAAATTATACAGTGGGTGGTTATCGTCTGTTCTGATTTTTTCAAATAGTGTGCGGTCCGCTTTCTCAAGAAGGTCATGTATATTGATTAATTCAGAAATATATCGTCGCTTGTGGCATCTCTTGAGGAAACACTGTACTGCATTCAGGTCCGATGCACTTGCACCATATACTGGTAGTCCATAAGTTATCTTTGGCAGGACAATAGCTTTGAACAGGTGATCAATATCCTTTTGGCTGTATCCTTCTTTCTAAGGCTTCTGATTGCGTATAAACACCTATTTGCTTCGTATAGTTTCGTTTTTACATGCTTAGTAAATTTACAGTCCGACTGAAAAGTAACACCGAGAATAGTTAAATACCTTAAAACTTGTTTAACATACAAAAACGTACGTAAGCTATTTCTAATCTTAAGATTATGTTGTAAATATGGAGTCCCTGTTCAGTTATCTTTTGTTCAACCTTGAATAAGAGAAACCGTTTATAAAGCTTACGCTTCAAGCAGCATCATCGATGGGCACGTCAACTTGCAGCAAATGGCTTCTGTCGTCATCTTTATTGCTTTCATCTTCCCTTGCACTCGCATCGCTTTCACCATTTCCATTTTGATCCAAACTATCATTCACCCCACCGTTACCAGTGAACACGAGAAGGTAGAAAATAGCACTCAGTAGGACGAACAGAACACATGTATTGGCAACCATCACAACCCACACAAACACGCCCGTGATCAAGCTGTCCAAAGACGAAAACCTCAACAGCATGAAAGACATGGACAACACAAACAACACAAGGGGTTCAAAAACATTCTCTTTGGCGCATCCTCTACTAAGTGGTTCCTTATAAGGATTTAAACGCAAATGAATTATGGCTGAAACCATAAGTATCAGCCAAACCATACAGGTTTGCAAACTGGAGGAAGATGGAATCATAGACAACGCTATGGCGAGAAACAGGCGGCGAAGAAGCATGAAAATCTCGTAGAAGCCCTGATACCTTGGTTTGTAGGGTAAATAAACCAGACCAAGCCAAGCATCAAGTTTCTGGCAGTCTTCAGGACTCATTGTGTTCCGTTTTCGAAAGAAAGCAACCATCAGAGAGATGAGAAGCAAAGGAAAGCCAATCACATAGAACACAACAGAGACGGCACCAAGTGCTGTTAGTGTGTTGTAAGTGTGCGAGTTGCATTCTATCCAGGGGGAGTTAGGCATGTAAAGGACATCATGGTCCTTGTGGCATGGGCGTAGAACAGAAAGAGTTTGTTTGACAATGGGAAAGTAACTGAAGCTGAGGGAAAAGAAGGCACTTTGGCGACATTTGAAATGAAGGTTTTCCAAGTGGACGAAACCTGTTGTAGGTTAGCAAGATGATAAAGTACAGACCCACCTTTGCCATGCACACAACTGGAAGAAGAAGCAGAAAAGCAAACTTACCAACGGGGGTGAAAAGAGATGGTAAATCACAGGAAAGAGAAGGAAAATACAGATTCCAGTAGCTGCTCAAGTAGTTTTGAGCTGCAACGACTTGTTGAGGCCAAACGTTGGCACTTGATACCATGAAATCCATGGTTTGAATGTAAAACACAGCGATGCTGATGAGAGATCGGGCGGCTTTTCCTTTACTGGTCATACATAACACTAAAATTACAAGATTTAACTTGAACATCCAAGCAGGTAGGAATTCTAGCAACATAAAGGTTAACATCAGGAGAAAATGAACCGCAGTAACTGCAAACCATTTGATAGGTTTCAGATTGTAATAGAAATATGACCAAAGCAAAGCGAGAAAAGACACAGCAAAGACAGGAATAAACAAATAGTAGTAGGTTAGATCGCCTTTTGTACATTTGAAGCACAGACCACCAATCTTGTAAAATCCTTCTTGACAACGAGAGCAAAATCTGTCTGTATTTCCTTTATGACAGATGCAGGATTGATTGCATCTTGTTATCAGAGATGACACTAAAGGTCTGTGTGATGCGTTTGTGTGTTTTGGTGTTGTGTTGAGGCGGCAAGTGCAGGAATCTGATGGATTGCACGCGGAGGATACCGGACACTTGACAAGATGGGTAGCATTCTCAGGATTAGGTGATAGCCAGTAGCCTCTGTATATGGCCATAATGTTTGGGTGGAGATTGTTTGGTGCAGTAAAGTTAAACTGAGGGCACGTCCCCCCAACCATGCAATTCCTGCATAATCCGGTCTCTCCATAGAAACCTGTATCCGTAAAATTTGGGATCTAAGAGTAGACGACCATTGTTGATTGTGAGCCGTCCTTCAGGACAGGTAAAGTTTTCTGCTTGAGGTGGTCTTACCATTCTTGAAAAGTCAGGACGGAAAGCGCTTGATGATGCAACTGTTCTCTGTCTCGTAGAAGGATTTCCAGATATATTTAGATATTGTAAGTACACGAGATTTTGAACTCCAGCTGGAAGGCCTCCTGACAACGTTTTTGAGGAAAGGTCAAAATAGGTTAGAACTGATGCGTCGTTAAGAATATCGGGTATCACTCCATAGAATTTGTTACCACGAAAATCACAAGTGGTCAGTCTTTCCCAGAAGTACATTGCACCATTTAAATGACTTTTTATGTCGCAAAAGCTTACATTTAAAATTGTTGGACTGAACGGAATCTTGGCAATTACCACTCTTCCTAGGAGGTGCATGAAGCTTGTGAAATTTATTGACAAGTTTCGATTTCCCGCCAAAGAAACGTATAATTTGCGACTAGCCGTGACATTTCTTGGCCATGGCTTCCCATTGTTAATTGACGAAAACAGGTTCTGCGACAAATCGACTCTGTCAATACTTGGTAAAAGAAGCAATTTACCTGAGATATCTCCTTTCAGTCGATTGTTGGCCATGTTTAACATTGTTAGCTTGCTATCTTCTGGAAACGTGTCTGTGAACGTCCCCGAGATCTCATTTCCAGGCATAACAAGTGTGTGTAATAATCTAGGCATCACACGAGGCATCTTGCCTGTTAATGTAACCCCAGATATAAGCAATCGAGACAACGTGGGAATCGCGAATATGTCACTCAGGTTTCTATGCATCATGCTGGGAGTGTTTCTTAGGTCAAGCCACCAAAGCTTTCTTAATCTGGCTATGCTTTGTGGTATTTTTCCAGTTAGATTATTTCCTCCAAGGCATAGTATTCTCAGTTCGGTCATATTTCCTATGTCTTCAGGTAAGCGGCCCGTAAAACCCTCGCCATCCATAAGACCACCCTGAAAAATTTGCAGACTTCTCAGTTGCACGATATTTTGAGGAATATCTCCAGATATAGAGGCTGTATTAAATATTGCGCTGACTTGGGTTACCAGGGGTACATAGGGACAACAAATTGCGGATTTTCCACAGATTGGGAGGAAGAGAACCATCCAAGTTGTTGTAGGCCAACACAACAGCTGTTATATATGATGTGCTGTTATGGCAGGTGATGCCATACCATGAACAGTGAGATACGTCTTCCGCTGAACTGTTCCATCCACGTTTATTAAACCATTCACGCCCATTTGTGGATGCAAAGATGTCTAATAAAACATTTCTTTCATCCTCTGGCGTAAAGGTGGTATCCAGGGTGAAAGTGGGAATATGTCTAATCCGTTTTAGGCAGTCTTCACCCTCTAAGACCAAGAATATGCCGTAGTCTAGAAAAATGATAAAATTAGAATCTAACATTACCTCTGATAGGAGACTGTACAAATACAACAAGAAAAAGGAAAAACAGACTAGGCTGAATGGACATGTTAGGTATAAATTATCTATCTTACATATATTTTCGATAAAAATATCATTTGGTGCAGGTATATCTTGTAGGAATCCCATTCTCAGATTACCTGACGGTGACGGACCGGAAGTGCTTTTCTCACGCGTTCGCTCCAGAACTGCGTTATAGCTTCTGACTATTTCGCCATGGTACGTGCCTTATTGAGATCCCCTTTTATTTCATGATTATTATTTTTTTACATTTTTAGCATGTAAGTACATGTTAAAAACGTAAACAACGATATTAGTCTCCGTAAGAGGCACATTCTTCCTATTTGTTGCGAAAATGAAAATTTTTCACGATCAACTGTTACCATCAAATTTCTCATGTGTATATGTCTAGAAATACCGACAATCAAGACCAATCAAACCGAAGAGTCATGTCTAGAAACTCTCCCCAAATAAAGATATACAAATTAAAGCTCGAACTTTGTGAAGAGTAGGACTTAAATGGACTTTATACATGTGCAAAGAATGCTGAAACAACTGCAAACAATTGCAATATTTTGAATAGGCTTGAAGGAGGTTTCGAACTTATGACCTCTGTGGTAGCGGCGAAGCAGCCGTCTGCCAACAAGGCGCTGGCTATCAAGCGAACTGCACCGGTATCGCAGAGGTCATGTGGTCGAATCCTGTGTTTAAGCCTGAATTGTTTTCAGTCGATTTTAAGTTTTTCTTTAGCATACAGGTACAAAATCTTTTTCTCGTAGTTTAAATTATATGATACTTCTTATATTCACACCAGTTGAAAAAAATTTAAATAGACTCGAGTTTGTTCGTCTTTGTATGCTTAATTGAGCAATCTTGATCGCCAATTGATGATGATCATTAGCAGGAGGATTTTTTTAGCGCAACCGAGCTTGCAATCGATTGCAAGCATGAGAGATCAGTATAAAAGACGAGCAAGTGATTAACGGCTTTGACGAAAAACCCGATTGGAGTTTAGAGTTGAAAACTAGTAGACTGGTAGATCATTTCTTAGCCTGTTCAGTGAGTATTTCTGATTAATGAAGGAAGGTTCGGGGTAGATTCAGAGAGTCATAGAGCTATAGAGAGAAAGATTAAGAGGTTTGATAATTATAATTTTCTCTCCACATAACATTGCAAAACGTTCTTTTTTACACTAACCGTACGTATCTCGAGGCCCAACAGAATCCGTGGCTGATCCCCGCTGAACAACTGCCGTGTGGCAAAAGGCAAAACTTAGAAAAATAAACTGCCACATCTCAAGCTGCCGAGAGCTAATAAAGAGAGCCCGTTGTCAATGTAGAGAGCTGAGTTGCGAAAGTAGCTAGGTGCAATTAAGATAAAAATCAGAACTGCCACTGATATGTGCAGTGTGTATTTACATAACGGATAATGGATGTATACTAGCTATCCTGCTGTTTTCGATTTCAGACAACTTTCGTTGCCTTTAACGGAGCTGAAACGAAACTTGAATTTATTCAGTTTCTATCGGGGCTCACTTCAATAGCGGAAACAAGGAGGAAAGGGCGAGGAAAACGTAACGAAGCCAATTTCTTGTGTAATATTTTAATGTACATCAGCAACTCTCGATTCCCCTTTGTTAATTTCATGTTTACACGACATCGATATCTTTGTTCTTTTACTGAGCAAACCCCGAAAAAGTTTCCTTGGAAAGCCTGCTGGGAGATAGCATTTGGCCGGAAGCGACTTTCCACCAGGTGGATGGCACTATAGATAGTGGTCTAGACGAGGAGGCTCAGTCTGAAACCTAAGGGGTACCCTTTTTCAGGTTGCAGGGTATATCAAAGGGGCAAGGGTTTCACAGGTTGGAGTATACAAAGGTGTAAGGAAAGCTATAACTGAGACATTTTAAAGGACCTTTCAAGAATTTTAAGGGGTTATTTGTGATAATAGGTTTTTGGGCTTTTTCGGTCGTTCTCCTTGAGAACAACTAGCAGAGGGGGAACCACGCTTGCAACAACGGGAAGTCGGGATCTGTTACAGCAAAACGATCTTCTCGGACATCAGGAATCACGCGGTTATTTGGCTCCAACAGCAGAGTTTATTCCAACAACGTAACAAAAGAATACTTTACAACGCAGTTCTATTTAAGCGCTAGCCAGTGACGCGATACAGATTACATCATGAGAAAAAACGCTATTTTCGAAAACATAAACAAACGTTTCTAAGATCCATTGGCTAACGTTAATCCTAGCTCTGAAACATTAATTACTTTCAAAAACTCACAGGTGGATTACAGCTTGGTGCAAGTTACAAACACTTTTTAACGCTAATTACAGTTATGATTTTATGGCCAGTAAACAAACCAACGGGTATCAGTTACGGTTAATGAACTGGAACATTAACCTGCTACTTCGAAAACCAAAGCAATAATTTCTACGTTGGGTTTTCTATATTTTTATCAGCGAAAGCGAATAAATAAAATGAACCAAATAATCAAAGTTCTCTTCTCACATATTCAAGCGAGGAATTAAGAAAAGAGAGGGGTATCATTTCCCATCGAAGATACACGATAGGGTAATCTGTTCTGTCACAGGTGGTATATTATGGGAGGGTATGGTTTTGGATCTCGGGTTAGAACCCCTTTCATGTAAAAAAATTGAGTAACATCTGGCCAACCGACCCCCACCCCTCCCCCCCCGCCAAGCAACCGACTACCACCACCACCACCCCGCGGAGGGGGTGGACTTCGAGAGTCTTTTCAAGTAACTGTTTTGCCATGTTTGCTTCAGAAAAGTTCACAGACTTGTTAAGGAAAATATTTCTTTGGTATATTTTACTATTTCGACACAGGTTATTAAATAACTAAGCTCACAAGAGCACTCAAGGAAAAGTTGATCTTACAAACACCATTTCAAAGACAACTGTGACGTCAGCCAACTAAGAATGGACAGAGAATGCTTGTTTCAATATATTCTGAAAATCAAATAATCTTTGCCCCAAAGCCACCTTCTCTCGGTGACCACTTACCGTACTTAAAGTATGCTTGGCCAGATGTTAATCCATGCTTTTGATATTTAAGCTCAGTTAATTAAGGCCTTCTGTCCCTCTCCCGTTTTATGCCATTTTTCAACCACAAATTTTAATTTGTGGTTGAAAAATGGCATAATTAGCACGAAAGCAATATCACTAATTTGAAAGAGACAGGGCAGGTGAAACTTATGCGTTAAAGCGACCAGCCTTTGCTCGTTCATATCTTGATATCGTTTTGTGAGCTGAGAACTTGATAGAATTTTTTCGGCTGAAACGGAGCGTATTTCCTTTTATTTTGGCCGAGTTTTAGCTGTTATTTTCTTCTACTGTAACAACGAACAAGCGCTTCTTGGATTAAAAAAAAAATCAATTTCTCCCCCTTTTTGGTTACCTTTTAATTAAAACTCAAAACAGCAAGGGACCACCAACAATAGTTAAACTTTTAATTAAGTTTTTTTATTAATTACCTACACACTGGACATCAGAAGTACCAATAAAATGGAAGAGAAATTGTATTACAGGAGCCCTACACAGAGCCAAAAACATCTCCACAAATCTTGACCGCGATATAAAAGAAATAAAGACCACTTTCTTAAATGCTGGTTACCCAAAGAAATTTGTATCCTGCACCATCGACAATTTCACATCGAGCAAGTCATCTGAAGATGAGCCCTTGATTCCCGATTTTCTTTTCGAAGAACGGAAAAAGATTTGCATCAAACTTCCCTACTGCAAGAAGAATGAAATCGCAAGCAAAAAGTTTATTTCAAAACTGAACTCTTTCACCAATTTCAAGTATATTTTCATAATTCTGTGGCAAACTCGACAAATTAAAAGCCTTTTTAGTCTCAAGGACAAAAACCTTCACAAGTCCCACGTCATCTACGAAGGAGAATGTTCATGCGGAGAAAACTATGTAGGTGAAACAATGCGAAATCTTGAAGTGCGAATAACTGAACACTCTAACATCCGCCACACCTCGGAACCAGCACGCCACCTTTCGGAAAACCCAAGCCACTCATTCCAGTGGAGAGTCCTTTGTTCTGCAAGATCGTACTTTAAGAGAAAGATCATCGAGGGACTAATTATCCAACAAAGGAGCCCAACTTTGAACAAACAAGTCAATTGCTATGTTGCGCAGTTGTTCCCTTCGGGAATAACTTGAGTATAAAAACGATGTAAATCACGGACGGCTTTTAACCCTGATGATGACAACAAGTCGAAAACGTTCGGTTTCTTTTTAAAATTTTATAACTTTTTAGCCTTGTAAATAATAATTTTATCTTTTTTATTAGGCTTTTAACACACAAAGCCGTGTAGCTTCAGCAGTTAAGAAACATTTATTTACGTTGCTGAATTTTCGATTCAAGTGCAAGAAATTGGTTTGGAGAAAAAATCATCACACCATTTATTTTTTCAACTACGATTCACAAACGTCGTGGTAAACTTACGATTTACAGAAGTCTGTAAATGGTGCAAATTTTTCCAGTGCGTCGACTTGTTATTCGGAAGTTGAGATCAGTTGAATATCAACCCGTCTTCTCTTTGGAGCGTTTTATTGAGAGATTTTCATCTCGAGGCATTTGTGTCTCAACTTCCCGTTCGATTCGATTTGATGTTCAATGGCACGAACAAAAGAGTCTAACCTCGATCCCAGGCTCTCTCCGATGACATCTCGAAGAAGATACGCTTGGATGGCGGTCTTGGATCCAGATCTTCAAACGGCTGTCTACGGCCAATACATTCAAGATGGCGGCCTAAATGTTTTTTGCAGTTGAGTTTTTCGTTTGCTACTTGTTATAAGAGGACAGTCAACTCAACAGTCAACGCAAAACCGTTCAAATCACGCAAATTCGCCATTTTGAACCGCGGAGACAACGGAATAAAACAATTGAGGTAGGTACATTTCTTTAGTGTCACACACTGAGTCACATCGCTTGAACGGGCGCCCTGTGGCTATTCGGCATCTTAGATGTTCATTATATTGGGTGCTGTTTATGAAATCCTTTTTGAAGAGGAGCGTAGGTATTCCACTGACTGAGTTTGTCGCCAGATGTTAACTGGTTTGTTATTACTTTTTCGCTATTATCTTGGTCTGATGTAATGTATATGAAATGATTCATATATCTTGGACTGTTTTGCTTTGACATGTCAACAAAATTTAGTATTACACAGTATTAGTAATTCTAAGTGGACAGACCACGAGGACAATAATAGCTCCGGTAAATATGTATCTAATTTCCGTAACCGTTCATCAGTTGGTACCTAAAATGCATGCATTTCTACAATTGATTTCGGCTCCATTAAATCCCATTTATTTATAAAAGTATCGTATTAGGAGTGAAATGTGATCATTTATGCCTAGAAAACGCTTCACACAGTCCCAAAACTCGCTTATACTTTCTTTTTCACAAGAACCTTTTTATAAGAGCGTTAAAGCTGAGAGAGACAAGCTTAGAATAATACCCTGGCCTCCTGTGCTCTCCTTCGTGCGAAGCCTTTGTTGGGCTCGTCACGCAACGTTCCCTTAGCCTGCAGAACAGGCGATTTTTACGACTATTTTGCGTTATGCAAAATAGGAGTTTAGATGGGGCTTTTGTCCAATCCTGTTAAGTCCATTCCGGTTAAACTTTTAGTGTCCATTCCTATTAAACACGTCTTCCCGTGCCTCCCCTGCTACGTATCGTTTTGTACCGTAGCCGCACTATTGTGTTCTGTTTATATATTTGGGGGATAGTACAGAGGCATATATTTGCTCTAGATTTGATCGATAATCCAGATTACCATTCGTTCGTAGTCTTCGTAAAGAAACGGGGTTGACAACTTCAGTTACTACAAAGTTTGCATTTTGACCGTACGTTTCGAAAAGCGTCGTGACTAAATTCAAAGGAATTTAATTTACATCGAGATGGCGAATAATGTGAATCTTCTCGAATCTTCGCCAAAATGTTGATTATTGATTCACAGTTAACACTCAATAACTTTTTTGTTGACTGTGTTAATTGGCGAACAACCGGGGATCTTCATCTTTCCTTTGTCCTTTACCCCGATGGGGGAAATTTGCCGAGAACAACAAGGGATAGCAGAACTTGAAATTCTGTGTCCTAACAGTAAATGTTATACGGGTTTATACTTGCGCAAACCTTGCGGCTTTAGAAGATCAAAAACACCCACTTCACCAAGCTGAAGTTGACCTTGCCTCTCCTGTAGCCGTATTAATTTCATTTTCACGCAAATCTTGATTCGCAAAAACATCACCACCGGAGTCAGGGCAGTGATTTGAGTGTGATTTTAAGGGGTTTAAAGAAGGGACAGAAGAAAGAAATTTCTTTTTGGAACAAAACCGAACTACATTTTCATCTTTTCTGCTTATACTGATGCATGTACTTCATCATGCAAAATAGTCGTCGCCTCAAAGAGGTATATTTACTGTAGTTAGTTTGCGGATCGCGCGAAGCGCGAAGTGAAGAATAAACTATTAATAAATTATTTTTCACTTCGCCCTTCGCGCTCGCGCTCGTTGTCGCGCTTCGTGCGTCCCGGAAAACTGAATAAATAAATCGCCTGTTCTGCAGGCTACGTATTCTGAAGTGTTAGCCGTCTTCTTTTCCTTACCCCCCAGAGGGCGAGAAGGCGACGGCGCGACGCGGCGCGGGCAAAAAGGACCCCGCGCCCGTCTTCTGGGGGGTAAGGAAGAGAAGACGGCTGACATTTCAGAACGAATTTAAATTTGCAAGGACCACCGTGACGACTGAAATAGAAGTACCGGATCCTCTAAATGTAGAAGATCTAATCAGCTATAACAAAATAGTAAACGAAGAAAAGCAAGGCTGATTGAACAGTTGGGAACTATATATATTTCCAATATTTCGGAAGGCAATTCCTTCTTCAGGGTGTTACAAAGAATGACTCTAAAAGTTAAACGTTACAAATTTAAAATATAGGAAATACGATATAACAAGCAAATAATGATAAAAGACTAAACTAAGTGACGCGGCTAAGAGATAAGTAACGGTAGAAAGAAACGTTAAAATTTGAAATTTAAAAATATGGAGAAACGTTACAGTATGAAATGCTGTGAAAAGCTATAAATGGCACAAAAGGTAGAAGGCTGATACTAAAATAACGTACTAAGTTTCATCTTTCTTATTTAAACCTTGAGGTTCAAGAGTTTGACCTCTTTCAATGAGGTATGCTTCTCTTGCCTTACGTACACTGTCACGATTAGATTGAACGAGTTCAAGAGGAATTAGTTGCATGTCAGTAGCGTTATGATTGTTACACAAAAAATGTTCTGATACTGTGGTGGGCTTAGAGCTGTTAGTTTGTTTGTCAACAGGTCTGCGATGTTCGTTGAAGCGGTGTTTAAGTCTACGTTTGGTTTCTCCTATGTATTGTTTGTGACAGCTGTTACATTGTCAGCCATGTAAATAACGTTTTTGGAGTTGCAGTCAATGTAATGGTTAATAAGTCTAGTTTCGCCGGTAGAATTAAATGTATAGTTAGTAAGTCCGTCGTTTATGTAGTTGCATGTTAGGCAGTTTTTTCCGCAACGGAAAGAACCGCGGGGTTGGTTAGTAATGGTGGCCGGTTTACGAAGTTTAGCACTAACTAATAAGTTGCTGAGGTTGTTAGACCGTCGGAAAGCAACAAGAGGTTTAGCTTTGAAAACGTTACTGCAACGAGGAGATGAAGATAAGATGTTGAAGTGTTTGTGAAAAATGGATGAAACGTAACGAAGGGCTGGATGATATGTTATAACAAGGGGTACCCGTTGGGGCTGATTAGTAGTGGGAGTGTCTTTGGGGTTAAGTGCATTAGTACGTGTGATGTTATGTACGCGTTCTAACGTTTGTTCAGATAAGATTTGAGTTCATTAGTACGTTGTTTAAAAGTCTCGTCAGAGGAACAGATACGACGAAGTCGGAGAGCTAGGCTGAATGGAATAGCTCTTTTAGTGTGTGTAGGGTGACATGAAGAATGTAGCAAGTACTGATGTTTGTCGGTGGCTTTAGTGTAAAGGTCAGTCGTGATATTGCCGTTATTGAGAAAAACGTTGACATCAAGAAAGGGTATAGATGTAAATGAATAATTGGATGTAAACTTGATGGTGGGGTGAATGCCGTTAAGGTAAGAGGTGAAGGCATGGAGGTCGTCTTACCTTAACGGCATTCACCCCACCATCAAGTTTCCCCTTTCCCTTCCCCTCCCTTCCCCCTCCTTTTTTCCCGCTTCCAGTCTCTCCCTTCCCTTCCCGTCCCCGTTGAAGCCCTGGGTTTCCGAGGATGCCTACGCAGACGTTCCTTTGGCTCGTCGCGCAATCCTTCCTCTCCAACGAAAGATTGCGTGACGAATCAAAAGAACGGCTGCGTAGGAGGCTATAACGAGTGATGGAAGTACAGCTTGAAATGAATCAGTCATCAAAACTATCAGTGTTGCAACTGGAAGTGGCTGGGGTAGTGGTGAGGTTAAAGAAGGGGGTGGAACGAATTACCAAAATGTTTACATTTAGCCTGTGTTTTCTTTATTAACGTCAACGACGATACTAAAAGAACAACAGAGAGAGAGACAGCTGAGAATCGCGAACCGTGCAGGACAGTCATGCAAGAGAACGTGGGTGTAAACTATTTCATAATGAGAGTTTAGATGACGTGATCAAGAGAACCTGTAATACTAGTGAAACCTGAATGCGAAAGAAGCCGGCGAGCAACCCGGTTGTTTTTTTTTCAGTGAAGTTAAAACTTCTATAATCAGTTTAGTTTACCGAAGTCTCTGATAAATTTAAGTCTGATTGCATATCTTGTGGAGTTTTGCAATTGCTGGAAGACTTGATAAGTTTGCGTGCGTTGAGGAGTCAAACGAAAATTTGCGTGCACCGTGACTTTTTCAAATTTTCATTTCGACCAGTATTCGCTGACCTCTGGCTACCACTTATTGGTCCGGAAACAACTTATTGAAAATAAACTCTTCTTAACGAACTCGTTACTTGTATTATTTCCGCTGAAGTGACGTTGACCTACAATGCCAAGTTCACCGGCCCGGCGTGTTGCCAGAACATGTAACTCCTCTAATTCAGTACTCGAGGTTGATTTTAAGTTGAGATAAGGAGCTTGCTTGCTTATTTAAAAATACACATGCACGATTTGGTGAAGGTTGGATTCCTTCGGACATGTGGAAAAGCATGAAGCCCGCAGCTCTCGCAAGGCCCGGCACTTGCTACCCTTCGAGAGAACAATAGAACGAACAGCAACAATGCCGCTTGCTCCTCCACTCCTCACTAGCCGGCGAGGAACAGTAGCATTATAAACAAGTGAGAGCCTCATTACTCCGTGTCCGTGTGTCCGCAAGTAACAAAAATTTCTCAATCACAGTGTCTCTCTTCATCCCGGCGTTACCAATCGATAAAAACGATGATCGATTAAAATCGATATCAATTAATCGATTGATATTGATAATCGATGACCAATCGATGAAGAAGATTTTTGTGACCTTATCGATTGGTATCGATTGTTATCGATTGCCATCGATTGCTACGATTGTCATCGATTGTCTACCCTGCGAGCAGAGTTCTAGGAAGATCGAAGAAGACTCTGCTCGAAGGGTATCGATTATCAAATTGCAGTTTTTTTCTGGATTGTCTCTAATTTTCCTGTTTTGGCCTCTCCATCTTCCCTTCTAGGCACTTTTGATACACCACGGTAGCTCCTATCACGCCCGGGTGTCACGGTACTAGAGAATTAAGAGTAAATTAACAAAAGATACATCAGACATGCCGGGAACGTGTCAGTTGGTCAGAAAGAAGTAACAATGCTAAACGCACGCATGGATCGGCGAAAACCCGTCGCTTCGCGGCTCAATTTCATTTGGAAAGTAATTGCCAATCGATTGGTCATCGACTGGCCGATACCAATCGATATCAATTAACTAATTTATCGATTGATATCGATTTATTGATGGCATTTTCGATCATCAATTTCATCGATTGGTAACGCCGGGTCTTCATCCAGGTGTAGAAACGAGTACCGGCCACCTCTTAGGGCAACCTGAGAGAAAGCCGAAGGACGTGTAAGGAACATTGTTCGCGGAATGTGGTGTATCAAGTTGTTCTTTAGTTTGTTCTCGTTACTTATACTGCTCATTTAACAAGAAATTTCATCAAAACAAATGGGCAAAATAAAGACGTTCTCCGACTCTCGGCCTGGGGTATTTTCTTAGCATGCTCTTAAAATTTTGGCAAATCTCAGCCTCAACGTTCTTATAAAAATGTTTCTTATAACGGGTTTCTTCAATTTCAATATTGTCAGTTACGTTCGCCAGTGTGTTGGTATCGTGTCCGTAAAACTTTGTTAGCCACTATTTTGAATATTTATCGGGTTGATACATGTGTAAAAAAAAACCACGTTGTGATGAAAATATTAAAATAATTCATATCTTGATGCATGTTTCCAGTTATTTGTTTTTTTAAAAAGCTACATTCACGTATTTCCTCTTTTGTAAACATTTAATTTGCTTGTCTCGTGCCCTGTTTCCTTTTGTAAAAAAAAAAGATTAAAGGGTAAATACAAGTTGGTGTTGTTTCGGATAGAAGGTCGCGATCTTTTTGAAGGCCAATGTCAGCTACGCGTATGAGTTTCTTCGTGAAGCATGATGAGCAGAATTTAAACAGTCCAAATTAGAGTCCTATCGTTCTGTAGGTAATCTAACTGCAATCCAATGATTTTCCGCCTGACCCACTTGTGACCAAGTAGTCTGTGTCTAACTTTAATTTGATTTCACTAGCTTTGCTTTGGTGTTCCCGTGAAATTGCCTGAGAAAAGCATCGGCAGTCCCCAATTTTCGAAATATTAGTTTTCGCACTAACTCATTGTGGTCTACATTCCTGGTACTTAAGATTTATGAATTGGTCGTTCATTTGCATCAAGACATTATCACCTTCATTCTCCTCATCTGTTTGGTGACAATGTATTAATGTTGTGCAGGAGAAATAGTCAGTTGACGGTCACTGTTTTCGAAGAGATAAAAATGCAATTTTGGTAAGGAAGAAAAAAAAAATAAAGAGCCAAGCCAGGATTCTCTCTCGGTGCAGAAACTGGGCAACATCAGCTCGTAAATTCATGAAATGAGTTTCGGTTTGCTAAAAATTTCGGTTGCTTAGACATTCAGCTGAGTAACCGGAAATGAATCGAATCACTGTGTTATAATTTGGCCCAAATATCCCATTTAGAAGACCCTAAAGTGACTGGACCAGGACTGGACATTCGCAGTCTATTATTTTGTTGTTTAGTTGCTCCTAATGCGCGGCGTAGTGATTGTTCTTTTTTTTCTAAAATAATCTTGGCGCTTCCAGCGACTTCCAGCCAACTGATTTACTCAAGCCAGAAATACAAGACCTAAATTAGTCTAATTTATATTTAATTGTTTAGGTCAGGGTTGCAGGTTTATCAGTCTACGACAATAAAGTGTTTTTCCTCGTTAAATAAAGTTACTTACTTACATATGGGTAGTGATAATAGTGCTTGCATGGTCTTGCATTGAGAGTGATATATGAAGACAATATTCCAAAGTTTATGATTTTACTTTTATTATTTTTTATTTTTATTTTTACAAATTCGCCCTACGGCAGGTGAGTTCACAAAAGAACACTGAATCCTCTACATAGTGGACCCACCACCAAACCATCCCCCAAACAAATCTATATCTCATTCCCTAGAACCCCAATATAAATAACAATGAAAACAAAAAGCAATAAATATTCTAAAGAAAAGAGCTAACAAGAGCAACGTACAACAGTATTTACACGGCACAACAGTATTTTCACTATAAATTCTCATCACCAGTCTACGCGACAAAGTATGGATGTTGTTAGGAGAAATCAGTTGTTGAGCACTCATCTACAACTCCTGGTCTCTGCATTGGCTATTTGATAGAAAATTTAGTGAGTTAACTTTCGTGCGTAAATGGGTGGTAAATTCATTTTTTTTTTGCTCGGACAGCTGATATCATTAAATTTTTATCCCCCTGCATGGAAAACCGGAAAGCGTGGGCATTCTGTCGTTGACGAATTTCCGATTTTCTCAAGGTTAATTACCGACGAGTTTAAACAGGTCATGTATACTTTGCGAATTTGATTTCCTGGATTAGAAAGCCCACACGTACGAACCGTTTGCAATTATATTTATAATATGTAATAATATAAACAATTTATATAGCCCTTTTTCTGCATCCAATAGCGCTTTACATTGTTAAAAATTGAAAGTTCTCAGTTTTTTACTAAAAGTAAATGTTCAATGAATAATCTTTCTTGAAAAGCTACGTCTTTAAATAGTATTGATATTAGGAAGTAAATAAGATGTTACGCTATGTACTTGACCAGCGTTTATTGTATTATAAAATAAATATTTAAAATATTTTCCTTTATTTCCATAGAGTAATGTAAACACGCGTAATCCGAACACTTGAAAAAGCTGGTTGCAAGCCTTGACCACAGCTTTTCTCGAGCTCTCTCCCTCTCGGAAAACGTCTGTTTTTCTTACCCTGCGAGTTACCCACACAGCTGTACACAAACATGGAAATGGTTTTATTATTTACTGAACCCTGTTCACACCAACAAAACCTGTTTAGTTAAGACAGGTTTAGCAAAATGAAAATCAGCAACAGAGAACTGAATAACTAATTTTTGCTGACATGGTTCCTGTAAGCACAAACTTGTGAATTCATTGTGCTAAACTGTTTGAACTCGGCAAACATCGGCTAACAAAACAATTTTAAACAGTCTTAGCTAAACAGCCCACGTTTTTAAACTTTGTACGAATGGGATATCAGACTGGAAAAAACACGTCTTAATTTGGAGCAAAAAATCCCATTTGTTTGAAGTCAACTGGATGGTTAAAACTTAAAGGAACTCAAAATGGAAACGGCAAAATGTAGTTTGAATCGTCGCTTTTTCTCTCAAGTTTTTCGATGTATTTAATCCATTCTGAGACCTGGCATCAACATACAAATTCTCCTTGTTTGTTGCCACACATATCTCATAATATTAGTTGGGAGAATGCTAAATTTATCAAAGTGATTTTGTCGTAATAAAGCATTGTCAACACCTTCATTTTGATGATCTTTTCGGGCAATGATATTTTAATCAAGGAAAATTTTATTTAGGCCGGGCATTAGAGAGTTTTGGTTGCGAAGATGGCGATGCACTTTACCTTCTGTCAGGAAACTCCAAACCTTAAAATTAAATGACAAATAATAACGAAAACATGAAGTGTTTCTTCTGCGTTTTCTGTAACGTGACCATAGCCTGCTTTCTGTCAGAAATCACGTCCCGGGTATGATTGCTTTTAAGATCAGCCTAAAGCTGATTGGTTTTCTTCTGCGGCCCCTAATTGTCTTTCCTGCATTAATGTAGAAAAGGAAAAGGAAATTGAAATCCACCTTTAATCAAAGTAATTTTAAGACCTACTCAAAGGTAATGGGACAAAGCAAGTGTGTGTTTTCGCATGTTGTGTTCCCATGTTTTGCTAAACGAGTGACCTTTTAAGATAACCTAGAGTCGAACAAGCCTTATTGCATTGCATTGGGAGAGACTTGAAGTCGCCCTTCTCCTCTGTAACTTGCCCTCTCAAATGCATTTCAGGCCCCCTTTCGCGATTTTCCTCTGTGGTTAAGCTCTTGAAGGAAAACCTCTGCAGAATGGAGGATAAAGGATTTAAACACAGAAATCATTACACAGTCCATTTCAAGCCTCCAAAGGTTTGACAAGGTTTTTGTCATCTTTGCCGGCTGTTTTTGTTAGTCTTCATTTGTTATAACAGTAAGGTTATCTTTATTATTTCAATTAGTAAAGCATAGCCTGGGAAGCGCAAATTACCGCATTACGTTGATTCTACGTAAGCCGGATGAACTGTTTATCAACACGATCACGTTCTTGTTTTACCCTACCGGGCTAACACGAATTCTTCCAACGGGAGACGTGCTGGCGATCGATAAAGGGGAGATCGATTGGCGGGAGACAAACTATAAAAGAAGCTATTGAATCGCTGTCAGTGGCAGTGAGTAAGTTTTTGGGAAAGCAAAAAACTTAGCATAAAGAGAAGGGGGAGAAATTAGAATCGAAAAATGGAAGAAAGGAAGGATTTTGTTAAGTGGACAGGGATATGATGCAGAGATGTTATCTGCTATTTCCCTATCCCTTTCCATATCCCCCTTCCTTGCCACTCTACCCCCTCCCCCTCTACCCCTCCAACTTTTCAAGTTTTGCTTCCAACCCATTTGGTAAAGGGGTATTTGTTAATACCTAGTACAACCTAGTTCAGTCTCGGAAATGAATAAGATGTCCAATTTATCATAAACATTGCTGCGTTTCGCTTTTGTACTGAGTGGCAGGTCTGGCATATATTGCACAATATTTAGGGTTGGGCTTCTGTCAGGCACGTCTATTTTTAACTCGTGGTCACAAGAACAGCACGAGCATTGCTATGTTGTTGACAGCTTTTAAGGTCTTCGCAATTCGACAGATTCCAGAATCTGAGCTGTTAATCAATCGCGGCCGTTTGTCTGTTTGAAAGACGACAAACGAAAACTGTTCAAACTGAAGGTTTCAAGAGGTTAAAGGCATTTCACCGCATGTTGTTAAGTATATTGTGAACAAACGTTCTTAGCTTGTTGTAGAGAAATACGTAGTCGGCAATTTGATGCGATTAAAGAAATGTGGATAGGAACGTTGTCCGGGGGGGGGAAGGAGGAGGGGATGTTTCACATCTACAATCATAAAGAAGCAAACCATATACTGAATTGAGCAGAGGGATTTGTAGTGCGTACCTTACACAGAGCTAGATAACATTTTACACAATCGCGCACTGAACAGAAAGTATCGGTCCAGTATAATTTATGCTAGATTCTTTGAGTCTATTTTTATTATGCCTCTAAGGCCGGGCTTTAAGAGTGTCCCCAGTCCCGAGCGATTTGGACGAGCTACCCCCTATCCTAGTCCCAGGGGTGTTTGCAAGTGACAGAGGCCGGAAGCAATTAACAGCGCTTGTTTTTTTTAACAGCGCAGCGATCAAGTTTTTTCGTGATAATCTTTAGCTTTTACTTTGATGTTTTTGTCTGGTTTACAACACAGCGAAAGCCTAATCAACGGTCCATCAAACAGCCAAAGCGATTATCACTCAGCTAATTGAACAACGAAACAAAACGATACAAAAACGTTACAAGGTGGGGTTTAAATCGCAAAAGTCACGAATCACAAAATTACAACAAAGAAATTCAAAACAGAAATCTTGCTCGAGCTCGTCTGCACACCAAGGTTAGAGGCCAGTTAAAATATTCATGTAATTCCTTGTGGGTTGAGCTAAGAGATCCCTGTGGATTTTCTGATCTAAGATTATCGCCAGATATATACTCGACTCTGAAAGGAAATAGAATGTTGTGGTATTTTGTTACACTGCCAGCGGTATTGTTTGACGCTGTGATGTCAATATAAAAGCTCCGTATTTTCCAAACCTTCATCAGTAGCTCTAACAGTAGCTCCAACACACAACTGTGCAAGATGAGAGTACTGATAGCTTGCCTGTTTATCGGCGGAGTGCTAGCTGGTAAGAAAAACTTTGCTCGTTGGTATTAAGCCTTTGAGGAAAATGTTTTTTATTACCCATGTCCTACTTGACTTCTGCCGCCATTAATTAATACTTCCTTACTCCTTTCACCTCCACATTTTCATCGCGCGCTCCTGCATTTCTTGCGCTACGCAGCTACAAGGCATAGCCGACTCATATCCTTTCCAAAACATTGTCCCAGAACATGCTGTCATGTAGGCTTGCACATTATTTATTGTTAAATGTTATTTATTGCATTATTTATTGCTTTACCTGGGGTCACCGATTGTTTTCTAGGCTTGGAAGAAGCAAATAATTGTTCATCTTGTGGGTTGGTTATTTTAGGTGGGACGTAGAATACCATTCTCTCATCGTTTGTCAGCTTGCATTACAACGCAACGAAAAGCTCTAGTTGATTTTCCGTTTTCTTTAACGGGTGCCTTTCTCTAGTGGGCGTTAAAGGTTAGTTTCTTTTTCGTCAGGGAAAAACCATCTCGAACAATTGAAACCCTATATCTGCTTTAGCATCGCACACGCACGCACAAAAATTTTATTTTTTTTTTGTTCACCCCTGGCGACTGGAGTTCGTTTTGTTTTGTGCTTTATTTTGTTCCAATTCCAACAGACTTGTTATCTATTTCTTTGTAGTTCCTGTCAAACGAAACGTGGAAGAGTCCTGTGAGACAGGTACATATTCCTAGCTTTAGAGAACAAAAGCGTCGCATTGATGTCATGCATACTCTCACAGCCAGCTAGCTGGGCTTGATTTCCTTTACCATTCAGTGGAGCGGTCGTTTTGTCTTGCAAAAGTTCTTTCGTTTACAGTTTGCTCACTGTTTTAAGAAGCGTAGTTTAGGGCAGTTTAGTGATAAACTGGAAAATTTGGATTGCGCAGAGAAACTTCTGGAGGCCGGTGAAATGAAAATGATTTTAGTAATGTTGATGTTTAACGGTTTATTCGGTAAAATTTGCAAATGATCTAAGATTGAGGAAAGCTATGCGTCCTTGCACATCAAATAATTGCGGTTTGCTTCACAAACGGCTATTGTCCCATTGTTCTGCAAAAAATCCTCCTAATTGCTATTGTTCTGCGAAAAAGGGAATTTGATTACAATGATAACATTTCACTTAATTCCTCGATAAAAAAGAGCACATTTTTAGACGCGCGCTTTTCACTTTTCCTTTGAGAGTGGATAAAAGAGAGCTCGTTACGTCTTTGAAATATGTCAAGAGGGTAATTTTTGTTTTTTTTTTCGTTCATCAAACATTTGGACATTTTCCCAGGTTTATTTGACCTCGTCCGTTGATATGATCAACAACGTAGATATCACGAACACGTGAACAGTTCATGTTACCCATGCATGTTCGCATGATACATAATCCTATCTGCTGTTACAACCTAAAAATATCACATGGCATGGCAATGCGCAAGTTTCATGTATGATCATAATGTATCTTTGATGACTGAGATTTCCGGAGCAGCTAAGAAGATTTTTTTGCTGACATATCATGGTTTAGGATAAGTTTCTTGGGTGGAATGACAAAATGGAACACCTGCTTCGTGTGCGGGGTGAACATGGGTTTCACGTGAAAACTCTGTTCATGTGACAACTATCTGACAAGACTGAACTTGTTTTCACAAGGCGGAAAGGATAAAAAGTCCTATAAATATAACAAATCCAAAGATCAAAACAATTTGCTCGAGAAAAAACACTACGAAACACGAATGCATAAAAAAAGATCTCAATTTTGTGGCAACCACCTGCATCACATTCCTTAATGTTCACAACTTAAAAATGCAGCTAGGACCACTCAACGCTTTGCTAAATTTCGTGGTAACTTTCATTCCGTATCTCCTGAAGAAAGTGATGCGTGTACTAGACGTCAATCGAAGTGTAGATCAAACAAATTTTAAAAATTACAAGGCTAGTACGACGGTAATGAAGATAGGCAGCCTTTTCATTGCAATAACGGCCAATATTTCGACTAACAGTACTTGTCTTCTTCGGGGCCAGAGAAGGAGTGACAACGCCCCTTTAATATATATTTACATGTATATTTTAGGGTCAATGACGGGTTACAGATAGAATGCGAAATTGTCCTCTCGTTCTACTCTTTTGATACGTTTCACAAGGACTGGTATTAGTAACGGTCATTTATTCACGTCAATGTGTTCCGTAATCAACCCTTAAATTATCTTTCTTATCCAGAGAAAGGTTTTAAGACGGAATCCGCCAGGACTTCGAGTAGTTATTGGACAAACTTATGTACCAAAATTATTTACACCTTATTGCAAGCTTTTGTGTTTATACTGCTTCAAATATCTTATCAAAAGAAATCTTTTCTAACAACACATCGAAAACCGATTTCGAAGTTCCGCTGAATTCCACAAAATCGCTTAAAAGACGTGAGCTTTTGCCTATAGCTTGTGAACTTTGAATTTCATTTTCTCAGGCTCTGATAAGAAATTGTTGTACCAAAATTATTTACACCTTATTGCAAACTTTTGTGTTACTGCTTCAAATATCTTATCAAAAGAAATATTTTCTAACAACACCAAACACCGAAAACAAATTTCGAATTTCCCACTGAATTCCACTGAATCGCTTAAAGACGATTTTACAAAATGGCTGCACGTAAGATTTTGCCTATAGCTTGTGAAGTTTGGAATTCATTTTCTAAGACTCTGATAAGAAGTTGTTGTCGGTGTTATCAGGGATTATTACTTACATCTTTACCTTTTATTTAGGGTAGAAAATAACGCAATAGGATTTAAATTATTCTGGTACTCGATTTTTGTCCAACTTAAATAAATATTACTCGACGTCCTGGTGGATTCCGTCTTAATTCAACACGTCCACAAGTAATCCAATGATTCCTTTGATCCTGTTTCTTATAACTACCAGCGAAAAATAAGAGAATCACCGTTGATTTTCCATACGAAAAGCCAAAACAGCCCTTTTCAAAAAAATAAAATTGTTGTGTGCAAACGAATGTCAAAAGAAGTCATTAATCATCAATACGTGGGAATTAATTTTAAAAACATTGCGAAACAAGAATCACATTACGTTCTAGAAAATCCGTTTGACATCAATTAAAGGGTCAAGAGCATTTGCATTGTTTTAAGGATGTACAACATGTGGAAGCGCCGTGAACAAGATTAGTACGTCCGGAAGCAAACAATCTGATTTGATCCTGCGCCAAGAAAGATTCGTGACATATAAAGGATATACCTACCCAGAGAACACGCACTAGATAAAAGGGAGTAAAAACTAGCAATAAAGAGGAATGAGAAAGAAAGGAATTTAAGCAAGAAACAAAAAGTCACAATCTAGGTTTTGGGGAGCTGAAACGCCCCCCTTTGCCAGTCTGCATTACGAACATTCGTTATTGTTATTGGTTATTTTTTCAAATTTACAAATTCTGTGATTTACACGCTATCAAAACAAACGTGCACTTGTACTGTTGTTTCTTGTCCACAAAACCCTCACCTCTCACCTCAGCTATGAACCTATCACTACTGTAACGGCAAAGAAACCCAGCTAATGTGACAGCTTTTCTTCCTTTCTAATGAAAAGGAGTCTACTTGTCGGGTTGTTGCTTCCAAGATCAGGCGGTGTGCGTCATGAAATTTGGCTAATCTGTGAGCCCAGTGAACAGAAGAGAACTTGTAAGAGTAAAGACTTGTAGAACTTGTCCAATTTACTTGGATTTCTTGGCCATTTTGGGAATACTGTTTTTATGAAATTTAATAGCTTTGTCATGAGAAGTTTTATTGCCTTCGATCTTGCTCCAAAGTTTCGTAAAACCTTAGTTTCTTGTAATACGAGAGGTTCCCTTACTCCTTGCCTTCTCCCAGCTGAAATATCCCGCACGAAGTTGTGATAGCTTAGGGTTTAAAGTGGGACTTTGATGCTATTCAGATAATTCGTAGGGATTAAAGGCGTGATTTTAAGTATCCATTTAACACAAATAAAGCGTGCAACATGGTGGTCTTCCCACATGGATCACCGCCAAATCTCTAACGGTGTGCACAAGAGTCTGCTAACAGTGGCATGCAATGTGGTTCATCGGACCGAGGTTTAACGCATGATCGTAAAGCAGTGCAGTATGATATCTGCAGCCAGTGGGAAACATTTTTTTTCTGTAGCCCTTTTCGAATACCTCTTACTCTTAGCAAAACGTTTGGCAAATAATCCGTGACGCACATTCCATGTTGACGTGACAAATTACTTGTTTGTCCCAGGTTCCACCCGTTTTAAGCCCAACGTGAGATACACATATCGCTATGTAGCCACCAGCGTGACTGGTGTGAACGGAACCACCAATCAGACTACTGGACTTCGCATCGAGGCTAAGTGTGTGATCGAGGGAGTGGGAGAGTGTCGTCACCTTCTCAAGGTTTGTGTTATATTTTACTTTTTTCCATATTTAACTTGAATAAAAGAAAAGCTCTTATTATGTTTAATTTTCAGTTTACTTTGACTTCGAAGCTTAAGGTTAAACCCATTTAACAAGCAAGCCTCTAGTTAGTGTGTTTCATTAAATGTCTGTGGATAAAACCCTAGTGTATAACCATTTCAATTGAGTAATACTTTTGAGGTACTGTTAAATATGCTGTAAGGTGATACCTTGAAATCCTTGGATGAAATCCTATAGTTTGACCATTCAAGTGAAAGCTATTGAGCCAAAAATGAAATGTTTTTTGAAATTATCGAGATTTTGGGAATACGGTGTTTTAAATGTCAACCAGCATGGAAATTGTCATCTGGGAAAAGTTGTGAGTAAATTCAGAAAATTAGTGGCGTGAAAGAAAGTAGTGAATTTGCGTTATTTTGCAGGTAACAAATGTACGACTCCTGGAAGCCACACCGGACGAGGAAACGCAGTTCAGACCTTCTCCAAACGAGGAGGGCTTTAGGACTGCTATTGAGGCCGACAACTTGTTCTTCACGGAGAGCAATGGCCGTTTTGTCACGGTATCTCCTGTCAAGACAGAACCTTTGTACGTGACAAACATCAAACGTGGTATTTTGAGTGCTCTGCAACTGCAGTTCACTGAGAAACCACAGATTGTTCTTTCTGAGGTATGCAGATCTAATTTCTCCTAACAATATCTATAAATTGAAAGTCGTAAAGCTATGAGAATTTAGTAGATCAACACCTATTGGTAATTGTCTTGATGAATCACCAAATTCTCAAAAGTTGAATTAGAAGGAATGTATTGCATTAAGTGATAAGAATAAAGAGCTTGTAATTGAGACTAGCCTTCGACGGGTTGTGCATGGAAGATTTTGTAATACAAAAGAAAAACTGAAAGAATTGAATCGTAGCTTCAACTCGACTTTATTATTTAGTTTGATCTATCGCCTCTCGTTTACATGTGTCTTAAAAACCCGGCGCAAGTACGAAAGGAAAATTTGAGAAATATAGTAACATTAATGATGATACAAAACTTCGCCTCGTGTCCTCAGCTTTTTTGGTTGTCTTATTATTATCATTATTATTGTCTTTGAACCAACATGCAGTTTCATTGATTTTTTTTTTCGTGGCAAATTGACTTGACTTTTCGTGTGGGTTCGTGCTGGGTTTCAGTGGGTTTCAGTGGGTTTACACTAAGCCGGTTGTATTATGTATACAAACAAACATATTAACGTGTTGGCTCTCTCGTTTGTTTTGGCGTAAACAAACGCGCATGCGACCTTCCTTATCTTTTGGACATGCCAGGTTTCTCATCTTTTTGAGGAGGGTGGATTAGTGGGTGCGGTTAATTTCGTTGTTGGCACGCCAATTTTGTAAAACAAACAACAAATGAACGTGCGTTTTTGTTGTGTCTTTATCCCTTAGGTTGACGTGTCAGGAAACTGTTCGTCCGAGTACAGGACAGTGAAAGTCAAGGAGAGTGAGACCGAGATCACCAAAACAAGGAACTTCTCCAACTGCACCCAGCGGTCACACAACGTCACCAAGCTCAACCCAGTCACGTATGGTGTGAACTCGGTAATTTAACAATTTTCAAACTAATGACAGTCTGCAGTACTCCCCTCTTTGTTCTTACAAGGATTTTTGTTCTTGTTTCAGACGGTGCAAGGTCCTCTGAACTCAACCAGCTTCTGTCGTTACATTGTGGAAAATCACGTGAAGACCGTAGAATGTAACGAAACACACCTGTTGCGCCCTTTCAGCTATAACGGAGCTGGTGTGACAACCAATGTCACGTAAGTTATTCCTTGCCAATGTAACGCGTGACTTACTTTTCTATAATTTCAAGTAGTACGACACTGACCGGGTCGATACTGAGTAGAACAGCTGAAAGTTTGATCTCCTTTGTGATTTTGTTGCAGTTTGAATTTGACCTTGGAGTCGACAACCTGGGCTTTGTTCTTTGACTACGAATTTGGAGGTAACAGATTTAAGTTTTCTTGGAAACTTCAAGTGTCAATGAAATAGATGATTTCCAAGCACAAACCACCACCATTTTATACAAATTGACACTCAGAAAAATTAAATTCCGCTTAATGTTATTCTTTTTGGCTTCGTTGATCTTTTTCTTTCTTTTGTGTAATTGTTTCTGCACAGTTTTGTTCGTTTCGAAAAGCAAATGCAACCGCGAAATAATCATTACTATGTGACTTATTCCTCTTTAAAGAATCGTTTGGCATATATTATGTTGCAACCGTAGACTGAGAAAATATTCATTAACTTTATTATTTTAACCAACAGAGAGACGAAAGTCCAACTTGTTGTACGAGCATTCTCATCCGGAAAACAATGAACCAGTTTACGAGACCAATTCTCAGAATGCAGAATCCATTCTAGAAGACTTGATCACAGTCCTGCCCATTAACGAGACCAAACCGATCACCGCAGTTAAATTTACCAGTCTCGTGTTCACGATCCGAAAGCTTGACGTGAAATCGCTGCGAGACGTCTGGACTCGATTTTACAACTGTGATGAAGAGCAAGACAGTGAGTTCACGGAGAAGCAGTGCAAGAAATCCCAGTAAGTTTCAGTTCACACGTAAAACTATCATTTACATTCAAATATTCATCCCTGTACTTGACTTAAAAGGTGACCAAGAGTTCATTATTGGTTTTTTTCTCGACACCCAAATGGTGGGACGTTCTTTGCGTTTTGCGTTCTTCTTATTTTGAAACTGCGGGCTTATCGTAGACTTTGCTTTACCCTGGTCATTGAAGTGGAATGTATAAACCAAAAATCATAACATAAGCAGATACTGCAAGGCACTCATTCAGTCTTAAGAACAATGCACGCCGCTCATTTTTTTATTTTTTTTTTTTTTTGCCCAAGCTGTCTTAATTATAATTCCACCTTTTTATTCTTTCAGAGCGTATTTGCTTGACGCTTTCACTCAATGTGGTACCACTCCATGCCTGAGATACATCATCGAGGCAATCAGGGACTATGAACAAGTTAAACCAGAACACGTGACCTACCTGTTGGCTGGAATTAGCTCAGTGCGAAATCCATCACCATACCTCTTCACTGAAGTAATAGTAAGTAACCATTTGCTGTGAAATAGGCTATTTCCGAGTTGCTTTTTGTCTCAGTTTCAAAACGAGTCTTCGTGCGAACCCATTCAAATGAAAATGACTTTGATTTGCATGAAAATGGGCGTGCAGGTGAAACACATTTTCATATGAATGGTTTCGCACGTAGACTCGTTTTGAAACAGAGGCAAAGGGTAACTCGGAAATGGCCTATTGGTTTCAGACCTTAAAACTTGTAAGACGGACTAATGTCCCTTGCCGTTGAGCGGAATTCGTTACAGACTGACACTACAGGAACCAAGAAGTCTGTTAAACAAGACATCAATTATTTGACTGGTTGCTAGGGTTACATGACATTTATTTTCTTATGTAATCTTTGACAGGATCTTCTGCAACAAAAGGACACCCTGCCCAGGACCACGTTGCTGTCCCTCGGAACTATGATCAGGAAGTACTGCCAGCTTGTTCCAGAGGAGTGCTTAAGAGAATCTGTAAGTTAATATCTGAAAGGAAATTTCTCAGACAAACATCAAATTCTAAAAAGCAACTCCCAAGAGATTTACTCCGGTTTTGTGATCTGCAAGGGTCGCTAAGTAATTTGAGGTGTTATCGTTATGGCAGTCTCATTGTAAACTATTGAGAAGTTCAGTTTTTGAATGAACATATAGTGCTACGTACAAACTATGGAAGCTCATAGAATCGTCGCTAGATTCCTTTATCGTGTACTGTACATGTGTGTAATGAAGTCAAAGAACATAATGCAAAATTGAATAGAGTAGCTTTGTTGCTTTTCATTGCCTTATACTTTTAGGTTAAGTCACATTTTGTCAACAACTTTTAAATAAAATCGCTGAAGTATATAGCAGTATTTATCTGGAAAAGAACATATTTTGAGAGCGTCACTATGACTTTTAAGGGGTCGTTATTGCCAGAACTCTATACCAGACTGGTTAGTTAAGTTGTGGCAATTTTGAACATCTGATTTATTACTTGAAAAATTCGTTCCAGGAATCTGAGGTGATGGACGCAGTTGACTACTTAGAAAAACAACTTCCACAACACTGTGATGCCAACCCATCAACAGTTGATGACGTTATCGTCACGTTAAGAGCAATCGGGAACGCGGGACGCCTGCGATCCAAAGGAATAGAGCTTGTGAAATGCTCACAAGGCGCCAACTACCTGAATATCTCCGTGGCCGCCATTGAGACCATTCGAAGCTTGCCTTATTGCCCTGACACATGGAAGTCTTTGAAGAGGGAGGTGTTTGGTGATTTTGGTAAGGATCCTGAGGTGCGGCTTCAGGCATACCTTGCTTTAATGAAATACCCCACTGAACAGACTGTCAGGTTCGTGGCCGAGGTGCTGGATGAAGAAATAAACACCCAAGTTGGCGCGTTGGTGAGCACTCATCTCAAGCAAATGAACGATTCCGTTGAGCCCACATTCGGAAAGACGTAAGTTGTTTCTTGTAGTTCGACTTCTTAGTATGAGTATCTCTATAATATGGGGCATTATGTCCAAGTCTGGACGAAGATACTAAGCAAAGTCGACATATAGCATTCTTTGATTTTCGATTCAGAGGTGCTGCATACGTGCGATGCTAAGGAAGACCTGACAGATACGTAACTATATCTGAACCATTATGTGTTTTTCAATAGTGCGTACAAGAGTCCTGGATTCTTTCTCAATTTTTCTCCTGGAATGTTCAACACGAGGGGAAAGCAACTCCACCGATTGACCTCACAAAGCTTACTTTCATCGGGTCAGAAATAGAAAAAATTTTTGTTTGGCAAACTGTTATCAAAAGTGAGATATTGTTTGCTTTAATACTAGGAAAGGTTTAACCTACCTATGCTGTGCATGAAAATTCGAAACTGATAATTTTATTTCTTCAACATTTTCCCATCAGCTTAAGCGAAATAATAAAGAAGGCTTTTAGGGAGAGAGAAACTCCTCTGCGTGAATTCAACACCACCTACAAGTCCCGCTTCATGCAGAAAAGTTATCTCAATGGTAGGTATTTACTATACACTGTAAGCTGCAATACACGTTAAAGTATTGATGTCTTGTTCAGTTACTATAATAACTTTTAAGCAGGTCAGTGAGTCAGCGACCACTGAGCTACTAATTCATTGACTCACTGACTGGCGAACTGACTAGTGTACATCCTTGATCACCTGTTGACTCTTCTGCTTACGTCATCATACCTCACTCACACTTTGACTCAGTCACCTCGTTGTATTTGTCTTCCAGAGGAAACCAATCTTGGCTTCAGCAGCGAGGGTCACGTATTCTACCACCCAGAGAGTCTTCTCCCGCGATGCGCAGAACTAAACATGACACTTGATTTATGGGGTGGAGCCTTCCCAGTGGTTGAGACGAGAACTCGGTTTGAGGGCCTAGAAATAATTTGGGAAAAGCTGTTTGGACACAAAGGGTACTTCCCTGACAACCACATCCGGGGACTTGTGCAGCCACCAATGATGAAGAAGAGCGAGAACGACCCCAGGGAAGTAGAAAAGAGGAACGCCGACAACCTGGTTGACTTGGAAACTCTTGATAGCAAGGTAAGATAAATATCTTAGAAGAATACCATTCAGCAGGCAATTGGAGAAAGGAAGCTTTTAAGGCTTTGAGATTTCTTTATCGCAAGAAGCAAGACACCTGCATTTAAATAGAAGAAGTTACGTCACGGATGGTCTTCGACTATCCGCCTCAGTCTTCTCCAAATTTTTAAAACCATCCTATTACTTCGTTGGTGTTTTTCTAACTTAACAAATGATTAATTTAAGCTTCCCTTCCATTTGAAGGTACTTTTAGACATTGAAGAAATTGACTTATTAAATCTAAAACTAAAAACTTTTCTTCCTCGGCAGCAAGCATGCACAACTCTCTTTCAAGATTAAGAGAACAACCTTCCTTGAATGAACAATAACATTGTCACGTTTTATGTTCATTCAGAAGCTGAATGCAAACTGTGCCTTATTAGATCCACCTTTTCTTCATTTTGCACACAGGTGAACCTACGCACAATGACACCAAGTGGTTTCCTGTCTCTAAAAATCTTTGGCAACGAGCTCGACCTATTTACCCTGAAAGACCTTGAGTGGCTGGAAGAAGATGACATACCCCTAGCCGACCTCATTGAATTGCTTCGAACATTGTCACGAGGAGTTGACAGAACTTACACAAAGAGTGTCTTGTTCCTAGAAGAGTCATACGTCATCCCGACTGGCCTTGGAATACCGCTGAACCTGAGTATCAATGGCACGTCTGTCACCAGTGTGCACGTACAAGGAAAAGCGGACCTTTTGAACCTCTTCTGGGGCATTAAGAAAGCCGTCGTCAAGGGAACTGTTAAACCAAGGTAATAGTATGGTCATGGGTCCTTGATAGCGTACTGTTTGTGGTTTTCATGAATTGACGAAGGTTATTTCTAGAAGTCATATTAAAAAACTGCATGAAATGTTTGTATCGCCCAAATTGTGTTTGAGATATGTTTCAGTCATTTGTACGGATTTATATTATATGATTTCATTTTCGTTCTTGTTTCTTCACCAGCACTGCCATCGTGCTTTCTGGTAAAGTCACATTAGACGCCTTCCACTTCTCAACAGGTGTGCTGCTCAATGGTTCCATTTCTACTTCAACTGAACTGCAAGGCAACGTAACCTACAATGAAGAACAGGGGATCAAGTCGCACATCAATGTCACTGAGAAGCCACAAGAGATCTTGAACATCACGTAAGGGCACTATCCATTCTTGTTGTTTTCATGGCGTTCTTTACCAATTTGCAACCGTAATCAGAATAGTCACGCAACCCTGACGAAAATAAAGAACCATTGCGTGACGACGGGAGTAACGCCTCAGAGTTTTTTTATTCACGTAGAAGCGTTGATGATATGAGTGAAGACAATAATGTTGCTATATGTTCGAGGACGGTTCAGTAAAATGTATGTCTCTCTTTCATTGCTATGCAAATTCTCAGTTCCTCATGCACTTCCAATGGTGCTAATTTGAAGAACTATATATTATTAAATTTTCCATTGATGATTGGGTGCTAAAATCTAAAAACATGCGTTCTTGACTCTGTATTAGTAATCTGTTGGGAGATTAGGATTTGATCACCCTCTCGCTATTACATTGCAGCACTTCCCTTTTCCATCATATCAACAACGTCAAGATCCCAATCCGTGGACTGGAACATCGCAACACGGTAAGAGCAAATTTACCTGGTAATCCGCAGCATTTTCAGCATTTTATCTTTTTCATGTAGGCTGAGGTGACGCTAAAAGTAACTAAAGCAGCTCATGTTGTATAGAAATACTCAGTGAAAACGGACTTATTTGTCTATTCTTTTCTTGTTCTAAATTTAGACTGGAATCTGCACCACAGACATCTTTAACAGCACCAAGCTCATCGGCGTTAACCTTTGTTCCAACATCTCCATACCAGTGGCCTGGTACAACAAAACCGCTCCATTCTTTCCGCTTACCGGCCCTGCCAACTTCTCCATCTATCTCAACAGAACGGATCCGCTGCTGACAAACTTTAAAGTGGAGGCTAACTTCACCAAGCCGGACGAGTATACGAACAAGACGGTCATTGCTATTAGCACCCCCGGAGCATCCTTTAAACGGGAGTATTTCTGCAACATGACAGTTAACCGCACTGAAGAGATATATCGTTGGAATGTCAGCATTGGCACCAATCAAGAGAATGCTACCACGGTGAATTATATCCACGTCCCCATCTCCAAGGCTGTCAATATCACTGTAAATGTGACGAGAAATATAACAGCGTTCTACTTCCACCGCACTTGCCACAAGACCCACAAGATCAAGTATGGGCTTGCATTGAATGTTACACTTTTCAACAGGTCGCTGTACCATACTTTCTTTGTCATGAATGACACGCACCTGTGGCATCTGGAGACCAACACGACTGTAAAGAACACCACAGAGAACATTCCAATTTCTGTTTTGTACCTCAACACGTCAATCAACCTCAACGGAAACACGACAGGTAACGTGACCCTGAACATTACACATCGCCCATTGAATCTCACCCTGCACCTGCGAGGCCTGCACAATATGACCGAGCAAAGTACCAACGTGACCTGGAATGTAAGCTGCCCTGCCTGGAGCACCCCGATCTTGAATAACAACATCACTATCAATGTTACTTACGTCAATGCTACCAATGGGTACAGGACCCAAGTGAACGTGTCAAGCAATGGGACTCAGATGTTGTCATGCTACAAAGCGTACGTTAATTCCACTGAAAAGAACGTTACAGTCTTCTACTGCAACGTCACGACCTTTAACAAGACATCCTCGCTGAACATGACTCTGACTAACACAACTGAGGGCATCAAGATTTGCCACTTGAACGTCACTCACCAGAACAGGTCGATCACATTGAATACCACGTGGATGTACAACCCTGAAATCAGGAACGTCAGCTTGAATATAACTTATCTGAACCATTCCGTCGTGCTCTTTGGTTCTTTGAAGAACTTTACCCTAGAGAAAGGAATCTGTTTGAACAGCACGTACTACAACGGCACCCACTCCAACTTCACCCTTCTGGCGACGTGCTTAAGCTATTTAAACACAACAGAAAGGAAATCCTTGATTTTCAACGTTACCAGTCTGAACACAACTGCAACGGTTAATACGACATGGTTTGCGAACTCCACGGCAAGAGGAATTCTGGTTAACTGCACTTACCACAACAGGACAATTTTCAACCTGACGGCCACTTACTCCAACACTACAACCACCAAGAACCTCCATTTTAATATTTCGATGGGTAACTGGAGTGCGGAGCTCAATCACACTTACTTCTCCACTGAGATGTTGCCTGAAGTCGACCAGATTCGCAGCATCAACATCACACACAGGATCAAGAACGGCACAACCGTCGTGTTGAATACCACTTACACGTTCGTCTTCTTCAACACTACGACCAAGAAAGACATCGTGTTGAACCTCACCTTTACTAACCGAACCTATGGAGCTCAAGTGTCGATGGTGAACAAAACCACTTCTGAAGTGCTGCATCACATCGTTAAGATCACTGCCTACACGCCCAACAGGACGGTCAGCTGGATTGGTGTCTTGAAGAACACGACCAAAATGTTCAACTTCACATCCCTTGTGCAGTACCAACCAAAGAAGGTCTTGAATCACACAGTTGTTTGGAACAGGGAAATTAATCACGTCAATATCTCTATTGATATCCTTCCAAACATTACAGTCAGTCTGAACTGCTCTGGAACCTTCAACAGCAGCATCAACGCGACTGCTAATGTAACTGTTTACAATCATACACTTCTTTGGAATGGATTTGCCAGCAACATGAGCGTGGTGTCCAATCTGACCTTATGGAACCGGACCATTGAGTTTGTGACCAAGACGTGCAACGTGTCCCATAGTGCCTTCTTCAACCTGAGCACGTGGCACCACTACAACGAAACAGCATTCAACGGCTCCATCGCTTGGTACATAAACGCGACAGAGAGAGTTTCATACTTCAATGTCTCGACGCAGAACGTGACATGGTTCCTGAAAGTGTTTTCGGACAATGAGACGCACATTAACAGCACGATCTACAGGATAAATGGCACCGAGATCTATATAGAGTGGAGCAGGGAGGTAAGAGCTGACCACACTATATACGACGTCCTAAACATGACATCGGTCAGAAGTGGTTGGAGGGCCTTGAACAATTACACCTTCGACATTCCAACCAAGTTAGCAAATATCACTCTTAACGCGACCTTGGGTGGAGTGAACATGACCAAATTCCGAACACACTTCAAATACGTGTTGCGAAACATCACTCAGGAGATGCTTGTGTGGAACTACACCACGGAGAATGTCACCCAAAATCTCTTCAACCTCACCAGACATCTTCTAAACGTTACTTCCCGCAGCATCCCTAACGTCACTGCAAATTACCTCAGGTACTTCCGGGGCGAAAGCAACAAACTGAACTATACACTCTTCTACTATAACCTGGCGTATGCCGTTTACGACGTTAAGTTGAGCAACGTTACCCTGAAAAACATTACTGAAGAGCTGATAGTAATACTTCAGAACTTTACCGACCACGTTAATACCACAGCCGTTCTTGGAAATATCACGAATATCATCAGGAACATTACTGGGTTTAATCAAACCTATGAAGTTTTCATTTACAATTTGACTGATTGGGGAAGAAACGCCACTCGCAACTTCACTGCCTGGTTAAACAGAACAGTCAGCGAGATTGGAAACTGGACAATCGCCAACAAGACCATTAACTATCACCTGAAGACATACCTACCAGGTGTTCACAATCTCACCGTAGAGTTGCTTAATGGCACTGTCAACTTTACAGAAGCCCTTTTGAACGTCAGCTTGGTGTTCAGAAATTTCACCCACAATGTTACTGAGTATATCCTTAACATCACGCATCCCGTGCTTTACAATATTACCAGGGAAATACTGGTGAACATTACAGGCTATGTTAATAATTCGTCATTCCTTGGAGGAGTCGTGTACCCGGTCTGGCAGAACTTCACCGAAGTACTCAATATCAGCGTGTTTAACTTCACTTACGAGCTCTTCCACAATTGGACCATCTGCAACTCATCTTTGGAATGGTTCCTTCCAGCCCTCAACTATCCTGTGAACATCACCCTGTCTTTCCATAACATCACCTCCAACACAACCCTGTACCAAGCCATCGAGGGCCTGTTAAATAAGACCCTCGAACTGTACAATTCAACGATAAGGTCAACAGCCTGTCGTGTGAACAGGACCCACGAGTGGCTGGTGAACATCACGGACTTTGCTGTCATGCTTGTCAACGACACCGTTAATGTCCTAAATGTGACCAGCAACAAGACCACGCAAGAGATCATCGAGCTTTATATCAACCGCACTCACAATATGACCATACAGGTTTGGAACATGACAGTGCAACTGCTGACTTCAACCAACTTCAGTAAACCACTTAATGAGACATGGCAGCTGTTGAATTTGACAACGCACTACTACAACTGGACTCACAGGTAAGATGTAGATAGATTATTTCAGGCAACTGGAGCGCTAGAAATTTAATTTTTATCCTGAAGGTAGACCTAAGTATTCAATCAACTTTGTCTTTTTCTTTTAATAGCATGCCGTGGACACGTCCTGTTCTAAAGAAGTGGAACTCAACAATGTTCCAAGTGATCAACGTTATGCGAAACCACAGCTGGCAAAACTACACCCGGTTCTATTTCCCACGAGTGGTCAGATACGTCGCTGAACCAATAGAAACAAACATTTATGTGATGACTTGGTTCCTAACCAATTACCCATCCAACACCACGGTGACCGAGAAGAAGATGAACAGCACCTTTACATGCCCGATAGAATTGCCAATGAACTACACTATTTTTTTCCATGAGTTTACCAAATACTATGTGAACCTGACCGCCTCCACGCTGAATGTTACCAGAAACATGACAGAACTTTTCCTGAACAGCACGTACAACCTAACTATGACTGCTGTCAACATCACCGCGAATTGGACAAGGGCCATCTATAACTTGACATACGCTGTGGTCAACACGACAGCCAGCTTCGTAAACGGCTCGCTGGTCAACGAGACGATTTGCCACAATGCCCATCTACCCAAATACTTCTACTTCAGCGCAATGAATTTCACCATGAATATCACTGATCATACCTTTAACTACACCATGTGCATACTGAACCAAACCATTCGTGAGTACCTGAATAGGACTCTATCTCCTGTGCTCACCACATGGAGGACCCTGAAAGCGCTTAGTGAACTGAAGCCAGAAGATATTGTGGAGATGCTTCAACCAGAAAGTAAGCCATAGTGGAAAAAAGAAGTTTTGTACTTCTACCCTCTTTTCTGTCTTATCCATTCGCTTCTTATTTTGATCGCGCAGTTTTTTTCCCCAAGTATACAGTTCGTTTTCCGGTAAACAGTAACAAGATGATGTTCTCTCGCCCAAATTCTCTCCATATGCATTGCACGTTCCTAATTTTTACCCCTCTTCTTTCCCTAGACGTAACCGCCATGACATTTGGAAAGCATATCTACACCTTTGACAAGCGCTACTTCCGGTTCCCTGACGTCAAGAAATCTGACTGCCAGTATTTGGTGACACGTGACTTCAAGGACGGAAACTTCACGGTCATTTCTGCTTCTGAGTCAATCATTGTCATCACTCAGGATGCTGTAGTGAAGATTTACCGCAATGGCGTCGTCAAGTCACAGGGTATCACCAACGAAAATGTCTTGGAGAGCAGTCTGTTTGATGAACTTCCAGTGAAGTTTGAGAATACGACCGTTGTCCGAGATGGGCCTTACATCAACTTAACTAATGACTTCGGCTTCTCTGTGGAGTGTGATATGGAACACTTCATCTGCAGTTATGTTGTCTCTGGCTTTTATCACAACAGAACTGCCGGTACGTAGAACGAACTGTTCTCTCAGTTACATCCCATTTTGATAAAACAGGGTAGTCTAACTCTACAGCACAGATACAATATAACACATCACGATATTGAAACCATACATTCCCTTCTACGCCTTTCGGAGGCCTGTTCTCCTTTCCAACTTTTTTTCGGTGAACAAAAGCCAAAATTTCATTTTGTGACCTCTTAAAAAATTAACTGTACAATACGAAATTACTTCTTAATGCCTTTCATTGGAATGGTTGCTTTCTTAGCTTTTATAGTTTTCTTTTACGAGAAACAATATTGCAGGGTGCAACGAAATAAAAGGCATTCACCTGGACTCGACATATTAGTCTAGGCTAGCCTCTTGTGAGTAACTGTATGAATTTGCTCCAAAGTCCTATATTTGTTGCCTACTGGCAGATGAATCTTTAAAAATGTACCGTGATGGATCCTTTTCTGGTTTTAGGTCTCCTTGGCACAAACAATGGTGAACCAAGCGATGACTGGCTCTCGCCAACAGGCAAGAACCGAACTAGAGTGTCTGATTTCGTTAACTCATGGCTTGTACGCGGTGACTGTAAGGTGGAGCGAGAGAGCGAAGTGCCTTGCAACAGAGCGGAGTTACAGGGTAAACGCTGTGATGAGCTTTTCCTGAAGAAAACCTCGCCGCTAAGCAAATGCTTCTCCAAGGTATGATCGTTGTTTCAAGTCGTAACTACTCTCTTTGGCTTGATAATCTGAGTTATTTCTTAAAGTGGTTACGACATTCCAATAAATTCCCTTAATTTTGTTAGAAACGACTTCCTACGATTCTTAAACTCATCTTCTTCCTTATCTTGTGGTTGCTCTTCCATAGAAACTAACCTCTAAATGTTAGGTTAAAGCCGTTTCGCCAAACCTGATACGCGGATTTAACAGGGAAGCAAGTTCATGGCATCCTTGTCAACTCGAGTTTAGATTGACCACTAGCTAATAAAGAGGCTTTCAATTGTGTGTCGTAAAACCAGAAGAAAAGTAATCACTCTGGCCAATCGCAAAGGAGACAGACAATTCAATAAACCAATCAACCTTGTAGCAAATACATGCAGCCGGCACGAAGCGCGGGAAAACTTATGTGCGTGAGTTACGATTGGTTTTAGTTTTTCTTCAGATTGGACAAGAAAGTGGCGTAACTTTTTTAATAAATCCATCATCAAGCGCGCTGATGCAAAACCAAAGCAAAATCGAATTGCTTTCGATAATCGAGTATGACCGCGTACGTCCAGCTAATAAAACTCCAGCTATGTTTCATTCATAACCTCAGCATTGATCGCTCAAAATTGCAAACGCCACTTTTACGAATTCCTTACTTTACTGTTTTCTAAACATTGCTTAGGTCAATCCACTTGATTTCGTGGCCGCATGCCAGGCGGATTACAAGGACTGCGATATTTCAGCTCCAGTGAGGACTTTGCACTGCAACGTGACTGCGGCATACGTCCGGGAATGCAAGCGCCATGGAATCGAGATTCCTCTACCAGACGAATGCTGTGAGTTTAACAATATTGACTTTTGTGATTAAATGTTGGCTTCGAAATCTGAGAGAACTGGCAAAAACAAACAAAAAACAAAATTTTTCAAATATATTCTGCATATACATGGAGTTTCTTTACAGCTTTGCCACTTTGAATAAAGTGGCACCAGTGAATAAAGAACCTATAAGATGGAAGCGAGCTGCGGAAGGAACACTTTAGAAATCTTCATTTTGTTCCTGGGCGGTTTTCCTTATACAGTAGTCAGCTTATAAGGGAGAATAAACTATTTAAGTGTCAATTTCACAAGCCCAAAAAACTAATTCTTCTTTCTAAATGGTGTGCATTTCTTTTCATGTTAGTTCGGATAATTTGGTGGTCCATCAACACTTCCTAAAAATTCACATGCCAGCTCGGTAATGTGGTGAAAGATGAAATACTCAACATGTCGCGAGCGTGGGACAAAGAAAACATCGGAGTCAGGGAGTCCCCGACGAGAATCTAACCCATGACCTCCCAAACACCGGGCGGGCGCAGCAAAGTCATTTCCCTAGGTTCATATGTGACACGCGTCCTGCATACTGCTAGGATCGGCAGTGTCGATAGCGTCCTGATGATAAATTTTAAGCTTGGTAATTAAATGTGTATTGATATTGTAAGGAGAAATTATAAATTAGAATAAGAGCTTACCTTGCTTGCACTTACTTGAATTGTATTAATTTCGTCCATAGCTTCCTGCGATGTCAACGAAGTTGTCCACGAGAAGAACACCACCTGGAAGGAAGCACCTACTCGCAAGGTAGATGTTGTTTTCGTGTGCAGCGAAGGAGAAAAGATGAAGGACGTCGCTGCCCTCTTGCCGAGCTTTGTACAGCACCTTGACAAGGAGCTGAAGAGGGAAAATATGTCACCGCAGTTCGGTCTGGTAGGGTTCAGCGGTCCGGGAGTGCACAGGCCTGGTCACTCTCACACTATCAAGGGACGACTCTTAAGTGGCGCAAAGGACTTCACGGCTAGAGTAATCAGGAACATGGAATTCGCCGTAAGGTAAAAGTTTCTATTAAATTATCTTATCCTGTTTTTTTTCAGCCAGCTGAACAGAAAAAAAAAACATTACTGAACAGCTTAAAGCTCAAACAGTAGATACCCCATCTTAGTTTGCATACGTTTTATGAATGCCGGTTTTTGAAAATTTGACCGGGCACATGGAGACAATGGAAACTAATTATTAATGGCATTTTGTGTTCAGATTTTTTTATACAATTGACTCTTTTAAAGGGCAATTTAAATTTTAAGAGAACTGTTACATTATAACATTTAATCAAAATAAATTGCTAATATCAGATTTGAGAAATAATTGTTTTACTTAGGTAATACCCCTTGGTAATTTTTTTCCTGGTACCTGGCTTATCGTTCAATACTTTCTTGTTTTCAATTAACAGCGAGAAAGAGTTCCCAGAAAGTGACGGCTATCTTGGTTTGATGAAGGCAGCGGAGTACCCCTTCAGACCGGCTGCCACCAAACTCGTCATTCTTGTCACGAACAGCATCCGTGTCAATCACAGCAGCTTGACCAATGAAACAGTCGCAAAGGCTCTCAAGAACATCAGTGCCAGACTTGTGGTGATCGGAGAGTTCCAGTAAGTGATGAAAATTAAAACTTCATTTAGTGTCAAGGTGTTAAGCTGTACAAACTAACACTTGTCTCCGAGAAGTATTATACGAACAGGTGATTTGTCTCAAATCAAGGAAGGAGGATATGGGCAAAGTAACATTTCAAACACTAAGAAGAGAATACAACTCGCAGCGGAGTCTTCTTGCCAAAATTCGAGGTGTCTGGAAACACGAAACACTCTCGAAGCTCCTCGAGTTTTTGTCTAAACCTAGGAAGAACACATATTCAAATACCGCCTCGTTATTACCGCCTCGTTACTACTTTTGTTTTAGCTGAAAATCAGTAATTGCATCAAATTATGGATCGACCAGTTTTTATAAAAAAAAATTCCATTTTAGACTATGTATAATGGCCACCCAATGATACTATCAATGTACATGCTCCGGCATTCACTGTTTTTTTCCTTTGCGTTTGTTTGTTTCAGCTACAAGAAAGCGATGGCAGTAGATACGTTTGGTTACTTGTACTCCAAGAAAGGAGTGTTCAAAGCCACAAAATGGTCAGACAAACTACCAGAATATGACGAATACGCTCAAGTCATCACTCAAACACAAGGCGTAGCCATCAACTTGAAGACGTTTGAACACCCAACACCAAATCCAAACATCTGGCAAACAAGACGGGTGTTTGAGACCATCCGTAGACAAGTACAGGATGACATCGAGAACTGCAAACAGTGCACTTGTGTCCCTGATGAAGTTGGAAAAGGAAAGACCATCTGCAAGACGGTTCTTTCTTGCTACTAAACAAAACGTAAGTGAGCCGGACTCTATTGACTCTTGGTATATAAACGTCATTCAAACGAAAAGCGGAGAGGTTGTAGACCAGCTTTTGGCGTTTGGAGTTCTGGATTCTTTTTTTTAACCAACGTGAGCTGAGCTCCTAGAAATCCTTGTAACGAGCTGAACGAGGACTGGTCTCAGTCTTAACGAAGTTTCAGTGGTTGCGCGCCACTAACATGCAACTGCTTTAGTTATTTAGTTTTACCAAGCCACCTTAATGGTCAGGACAGAAACCTTTATAGTTCAAAACTAGTTCGGAATTTTTCACTAGTTGTTAAAGGCAATACAATCATTAGTCTGACCCTTTGGTACTGTTGTACGAGCTTGTAGACTGCCTTAAAACAAATGCACACAAAACGCAAAATTGAAGCACATTGTGACTGGTGAAAACGTCGAGTGTTTAGGGTGTGTCAAGTTGATCGATGAACGGATATTTCAGTTTACCATTTGAGAACGTTCTCATCTTCTGCAAACATGTACCCTGTAAGTTACAGAGTGATTTCTAACCAGAGAGGATGTTTCTAATCCTTGTTCGCTTGCGTTTTTTTTTTTTTTTTTTTTTTTTTTCAGGTCAGACGACTTACGAACCGACCCGGACTATACGCACCATAATAAATTATAACCTTTCGCGAGAGCGTTAAGTTAGCTAGAAAATGAAATGAAATTACCAAAATCTAGTGTTTTCAAATATTTTCTGAATGTAGTTAATTAGTAAGTAGTAGCATCTTTAACAGCTTGTAATTTGGCTTCCTCCATTAGTAGTTTGAGCTTTATGGTTCGTTTTGTTCAGTTATATTTTTTGCATTTATTATGCGCTATAACGTAACTCATTTAACCTTACTTACATTTATTAAAACATCGCCTTTTACTGTGCCCGCTATAGCCCATTTAACCATTTTATTTTATCAGCATTGATAAGAAGTATAGTAGCTCATTTAACCATTATATTTTTTATTGGCATTGACGAAACTAGCATAGTATTTCTAAAGAGGGAGCCGCCTAGATAAGATCTTTTAGATTTACTTTGGCAATGGATTTGTCGCTGGCAGCTTTAAACTGAAAGGGTTCCAAAGTGTAGCTTGTAGATCAAGTGATTTTTATTTGAATATTAAAGTTCCTTTGAAGCATTCAAACTGCAGGGTATTTTTTGTTTACGTTATCAAATGTCTCTTCTCTTCTCTTCTCTTCTCTTCTCTTCTCTTCTCTTCTCTTCTCTTCTCTTCTCTTCTCTTCTCTTCTCTTCTCTTCTCTTCTCTTAGCTTCTCTTCTCTTCTCTTCTTTCGATTTCGTTCGCAAAGGGACTAAATGGCTTCTGTCGCCCGCCGGTTTACGCGTTTGACCGCAATTCACCCCATAACTTGTCAACCGGAAGCATCTTTATTGTGCAAACGCCTTTTCTTGATGTTTTCGCTTGTGGGGTTCTTGCCATGACAACCTTCCAGAAAATCTTGCGGACCCGTCCATTTTTCAAATGCTAACAGACGAGCGGTTCAAATTGGGATATTTCTCGTACCGAGCATTTTGGGACTATGCAGGGCAAGGGATTCACGGTATCAGCTAGGAGCCAGTGAGGGAATTTCCTCATTCAAATCTTTTGATCCGTAGCGCTTTAGGCGGGGCTAAACGTGAATTGGAGTGAATTTTGTTTTGAAAAAGAAGGGTTAGAAGAAAGAAAATTATTTTTGGAACACCACCAGAGAGGGTCACCAGACAGTTGACCCCACTCAAGATCACCCCAGATTGTCAGGGGACAGTTTTGCATTGGTGTCCATCTGCATCTACTAACTTTTCACTTCAAGTTCTAATTTCAAAATCACATTAACTCTTCAATGTTTCTTATTTCTCGACATTTTACTAATCCTTTGAGAAAAACTATCTCCCAAACATGCCCAAAAATCACAGAAAAATTTTAAGTACATCGTAAAACATACAGATTCGTGTAATGAGCATAGAGATTTTGGATTGCTTGAAACGGAAAGGAGACATTCGAGCGTCTCCTAATTTGAGAGACCTGAAAATATATTTACACTCAGCAAGTATTTTATATATCCTTACTGATGTTTCCATGTTAACGTGAATAATTGCTTTCGATATAAGAAAACAATAACAGCCTCGACGTTTGACCGCAGTGAACACAGAGTCAAACCCCCAAACCAGAGCCTTAAGGACGTTCGCGCTAATTGTTTATGCGCATCCTTACTGCGCACGTAATTCCTGTCGCAACGCTACGCCACGTCATGCATCGAGCGCGCGCGCTGAGGAAACTTTCCAACCACATATAGGGTGAGTAACCGTTGCGATAACTTCGCTTGCAGTTTGCTAGCTTAAATGGTCGGTGAGCCCTACTTTTTTCTTAACAGATCACTTTTGTTAACGATTATCTACGTTTTGTGAGAAAATGAAAAAAATCTATCGATTAAAAGGTTGATTTTTTTTGCCCCACGCACGTTCGAATTCCGCTTTTTGATCTTTTCGTTTTGCCGTACGACGGGTTCAAATGCCTCTTCCAGGGCTAAGTTTTGCATAAAAGATGGCAACACTTAAAATTATTTACGCAACAGACGCACTTCTTCAAAATATCACCAAGATCGTTTGCCTCCGTTTTCTCATTATCGATAATTTAAACTACAAACCTTGAAAGCCATGCGAACTTACGTGCGCCAATTTTTCAAAATTAGGGTAGTTTTCTACAGACTTTATGTCTGAAACGAAGTCGGTGACCCCCACTTTTTTTATATTTCTGACACAAGTAACTCATTATCCGTCCTCAGTAAAAATTTTAGAAAAATCTATCGACTAGAAAATTTTCGCGCTAACGTTCTTAAACCAGAGCCGCTTGTTTCTCGTGCACAGGCCTCGCCAGCCGTGACTTCGCCATCGCCGTTTGTCCCCAGTCCTCCTGTGGTTTGGTTGGCTTCAGTCAGCGGCTTCTATTCGAGATCACGCGCTTTATTTCGAGCGGGAGTTAAAATGGCGTCTTGTCGGAGAAAATGAAGTTTCCTCCCTGCTACTTTAGGCAGTTTAGGTAAGAAACTCTTCTGCTGTTTGGTATTGATAGCTCTTTTAGGATGTAAATATCCCTCAGTGTTAGCTTTTATCGAATGACTTTGTTTACTTCTCAATAATTAATTTTGTGCCGGGACATACCATGCAAAATGCATTGGGAAGAAATTCGTGTGGGTTTTGACTGGTTTTAACTTGTGTCGTGCATTGAATTTCCCTGGCGTATATTCGACATGGAATTTAGTGAAATGCGGCATCTTTGTCTGCGAGGTTGTACAACCTTTACACAATTCTTCTTTCTTGGGAAGTAAAAAGAAAGTAAGCTTAATTCAGACTTGATGTCAACTTAAATTGGAGCACAAGAAAGAGAGGAAGTCATGCAATGTTTATTTGCCCCATTCAATATTTTTACAACAGGGTAAATTATCTAGTATATGCAGGAGTTCTCAACAAACCCTATATCGTTTCATTTAGAGGTTGACACATTATGCTCCTAAAATCAAGCATAATGCTTTTTAACATTGCCCTCAAAACGAACTATTATGCTCTAAATTACAGTATGCTTGACTACTGCTATTATGCTCGTGATTATTTGGTAAAAAAATTTCCCTGATCCCCGTGAAGTGCGAGAATTCAAACCAGGAAGGCCTTAGGAGTCTGGCATAATGAGAGTAACCAGGCCTAAAGAGCAAAACCCACTTAATAGAACAAGCCTACAGGGCTCGGTACTAACAGAAACAACATGGAACATAAATAAGTGGACAATAGTAGCTCCAAAAATAGAAATAACTGTTATGTTGCAAAATTGCACTTTTACGCCTGGAAAATGGCAGTATTATGCCGGCAGATAGCACTATTATGCCGGCATAATGCTCGATGCTCCACCTATAGTATTATGCTCAAAATTAAGCTGGCATAATGTGTCAACCCCTGGTTCCATTTGTTTCTTGTCATAAAACGATTTTTAGGGAATGTGCAAAGGTAAATTTGGTCCAATCTTGTGTTTTTGGCAAAAGGAGGCCGACGGTAAGTAGGCAGTTCTATTGTTGACACTTCTACAAAAAGAAATACAGTACAATTATATTAATTTACATGTATGTGTAAACAAAGGTGTTATGAATTAAGCGAGCTTGTCAAATTACCGTCCTTCAATTTACCCTCCTGCGTAATTTAACCAAACAAAGAGGCAGCATTTTTCTGCCCAAAATGTCTTAACAGTAATGAAATAATTATTATTTAGGGTGATGTAATTGTTTGTTTTGTTTTTTTTTGTTTTAAATAAATCAACATATTTCAGAGAGGTCATCACAGTAACTATCCTTAAAATAATTATAATTATAGAAATAACTTATCAAAACCTCATTAACACGACACATGGTTTGGTCTGGTCTTAACAACAGGGCATCTGATAGGGTGCGGAAAAAAATAACAAATTATGCGGAAATTTTCAGGAACATTATGCGGAAGAAAGTGTTGATTATGCGGAAAACATGTTGGATTATGCGGAAAAATTTTCGGCTCGCTTTGCTCGCCAAAACTCACATCTTTTCATGCAGCCGAAATCGAGCTGCTCCCGAAGCCGAGAGTCTGCTCGCAGGATAATTTTAAACAAAAAAAATTATAATTGGTATTTGGCCTTTTCCAGTTATTTTCATTTGTATTTGGTACATGTATGTTATGAAATTATCTTATCAATTAACACAACTGTTATTTTGTTGGCTGAAGTTGATTTTCTTCTTATGCATAAACAATACAATTCAAGGTGCTACGTGATCTACTACAACATTGCACGTTGAACAAAATAACAATCCATTATCTACATAGAAAACTCCAGGATACTGGTTCACTCAATCCTTTGCCGCTATTAGACCTTTCAACAAAGTCCTTCGTTTTCATTATGGCACGTCGCTCACAGGCCACTTTGCGGCCTCAAGCTCGCTTCACTTAATTCGTCGCTCATCTAGCCTGTGAGGCCAACTTGTGGCAAGCGTACAGCGAAGTGGGGATCCTTCTTCTTGGTCTCTTTGATGACAAATTTATCCATATACAAAAGGTAACCACAGAAGAATTTTCGATAGACCGAACGAGTGAAAGAAGCGAAAGAAGACAACTGGTATCTAGGCCCATCACGAAAAGACGCGTGGAACGCCTGGAGGTTAAAAATTGCTCACGATCGAAGTGCCGTGTTTTCGTCGCTATTTTAGGAGAAAAACTGTGTCAAAATAGTCAACTTCTTGGAAATTTATGTTTGTGAGGATGGTAAACAGCTGCTTAATCATTAATATGAAACAAATTTCTCTGTTTTATGCGGAAAATGTCCTCAAGATGCAGAAGATGCGGAAGTCAGCGAATTATGCGGATCCGCACCACCGCATCCTGTCAGATGGCCTGTAACAAATACATGTAATAATAATGATAGTAATGAGTAACAGTAGTACATGTAGATGCAGGGTTCACAAAATGCTCCCAATTTGGTGTGTTTATGCCAAATTATTTCAGGTGACTTCACTGTACTTCTGTAACAGAGTGAGTAGTTATGACCTCAGAAATTCTGGGTTGAAAATTTGAAAAAAAGTTTTCTTCTTACCCCTGTTCAACAAAATATGATGTACATTGATTAAAACAAAAATAATTATTGTGTCATGTGTATTGATTTTGTAGAAGATATTACAATCGAGTGCATTGACATGTCTGCCACCTTAAAGGTCTTTGGGAAAGGTGTTTGGGCCAGCATACATGTACAACTTTTCAATGGCTCCACTATTTTGCAGTCAGTAGTTACATTGTGTTGTACTTTCAATTGTTTCCTCCAAGTTTAAGTCTTGACTTGGAGGGTTGAATTATAATATTGTATTAGCTGAAATGTACCATTGCCACTTGATAAAGGTTTTAATTAATTTTTAACAACTTTTGGACATCTTGTTGAAAACTTTCTGATGGCTTCTGTTTTAACCGGCAAATAAAAATGTGAGAAGTGAGAGAGACAGAGTTGATTATTGTTGTAGAGCAAACATTGAACTTGACAACACTGTCCCTCACAGGTCTTGTATTTTTATTGGCCACTTGAAATGAAAGCCTTTAGAAAGTTCTGAAAAGATGCCAAAAAGTCATCAAAAATTAATCAAAATAAAAGTTTATCAAGTGGCAGTGGTACCTATGGCACGCAGCAATGTAAGGGCTCTGTACATGTATCAGTGACAGCATCATAACTCATGAATGCGTTTTTCTGTTTGTTTCTTTAGAATGTAAACAAGACCATGGCAAACTTCAATAAAACCAGAAGAACACATTATTATTGGCACAAGCAGCCAGTCCACACCCCTACGTTCATTGACCTTGATAAATACCTTCCAAAGCCTGAAGACAGTAATCTTTCACCATTCAACAGGCAATACCCCAAACCAATAACCTTATCTGCAGTTAACCAAACATTCAAAAACGATACTCAACCGAAGAACAGTAAAAATAAGAATGCAACTACAACAACAGCAAGCAGTACAGCATCTTCCGATCATGGTACACTTCGGGTAAATGTAACTCGCGAACAAAGAACTATAAGCTTAAGTAGTGGGGAGGCAGTTTACAGCAGTAGTGGACAAGAAAGTGGAAGAAGGCCAGCAAAGCGGCGTCATCACTCTGTTGCTACACCAGGCTTTCAAGATGAAATAGAAGCAAAGAGGGCTAAAACTCAAGCAAAACAAACTGCTAGATCGTTGAAATTTAATCCATTCAACCCGGAACTGCCTGTGTTTACTCTGGAAACAGTAAGTATTTTCATTGTCAAATTGTGTAGCAAACTAGTACATGTATATGTACATGTATAACATAACATTTGCTTACATGTGATGTGTGATTGTGAAACTGTTAGGTATAAATACTGTACACCGTACATGTATGTAGTACTGCTAATTGATATAATTGTATTTCTACTTAATTACAATTACCTTGTTTGTTATGCTTTAAGCTCACCAGAGAGATTCAAGACGAGTGTGTAAGGTGTGTGCAAACTATGGAAACATTACAGAAGAAGTTAAAGTTAAAGTCGTTTTTAGAGAGGATTCTGTCACCAGTTTTTCCAGGTACTGTAATCACTTCATGTACAGTGTATATGTATACTTCTCCCATAGTTCAAATAATTATATGAGTCTCATGATTTTTGTTTGTTTGGTTATAATTATTTTTTTTTTTATATAATGCTTGGACTATTCTTTTGCATTTTGGGTAAAACAGTTAACATTGTCTTAATGGCTGGTCCCAAGGGAAACAGTTAACTTTGTTTCCCTTTGGCCCAGTTATTATGTGACTTGTTGTATATAGCACAATGGAAACTTGGAAGGATAGCAGTTGTCAGTCAACATTCGTGGGTGACAGTGCACAGTTACCCTTTGACATCTCAGATTTTGCAGTGTTACCTGCTCAGAGAATTTTGGCAGGAAACCATTTTATTGTACATTGTAAGATGTCATGTGACTTTGAAGTAGCTAATGAGAGCGAACACTTTTGTGGAAAAAATTCCAGCTATACACCAATTGTACATACACAGGTCATTACCATTATTTTTTACATGTTATTTCAGGTTGCTCTTTACAGCTCTGTGGTTCATCAAGCAATGGCTTTGGCGGTGACTCAAGCGATGCAGACTTCTGTTGCATTTTAAATCATTTAAGACAGGTATGTTTACACACTTTTTTGTCTTGTGCACATTACTGTCATGACACACAGCTGATAAATTGCTGCCTTACAGAGTGGCAAATATTTAAATTTTAAAATCATGGCTTTCTTTCTGTATTTACAGACAAACAATAGACAACAGGCCTTATCAGTTTTGCGGCAAATGCATGGATTACTAAACAACAACCCTAATACCTGTAAGTACCTCTCTTTAATGCTTTGTAGTACAGCAGATACATGTACAGTACATGTATATAGGTTCTTGAAAACAGTGCATTGTGTTGTGCAAACAGATTGAATTTTTTGTGATTTATTTCAATATAATTGTATGCACAAAATGAATTAATTTTGCAAATCAGTTTATTTCAATCAAGGTTGGAACTGTTAGGGGCTTTCTAAAACATTGAACAAAATTTATGTCAATTTTTTTTTTTCAATTTTTTGGAATGCTATTGTTTTAATTGCTTATTTTGTGCAAGTTTCAAGTAAAAGTTGCAGCAATTTGCAAAACTCGAGCAAAAATCAATACATGTAGCTTCAAACAAATTTTGCCTACATGTAAATCACAGCATTTTGCCCTTGCCTATTCCCCACACTCGGAGAAAGGAACCGATGATGAAAGCAAAATGTTTGCTGAAAGTAAAAGAAGCATTCAAATCAAACCTACATGTACCTGCGTTTCCACATGATTGTGAGTAATTTAGATTCCTGTTTTCACTGATGATCTCCAAGAGTAAACTTAAGTTAAAATACAGTTGTACTTGACTATTGAATGTACAGTGAGCAAGCACAAGGTACATTAAAAGCGCGAGTAAGAAAAATGCTATTGTGAACATGAAACAAAACACAACCAGCGCTTCAAGCTGCAACCATTTTGGTCGCCATGGTGAGTGGAAATAAAATTTGGCGACTAAATTTTCCACACAGGTCGCCAGTTTGGCGACCAGTGTAATGCAAAGGGCTGGCTACGCATGAAAATTTCTTTTTGCAGTTCAATCACTAAGCCAAACAAATTTGACCACAAAATTTTTCATTACAACTTTTTCAATTGCCTTTCTTACTTATCTGTTTGAATTAAGGACACATCATTGCTCAGACTCCTAATTGTGTTGTTTGATGCCTTCGATCATGGAGCCGCGTATAAAGTTTGCAAAGCACATTTCCTTTCCATTATTTTAGTATACTGTACAAGAATTAAACTTGTTTTGCAAATTTATCTTCCTTACCTGTTTCTTTAATCTTCTATTTACATTTCTGCATGATAATTGGAACAGTTCAACAAAAAACTCTTCAATGCAAACGAAAATAACTACGTTGGAACGTTCTTTGAACGATTTTAATTCGGCTCATAATGGTCAGCGGTATTACCTCATGTAATGCAACATAAGGTGTCCTGCTTTAAAAACGCTTTGCTTTTTGGCGACTGAAATTTTTCTAGTGGCGACCATTTTACAAAAGGAAGTCGCCAAAAGGCGACTTCTGAAAAACTTGAGCTTGGAGCACTGACAACAGCAACAATGACAACAGCAACAAAAGCAGAGCAGAATGTTGATAAATGAATGGTAATTTATCCATTAAATAACAGTTCAACTTCATTTTTCAACAGCCTTCCTAAGTAAATGTTCAGTTATCCCTGCTAAAGTGCCAATTCTGAAATTCAAGGATTTGATAAGGTGAGCTAAGAAATGTAAACAAGATGCAATAATTATTTAAAATCCATGGGACAGTGACAGTCAAAGAAAATACAGTAAAGCACCAAGCACAACTTGGACAATAACGTAGCCCTCTTTATAATCTCTTTAAAATACCGTTTACAGGAAGAAAGGAAACTCTACTGAAAAAAGTCTACATGTAAAACGAGTGTGGTAACCTTAGTTGCTAAGAAACCAGTAAAAAATCAAACTATGGTCATAATGTGATCATTATGGTGTAGCTTGGCAAAAATCAAAGATTGGCTTCGGAGATGTTCCACTACTGTCCATTTTGGCAAGACAATCTCCAACTGTAACACAAGCTCTTCCAGTTCTAGTTTAAATGGTTTTTATCATAGGAGATGCCCTACAAATTTGGAAATAATACACAAGTTCATTCTTCATAACTTCCTTCCAGTGATAATTTACATAATGCATGCAGTTGTAAAATTGATACTATTGGTCACTAGTTGAGACATGCAGCAATGATGATCATTAAGCATTGAAGGTGGCCCCTCAGAAGAAGAGAATATGTTTAAATTGTTTTGTTTGAAATTTTGTTTTTATCAATGGATTTAAGGTCTTTCAGTAGATTTTTTCATTGAAGCAATAACCATCAGTGTAACATGCGATCAGTCTGAATTGTGAGTGCTGTTGTTTCAAGTGTTTCGGCGCTTTCTTGGTGTTGCGGATCACCAAATGACGTCTTCTTAATCATCCCACAGTCTCTTATAGTTATCACTAATCGTTCATGTTATATCGGCGAATTTGTCGGTACCGATAAACCGATATTTTGTGACTTAATTATTCGAGTCTTCGTATGGGCGAACCGACAGACCGACAAAATCTGTCGATCAATTTGTCGGTACCGACAAACCGACACTTTTTGACTTAATTATTTGAGTCTTCATATAGGCGAACCGACAGACCGACAAACCAACAGAATCTGTCGGTCAATTTGTCGGTACCGACAAACCGACACTTTTTGACTTAATTATTTGAGACTTCATATAGGCGAACCAACAGACCGACAAAATGTGTCGGTCAATTTGTCGGTACCGACAAACCGACAGTTTTTGAATTCATTATTTTAGTCATCGTATACAGAGATGGTCATTGTACACACAAACCGACGGACTACTACTTTCGCAGACGTACTGTTACTGAAGAGAATTTGTTTGTGTGTGAGCAAACATTTTCGGCTTCAATTCATTAACGAAAAGGCACACAACATTTCTTAGGATTATTGCAAAGATTAAAATATAATTTACAGTCAAAACAGCTCAAGCGTTCCTATCAATGGTGAATTAATGGATTCATTAACAGAAAATTGATTTCATTCTTTGCTTCAGTATACCATTCTTGAAGGGAATATTTCAATGTTCAAACGGCGACTCGATTCAAATGTCGAGTTTTGATTTGATTGTTGGCTAGCTTCATGCGACGACAGACCGAGAGACCGACGGTTAAAGTGCCACTCCGACCAAAATTTTCGAATTCGATGTTTTTGCATTTTCTTAATCTATCAGTGGTTCTTACTCACCTGTCCAAACCGTTCTGCTGTCCGAGTGCGGGAAGGCCGTTTTTTTCGACTGTTTTTGTTGAGATTTTTTGGCCGCCATTATTCAAACATGTTCCCGAGGATCACGAGTCTTGGTCGCGAATTCACCGGATGTGACGTCAAACACGTAACCCGTGAAATGCTGGTTGCTCTGCAAAATTTCGCTTCGCTAATTCAACCTTTTGAGATTTCAAATGCAGTTCTGCAACAACAGTGAGCTTCATTTTGCTGGGAATTTGATATGTAGTACAACAACGTTGTGAGCAGTCAAACCTTCGAGCAGCTGTGATCTCAAATATTGACAGAATAAATGGCTGAGATTTGCTCGCACACGCGGAGCGAACTTCCGTTGCCTGAGTAAGTTTGGTATTCCATTTTTGAACGGAGTTTCCAGAGTTTGATTTTAGAACAATTTAGGAGAAACAGAGGCCATCTTTCTGTCCACACAAGATAAGCATTGAATTGCAGTGTCTTGTGTAGTATACTTTCTAAACTCTGTTCTAAACTCTGTTGGTGCAGGTCGATCACCTTTGACAATGTGATATTTTATTTATCTTCTCAACCTGATGATCAAATTTTTGTCAGGCTTTACAGAGTTAACTAGGCCTAGGATACTGTGGTTGTTCAGCACATCATTTTTTCTGAATGGCTGATGAATATGATATCTGAGAGTCAGAGTGATGTAACTGAAACTATTTATAGCATACAGTAAAGTTTGAAGTACATATTTGTGCATGTGTGCTACCTTAATCTTTTATTGCCTACCTGAGATTTTGGAGCTTGGGAGCAAACAATGTTCAATTTGGCAGCCTCAGTTTACTTTGGTTTCAGTTTGGGCCACCTTTCAAACTGCATACTAATTTTAACAGCCATTTTAATGTTTTATTTTTTTTAATCATAAGCTCCCAATCTATTTTCCAGTAAAAGAGAATGTCTACATTATAAATTGGTTCTCATCTTTTATCCCATACAGTGATAAATACAACCAATCCAAAGACTAACAAGCCATATTTGTAGGTTTGATACCAAGGTTATCTCACAGTATCTAATAATAAAGTGTTAGGCTGAAAAGTAAGGTAATGTAAATAAAATTTAATGTTCACATACAATGCTTCTTTGGATATTTGCCTTTTCAAATTAAGGTTAATGCATCAGTTCTTTCAATAAGATTTTAAGGTGGCTGCTCTTGCATTGTGCAGCACCCACAAGAGCTATATTGGCTTTGAACACCTCACCTTTATGTGGAACTGCACTATTGAACTATTGATTGCAGTCAGTGATTTACCTCAACTCAAAATACCTGCCAGAGCTCCAGAAGGTGGCAGATCTAAGTGAAAGCACTGATACATTTATAAGAAGTTAATTTTGTCTTAATCATTTCCTTTGGGCAAATTACTACCCCGGTACCTTTTTTGCTGGACAGCTGGCAATTGGCATTGCCTCAAAAAAGAAATTGGCCCAAACTATTAGCCAATTATTGTCTATGCCATGCAAGAGTGATTTATTTAACCCATGAAACAACAGCTGCAATTTGCACTTTTAATAGTCAAAACAAGACAAAAGACATGGAGTAGTAACTATATAATATTTTTTTATTATCATCAAACTTCAGCACTGTCTGCAGTCTGTGAGTTTAAATATTAATGATCATCACATAGCTAGCAGAATAGCACAATCAAATTCAGCATACCCAAACGTGCAACATGTGGGAAATGCGATGGCCTAATATTGCTTAGCCCATTGGATGCCAGATCAAATTGTCTGGGCTCAAGCCCTGACCAGGGTCATTGTGCTTTTACATATATTTTTTTTATCATGCAGGTTTTGATGTACATTTACACCAGCACTGTTATAAAACAGTTGGTTCATGCTTTTAGCTGTGCACTATCAAGTTATGGTGCAAGCAGGAAGTTTGGAAAACACTCTAGAAGCTACAGTTGCTCTTGGCTATCATCCTGAGCAACTCTTGCCTTTCTTTTGTGTTCTCCAAACTTTGCATGTGTACCATAACTTGCTGGTGCACATTAATGCACAAGACAATTGTTAAAAAATTATGGCATTGAAATCAAACAATCTCAGTTAGAAAATTCAAAGTAAAGTACATTTAAGCAAATCTTATAGAAATCATTTGTTTACTACTCAAGTTGTTGAAATTGCAGTATCACTACTTGCCAACCAATAATTATTATGTGCCTTTGTGCACTGAAGATTATAATGATCCAAAGCTTAAAGAATGAGTAATTTGGATATTCAAGCCAGTTTCTCTGTAGGTTGAAAAATATGTACCTTGCTTGCAAAATATACATGGAATGAAAATGCTGTAACAAAGTAAGAAACTGTACTGCAGCTGTAGTTATTTAAATTTATCTTTGGTTTAAAACTTGTGAAACTGCAGTTTGATTTTAAGTTTTTGTTGTCTCTTATATTCATCATCATGTGATGAAACAAATTAAAAGGGAAGCAAAAAACTGGTTTGGGAAATTTTAAACCACATCATCAATGTACTGTTTCTATTCACATAAAATAACATCACTTTTATGTAAATTTTATTATCTCAGCCCCACTGAGTCAATCATGGCATTCCATGGTTTTCAGTGATTTATTTTCATTGCTTGTGATCAGTTTTGCACTCTTAAAATAAATCAGTGCTATTCCTCCAAACAAATATAACTTTTTTTATTATTAACATCTAGTTCTATTGACTGAGAACCTGATCATGATAATGATGGTAAGTACCCAAAGCAGACTCAATTTTCGGAGACATCGCTAGCAAAAGACTCCCTCAAAATCTCGTCAAAACGATACAATAGTATACAGACAATAATAAGACTGGAACTTCGTATGAAGATGATCTATCAGGCACTTCAATCTTTCTGCGTAGTTATAATCCGCTCACTGCACCATGACGAATGCTTTCGAAAGCATTGGCAAAAAACAAAATAGCACAAAACCAATAAAACACACTACGTACCACTTTCTAAAATTAGTGTGCCGAAGTGGATCGAAAAGGCCGGGTATAATTGTGAAGTTGGACCATCAAAAGTATGTAGCCTGGACTGTAGCTTCTGATCGCTTCTTGTCTTCAGTAATTCGTGGCTTCTTGATCGTTCGTAATACACGATCATTGTATGGTTAAAGGCCTGCATTTCCCCGGTTTGTTGGAGGAAAATTTGACTCGGAAGGCAAGAATCCCACCGCAGAATCGCCAAACATTTTCGAGCAAAATCTAGACAAAAACCCACAAAAACAAACTAAACATCGCAAAGGACAGGTCACGTGTTACTTGTTTGACGTCACAAGAGGACCTGCCGCTGTGAAATATGCGGGCTCAGCTGGAACCAGTTTCGAGTAATGGCGGACGGAAAATTGCAGTTTTTGAAGCCCAAAATTTCGATGAAGGAAGGCTTATTATTTTTTTGTTTCTGGGTAAAAGCACATTACAGTCACCGGTAAGTTATTCTGTAACAAAAAAATTCCGAAAAAAAAATGTGAAATTTCGTCGGAGTGGCACTTTAAATAAAGTTAATTTAAGTTTCTGTTTTGTTGTTGCTCAGCACTTTGGAAAACCTCACTTGGGTACACTATATGAATTTCTTTTCGTTACTGTGAGAACATTTATGGCTAAAGTCGAAACTCAAGTAACTAAAAATGTTATTGCGTGTTCGGTATTGCTGCTCAACTCTTCCCAAGAAATAAGAATTGGAATCTTAATCAACAACAATATTATGTTTATTATCCGCTTAGGCTTAGTTTTCTCAAAATCAATAGTTGAATCGCGTTACAAAACTTATTTCAATTTTGAGACGGCAATACCACATTATATTGAGGGCGTATTGGGCTCCGTCGCTTCGCGACTCCGCCCAATACGGAATATATTTTCTCCCAACTAGCCGTCAACATAATGTGGTATTGCCATCTGAAAATCGCAATTATAGTTTGTAAAACAAAAATGTTCATTTCATAATGCTGGCTTCGTGCGACAAAATATGCCTAATTTGCATAAAAACAAACACTGGGTCAACAGCACTTTCCCAGTATTTTTTAGCCTTTTTAGTGTACTAAAATCTCTCTCGTATTATGAGAGGGTTGAAAAAAGCGAGTGACGAACAAAATGACGAGAAAAGACTGTCTGTTGCCAGAAACTCATAAGGGTTTCTGGTGTGGCATTTGATAGTAGACCAGTTCCAGTCGAAATTATGCAGATTTTGGTCAAATTCCAATGTGCTCGTCGCGTGAAGCTAGCCAACAATCAAATCAAAACTCGACATTTGAATCGAGTCGCCGTTTGAACATTGAAATATTCCCTTCAAGAATGGTATACTGAAGCAAAGAATGAAATCAATTTTCTGTTAATGAATCCATTAATTCACCATTGATAGGAACGCTTGAGCTGTTTTGACTGTAAATTATATTTTAATCTTTGCAATAATCCTAAGAAATGTTGTGTGCCTTTTCGTTAATGAATTGAAGCCGAAAATGTTTGCCCACACACAAACAAATTCTCTTTAGTAACAGTACGTCTGCGAAAAGTAGTAGTCCGTCGGTTTGTGTGTACAATGACCATCCCTGTATACGATGACTAAAATAATGAATTCAAAAACTGTCGGTCTGTCGGTTCGCCTATATAAAGACTCAAATAATTAAGTCAAAAACTGTCGGTTTGTCGGTACCGACAAATTGATCGACAGATTTTGTCGGTCTGTCGGTACGTCGGTTGGCCCATACGAAGACTCGAATAATTAAGTCACAAAATATCGGTTTGTTGGTACCGACAAATTCGCCGATATAACATGAACGATTAGTGATAACTATAAGAGACTGTGGGATGATTAAGATGACGTCATTTGGTGATCCGCAACACCAACAACCTCGTTCCCAGGGTCCTCTCTGTATCTCCAGAGAAAGGACCCTGGTTGCGGCTGGTCACGTGATCTGCTAGATTTTAGCAGATTCCAGAGAAATGATTTAAGGGAGGGGTGGGAAAGGTAAAAATTGTCTTCACTTAGCTGAAGTACTGAGCCCGGTAGGGAGTGGAAATTGTAACATTAAAATTGACATCGCTTGGAGTGCGGGAAAACCTTTGTGTTTTTGGTGAGTCTTTTACGAGAATGTCGACTCGGAATTTTCAAGCGACTCCAAAAAAGAATTCTGAGGTATCTGTTCCCGCTACTCCAAAAAAGATTTTTAAAGCATGAGTCCCGGCAGATTTTAGTACATTGCAGGCTGTGCAAAGCAGTTGGGGACAGGACATAGTCAAAAAACCTTTTTTCACGGGAATATCGACCACTGCTGGCTGCCGCATCGATGCCACAGAAGATATCTTTGTCGGGTCAAACTTTGATACAAGATAAATATATAGATTGTTTAATCATTTGCTTGAGTTTACAATGTTTCTTAACAAGGGGCCACAGTTTTTATAAGCGTATACGGTTGCCCATAAAGGTGCAAGATAAATTAAAACTGAATATCTTTACGGCAAAATAAATTTGCTCACAAGAAAATGAATTATCTCCAGGCACAACAAAATATACTCACGGCAATAGAAGTTTCTTTTTGACACATACCTTACTTTTCTGGCCTGTACTGACTGAACTGGCTCTCATTAATAAAACTTTTGAGTTAATTTTAGTCAAGTCTTTCTGTTTGCCGTCGCTTCGAAAAACTACACCTGTATAAACTGTAGGAGTTTCTTTTAAGAAAATTCACGGCTTAAACGGAAGCCAGAATAGTACGGTGGCCCACAACTCTCACACCAACAGCGAATCTCACTGCAAAACAAAATAAACACACTACAAACAAAATCAACTCACAGCAAAATAAAAACAAAACTTATGGCAAAACAGACTCTCCTCGCGGCTAAAAAATCAGTGAACTTATACCACAACAAAGAAACTCACGGCAAAACTTAACTCATGACAAAGCAAACATAAGTCACGGCAAAACCAAACGAACGAACACACGGCACAACAACGAAACTCACAGCAAAATAAACTCAACTTACGGCAAATGACAAACTCAAGTCAAGACAAAACAATGTCAACTCGCTGCCAAACAAAATGAACACAACAAAGATTGAAAGAAACTCACAGCAAAACAAACTGAGGTCACGGAAAAACGAAACGAACTCCTTGCACAACAACAATACTCACGGCAAAAAACTCAACTCAAGGTAAAACAAACTCATTGACCTGCTATCCCTCTCGGACAACATTCGAGGCGAAACCTGGAAGAATAAGGATTTCCCGTACCCTGTTGGAAGCACTGCCACCAAGTCTTTTTTTAGAAACAAACTCTCCAAGCAAATAACCTGTTTAACCTTCAGGATAATGCTGTTATAGCCAGTCGAAATGAGCGCGGATTGAACACAGCTTAGAAAATTCAAGCGCCATTTTGAAAATCCCGCTCTACATTTATCCCTCCCCTAGATAGTATGTGTTGTACTGTCGACAAAATTTTGTCGAGGAGCAGCCAGGCTCCCTGCGGTTTTGGTTTGTCACCCAGATCACGTGACCAGCCGCAACCAGGGTCCTTTCTCTGGAGATACAGAGAGGACCCTGGGAACGAGGTTGCAACACCAAGAAAGTGCCGGAATGTCTCACTGGAGTTTTGAAAGTGTGGAACAAAAAAAGGGAAAAAGCACCAAAAACAGGCCACGATTCTCTGGAGAGAATTTCTGGCAAGTAAAATCTAATCCAGGCAGCCAAGTGCATTCCCCAATGGCAAGTGCTCTCAAAGTTAAGTTTCCAATACAGTTGCTCATTATAATCTGAAACAGATGGATTTAAGAATACCAAAGATGAATTTAAATCACAACAGATACAAAAAATTAATGTACACCTGTATCAATTGTTGCAACTACTAGTATTTAATTCATTTTTACATTTTTCTTCTATTCCTTGAATAGTGGCTGTGAGTGTGATATTAACATTAACAATGTTGTGGTAAGTTTTTGTTTTTATTTTGTAGAATATCGTCATGTACATGACTGTACATGTTGTAGTTTTAAGTTACAGTATCTTAACCTTGACATGTTGGGTCTTTTTATTATATACACTGTATATAGTCGGTAACAAAATAACGTGAAATGGTAATAACCTGCGATGGACTCCCAGAAGGGGTACTCACTGAAAAGTTGTGTGTGGATGTGTTGTGCATACCCTATTCAGACCAAACATTTGTGACTTTCCCTACTCTGCATGTATTTCAGACACGACCTCGAAATTGATACTACATGTACATGTCTTTCAGACCAGATTGTGACCACAGACTATTCTGATTTGTGTAATTAATATTAATTTGACAAGGTCTTCAAATTCCTAATAATATTCCTAAAAATAGTTTGTTCCAAAAATTACACCCAGTTTTAGACCAGAGCGCACAAACCATACCCTGCTTCAGACCAACATCCCTTTGGTAATGCACATTCATGTAATATACATGTACTGACATGTTATTATGAGGGAGTACCCCCCCCCCCCCCCCGCCCTCCCACCCTATGATGTGGACTATGACTGTTTAATGACAATGTCCCATCAAGGAGGAAATGCAGTGTACATACTACAAGCCACCCAGCTACAAAAACCAGACTTCCTCTGATTGTGTGATACAACTGTAGTTTTGTTATTTGTCCCTCAATGTATGATTGTGACAGTCACTGTGCAGCTCCTTCTGGTGTGTAATTTATTGTTTACATGTAAAATGTATTAAACTTTCAGGGTGTAAGGAACACTCACCTACTCCGAGCATATTGTGGAGGTAAATGTCTATTAAACTGATATGCTGTACTGTAATAAGACAAATAGACTTACTGTACATGTCATTCATAGATTATTAGTCAGCCGCTTTAATAACTTGGCTTACTGTAGTTGCATGACTTGATCTTCAAAGTAACAACCCTAAAATTCCCAGAGGCTAAATACAAGAGCAAGTTAAGAGACAAGAAAAAAGAACATTCAATAATGTTAAACTGGGAAGTCTTAGAGTTTAATTTGTGTTCCTACAAGCTGTATACAGGCAAGAAACTTCCGGGTGGTACGGTTGCTTACAGGGCCCGCGCAGCAAGATTTTGAGTGGGGGGGCTCAAGCGTAAGCCAGATTTTTTGGGGGGGCAGGGGGGGAGCATGCTACCCTGGGAAAATTAGGGTTTTAGTTACTCTCAGATATCGGAAGGTGGAATTAACAATAATAAATTTAACAATGGTGCTAACGTACCGGGATCTACAAGAGATTATTGCAATTTATTTGCGCTGGCCTTCGAGCTGGCATTATTTAGATTTAGATTTGCTACAACACGCTGATGAGTCCCAAAAAGAACGGAATGGCTGACTGCGATTGTAGCCCTACTTTATCGTTCTGGTCGTGTTGGTGCCTTGCAAAGTTACTTTTTCACATAGTACTTATCGGCCTGGCTATATTATTGTAATGTTTTTACAGTATAAGCATACTTAACATTTAGAACCAGACCTATAGATTCACTATCAAATCCTGCTTGAAGCAAGATAATTTACTCCAAATCAGTACTACTACCATTAAACCAAAACCAAACCAAACCAACTATGTTTAACGAGGGTAGCACATAACAGTCTCGCGACTGACAAACCTGTGGCCGTCGAATTCCCGATCGAATTGGAATTTGGAAGTGTTGGTTTTTGTGGAGGGAGGAAAACCGGAGAAAAACCCTCGGAGCAGGGACGAGAACCAACAACAAACTCAACCCACATATGACGCTGGGTCCGGGAATCGAACCCGGGGCACATTGGTGGGAAGCGAGCGCTCTCACCACTGCGCCATCCCTGCTCCCCTCATTAGCGTTTACAAACCAGGGATCTGGCGATTTTTGCTATACTCCAGGTTAACGTTATAAACGGTATTTCTCTTTCTGTTATTGCTACAATCTGCAAATTCGTTAGTGATGTCAAAAACCATTCTTCACGACTGTTTATCATTGTCAAGTTACTAAATCTCTCTTGTTGGGCAAAATGTTTATTCTTCGGGCAGTGGAAACTGAATGATTATTCACCAGATGCACTCGATACATGATTACGAAAATGGAACTCTAAAACAAAATTTATCACCAGCTTCTAAAAAGGAGTTCAAATAGAATACTTTTAGTAATTGTTTTTTCAATAATAATAATAATAATAATAATAATAATAATAATATTTTTTTCCTTTATTTATTTCTTTACTTGCTTGTTTACTTAAGTTCTTCATATTTTTTCTTTTTACTATAAAAAAAGTGGGGGGGCTAAAGCCCCCCCAGCCCCTCCCTTTGCGCGGGCCCTGGCTTATCTGACAAAATTCCAGCCCTGGGTAGTCATGTGATGGACTATCACTCTAGATGTATCCAGAAGAACTAGCAATATGCTTAGTTTTTCATGCTATAGCATCATTAAATTAAATTTAATGTGTTAATAATTATAATATACACACATTAAAGTACTTATTTTTTTATTTATCTTTTCTAGTTGACTATCGTGTCCAGCCTCTGGTCATGACTATAAAGTCGTGGGCCAAGAAACATGGCATCAACGATGCAAGTCTTGGAACACTTTCCAGTTACTCTTTAACCCTGATGGTTATCCACTATTTACAAGGTAAACTTAGCACACTTGAAAGCAGTGTAACTGTTTAAGTAGAATTCAGATGTTGGTCAGTCTTGCATGCTGCATTGGAACACTGTACCTTGTCTCTTTATCCCACCAGACTTCTAATTATTAAGAGAAGCAAGTAATATAAGACAGAAAAATATGCATTCTTCTTAACAATTCCATACTGGTCAGAGTGCAAAAACATGTATTTTTATTAACTGTATTAGGCAACAGTGGTTAATAGCATATGTAGAGGAGTTTCATGTACCCACTCCCAGCAACATGTAAATGCACACCACATGCAGTGCTTTCAATAAGATTTAGATGGCTGTTCGTAACCCTTTAAACCCTTATATCAAAATGCATGTTCTCTCAACTGTTCTCTATACATTTGTTTTGGAACTAATAAGGAGAATCTGTTTGCAAATCAGGACATTTTATCTTTAGGGATTATTTTCTTCATTCTCATCACCTGTCTGTTTGATTCAGCAGTGGTGTTGTAAGGAGAAATTAGTTGCTGGTCACTCTTAGGGGTTGCGGCACCCGTCAGAGAGCAATATAGGTATAGTCTGTAGATGAGCCTAGTGGGTCATCAGGCCGTAGCTTATCTCGGTTTCTATAACATGAAGCGACTAGGAGTATTTCTACTCCCATCTGGATTGGATGCCAGTCCATTGCAGGGTAACCCTCAGCAGTAAAATTTGCTGGTACCCATTTATACACCTGGGTGGAGAGGGATACTATGAGAGTAAAGTGTCTTGCCCAAGAACACAATACAGTGCACTGGCCAGGGCTCGAACCCGGACCGCTCGATCCGGAGTCCGACGCACTAACCATTAGGCCACTGCAATATAAGAGGCTGTAAAACACCTCACATTTATAGGGAGCTACATAAATTTTAGCTGGTGATTCACCTGAGAATACCCACTGGAGCTCCGGCAGGTGCCAGGTCTTCTTGAAAGCACTGCATTATGTATGTTATTGTACATGTACATGTACGTGTATTCAATTTCGTTGGTGTTTCTCTCTGTTGCCAGGTATTTGCCAGCCTGCTGTAGTTCCTGTCTTGCAAAGGCAATATCCAGTAAGTACACTACAAAATACCTGTTTGATTACAAAGTGCAATAGTTTGTGTTGGTTTAGCTACATGTAAGTATAGAGTGACTTTTGATTGAATGAGTAAAACCATAACCTGTTATCACTCTGGCCAATCACAAAAGGACACAGAAAATCCAGTGAACCAATCAAAACTCGAGCCAAATATGTGTACATTGTACATCCAGTGACTGGCACAAAATGGAGGAACACGTGTGAGTTTGGTTTTACTTTCGACTGTTTTAGAAAGTGGCACTATTTCTTTTTCAATCAATCACTAAGCATAACGACATGTATATTGCAATACCAAAGGGAACATGAATTACTTTTGTCACTCAAATAAAAATTGTTCTAATACTTATCTTTCTTACAGATGTGAATATTTTTTTACAAATTTACAAGGAACATTGTATTTCATAAAATAACATTGGGGGGGGGGGGGGGGGTAAAGTGACATCATAATGTTTGTACCCTGTTACCTTCTGAGTTCAATACTGTAACTACATGTAGATTCAGTTATTGTAATGCACTATAATATATTTTTGTCTTCTTTTTTCAGGCATTGTTCAAGTACCATGGAGATGCGTCAACTCTTTTGAGTCAGGACCCATGTACACAAATTGCTTGCAACCAGTAAGTCCAGACAGTCATCGTCCTGCTCCTTTTTGTCTCGTGTCGTCATGACGTTGTCATGACGATACGAGAATATGCGATGGGGAGAAGGTGCATTCCAAGGTGCATTCCATGCGTGTTTGCTTTGTGAGGCCGTGAAATTTTCCCGCCATGTCAATATTTTTCCCGCCATGTCAAGATTTGCTTTGTGAGGCCGCCGGATTTTGTGCGTGTTGTGAAAGAACAAACAATTTTTGTTTATAAGTAGGAGTTCAAAAATATTGCTGCATTGAAAGTTTTTTGCTTTTCTGCTGGTTCATTGTAATCGTTTGTCGGTTGAGAGTGTTTATTATAAATGGCTTTTTAGTTGAACAGAATTGAACTTTAATTTAAGGGAAAATCACGGCGTAGAATTAAAGCAGTGAAAGAGATGTATTAAATTTGAGCAGTTTTATTAGATGAAATTTTTGTACATTTTTTAAATGGAATGATCGAGACAATTAGGAAAGAGTGTTTGATTTATGAAATTGCAGCGAACGCAAATTCTTAGTGGTCCAACAGGCAATATAAATGGAACAGAAATGAGGCCGCTTTTAGCTGGCAACAGTGCCTATTCACTAACGAACTGGCTATTGAAACCCTACCCGGACAGAGGACGCCTGACTCAGGAGCAGAGAAAGTTTAAAACCTAAAGTTCGGTGCGCTACGATCTGTAGTGGAACGAGCATTTGGCATGTTGAAAGTTCGTTGGAGAATTGCGTTGAAAAAGGTTGGACAAAAAACGAGCATCCTAAAAAAGACTGATTGCTACGTGAGTTTTGCACAACAATTGTATGTATCGTTTCAATAACAGAAGATAAACGATTAGATAAAGACGATTATTTTGATGCTTAATCTTTAAAAATGTCAACTATGGCGTTTGTTCTGGCGTCACGGAACATTTCAGCTGATCGTTCAAATCTTGCGTTGTCCTGTTCCATACTCTTTTCACACATTTCAATAAAAGAACTCTGCATGCCAGTCTGGAGTCGTACTTTCTCGCCTTTCTTTACTCAGGATGTTGAAATAGGGGAAGCCTTCTATAATTTTCTGAATTCCATCTTCTCCAGTCGAGCGAGATCGCTGCTTGAACTCGTACTCTAGATTCTGCTGCCGTTTCTTCACCTGCTGTAGCATTCTCTGGCTTTCTGGACACCTTTCTTTATACGAAGAATAGATATCGTTCCAGATTTTTATTTTTTTCTTTGTGAAACTCCCCACAGCTTACTGAATTTGGGGGCCCATGCACGTTTCAAGAAGTTCGTGCGTTTCTTTCTCAGTCCTGTCAGCAGACTTAACGCGAGGTTTTTTCGTTTTGTGTTTGCCGTAGCAAGTACTTCGACATCACTTGCAACTGAAGACTGAGGCGATGGCATGCTTCTTGCCAGTAGAATTGGTGATCATCGAGAAATGTTTATCAGTACGCCGAGATAAAATCATTTTAAGTCGGCTGCATTAGGGGGCTAAAAAAAGCCTTAAGCTTGACTTATCTTACAGACATCTCAAAAGTTGAAGGGCAACTCTTGGCTAGAAAACTATATTTCAGTGAAAGCTTCCGAATGTTTCCAAAATTACACAGGAAGCAAGAAATTTGAATTCAGAAGCTTTTTTACCGGTTAATTTTAACGTAAAACTTCGTATTTTACCGCTTTTGTGACATTTCGCCATGAATGCTTCGATTATGATCACGAGATGTGATACGTCACAGGTGTGGAAACGCAACAAGTCACGAACATGGCTGACTCAAATTCTTGCAGTGAGAGCTCAACTTCTGCTAGCGACTCCACTGATTTTTTAGAGAGCTATAGGAGGGGATATGTCAGGGGATGATTCAGAACCTTCTATGGTATTTCAACCCTGGCGTTTTGAGCCTCCAGGGAAAAACAGCGAGACAGAGAAAGGGAGTAAAATATCGAACCTCCTCACTGCTGACGGCGACGAATGGTGAGTGAATTGAAGTCCTAAATGTACAGTTTCTTTCTCTATTACCTCGGCCAGTTGTTTGTGAGCTAAGTCAAACTTGAAAATCCTTGTTATTATTTGCATGTACGCGAGAAGCTTATTATTAAACATACTTTTATACAACCAAACTGTTTGCTGCATTTTGTTGTTTATATTCGGTCTTCAAATATTTTTGCTCATGTTTATCACAATAGGTTTTTAGCTTCAGCCTAATGTACACTATCTATCTTGTGCGTTTGAAAGCTTGCAAATACAGAAACGCAAGTTAAATTCTTTGTCTCCTTTGTGTTACCGATTTTTCTAAATTCTGCTCGAAAACGAAGAATTCTGCCGGCGAAATGCCAGCTACCGAAACTAGACTATAATGCTCGAAATTCTGCGGCAGATTTTATCTAGAACATACTCAGGCTTGCAGTTAAATGTGGACAAAACTCTGCTGGGTCTCTTCACTTCTTTTGTTGGGAGAAGGGAGTTTGCGCTTTCTGTAGTTGAAACAACTTGCTTTGAGGAAACTTTGTTCAAGGTTGTTCGTGCTTGTATGCGTAAAACTGTAGAATGATTTTGTAAACTGATTACTGCCAACGGGACTATTACGCGACCCTGCTGTGCGTGATTTTATATTTATCGGTATAATTAAGTTGTCATGTTTTTATTTTGCAATTTCTTATCTTTTTGCGAAAAGCACCCCCACGAAAATCGAAAATTGTGCTGTGTTTGGCTCCTTATTACTTTCGCGCTTGCTTGCGTTTTAATTCATGGTTTGCATTTGAAATGGTCGTTGCGCTCTTCGTGTCTTACAACTTTTGGCATGTTTTCCTTTAGTTATCTCATCAACTGACATCTGCTCGAATCTGCACACGAAACTGTTTCGTGGTCAGGCTAGGGAGGGTGAAGGGAAAGAGCGTGACACGCTTTCATACCCGGGTTTCATGCTACACCCCAGGTTGCCTAATTTACAACAATTGTTTCTCAAAAGGAATCACAGAATAAGTACTTCACGCAACACTTCTTCTCTTAGTTATCCAGATATTGTTTTATATTTGATTCCCCATTTCTTCGTATAATTTTATATCCCGCGAGAGCGCCTCTGCTAGCGCGCGGGGTAGTGGCTTCTTATTGCGCAGTACTGACCTGCACGCAAATCACGCGCGCCTTTCGAAGGCATATACTTCAAAGAAACACTACATTTGCTGGTGGGAATTGCTTTCTATTTTGCCAATTAACAGCAGGAGAAATCTGAGGGTGGCTACAAATTTCTCAACAACAGAATCAAAATATATCGGTCTTTTTCCGAACGCGTGGATTTCGCTTACATATAGGACATATAGAGGCTCAGTATTCCTGCTCATAAATGAAGAGATTTCTGACAAATTATGGGAGTCAGCACTTGCAGACCCTTTTCAATTTACTATCTACTCCAGACAAAAGGCATCTTTATCACGATATGGTGCAAGAGAGGATGCATCGTATTATAAAGCTATGTACATTTGCTGACCTTAGAAGGCCGATCAATCTGACGGATTTGTGTCGTTTCACAAACACATGATTTACTCTTTTTAAGTTTATTTCCTTTCATATTTAAGCACTGAAGCACTGCCTTATTTATCTTGGACATCATTGAACAGCATAGGGTCTTTCTCTCCTTGTCATTATCATTTATGAAGAGAAGCTTGGCGTGTTTTCCTCTTATCAGAAGCAAAAGCAAATCTGCCTTCCACACCTGTGACGTAGCATCACGTGACGTACCAAAATCCGAACGTTTTCAAAATGGCCGCCAAATTGGCATAAAAGAAAATTCGTAGTAAATTCATTTTGGCCGAATGGCTGAAGACTGTATTTTAAAGCTAGCGATTTTGAAGCTTTTTGTAATGCTAAATGGTGAATTTTATTTTGGGGTACACCTGCTTTGAAAAATATATCATTGCACGTGCGAAACTAGTGCCAGTCCCAAACCGTGCATTAAAATTTAAAATCCCTAAAACTCCAAGGAAAAAAGGTTAAGTTCTGATTTCTTTAATCAGAGATAGCGTCGCCGTCTTTACAATCTGACATATACTTTTGCCATTTACATGAAAAAAGGAAACGATGAGTGTTTATTACGCCATAACTCTCATAATAATGTAAATTTCACAAAAACGATACGTGACATTACGCATGCGGACGTTCTTTATCTATCGACGCTCATTTAAATTTTAAAATCTATCCACCGTTTGAGTTTTAGGGATTTTTCAGTTCTGGTCACGTGACACGTTAAATAAGCCCGTCACTTGAAACCCTTAGAGGAATCTTCAAACGAACAAACTCGTACAAAAAGCTTATCCATATGAGGTCTGATATCCAAAATATTGCAATTAGAAACCTGCCTTAGAAACAAAATGGTAGTTAAGAGTCACCCCCCTTAAGGGCAAGTCAAAATGCAGATGAAAAGTAAACCTGTACAGTGCAACTACACACTAAAATGTCTAATAAGAGATATAATGCTGAATTTCCACCAGTTTTGAATCATTTGCACGGTCAAGAGGAACTTCAGAGTTGCATGTTATTGAAAGTCGCAATGCATTTGAAATCTCAACATTACAATTGAAAATTAAATAACTGTTACATGTACTTGTTGTTTAATTTCCTACAGGTCAGAAAACAGACAATCTCTTGGAGAACTATTTGTTGGCTTTTTTAAATACTATGCTGTAGATTTTAGGTAAGAGCTGTTTTTAGATCTGGGAAATAATGCCTCTTCCCAGTCCCAATTGAAAGTTTTTCACACTCTTTCCAGATTCCTTGTGAGATACAGCCTTTTGCCCAATGAACTTGTACTAAGACATACATTTGTACTCCACATGTAATATTATGTTAGCATTATCATGTATGTTAGCATCATTTAGTCAATTCTTTAAAATAATGGTTCGATCACAGGAAAACCCAGTATTCACTTGTGTTCCTGTGTCATTTTGAGTCATTTTGGAAGCGATTTGAATCAGAGCCAAGATGTTTTACTATACCTTGCGAGTTTCAAATATAATCTTGTCTGCCGCTTTGTACATGTAAATGCAATGCACCTATTATGTCTCAAGTTTCCAGATTTAACTATTAACTCTCCTCAGGGGAGAATCTCGGGTCTCGATTTATTAATAATGATGAAAACTTTAGACGTGCATGTAACAGGCACTTCATATTCATGAAGTGGCAGACAAGATAATATTTAAAACTTGCAAGGTAAACTGTCCTCATTCTGATTCCAGTTGCTTCCAAAACGACCCAAAAAGACAAAGGAACACAGATACCTGTAAATATTTTTACTAAATGATTCTGATATAGCTAATACAGCATTTGGGTGCCCTGCGGTTCGATGGTGGGTTTTTATTACATGTCAAAAAGATTCCTGTTATTTTCTTTCTTTCCAGGTGGAGCAGTGACTATATATCCATTGCAATGGGTGCTGCCTATCCAAGGCATGCTGGACAATGGAAAAGGAAACCCATTGTTATAGAGGGTAAGTTGCTACTGCAATGTACTGTGTAGCATAAACTGAGGGATTTCCTGGGGAAGTACTAGCCAGGTTAATGTACATTAACATGGAAGGAGTGTGTATCTTCTTCTATGTATATTATACATGTAGTTTGAGCCTAGTGGCTCATTAAGCCAGAGCTTATGCCGGTTTTGGTAGCATAAGGTAACATAAACTAGGAGTATTTCTACTCTCCCCTGAGTGGAATGCTTGCTAGTCCATCACAGGGTTACCCCCAGCATTTAATTTGCTAGTACCCATTTATACATCTGGGTGAACAGAGGCACTGTGAAAGTAAAGTGCCTTGCCCCAAAACACAACACAGTGACCCTGGCCAGGGCTGGGAGCGCTCGATCTAGAGTCCAGCACACTAACCATTGGACCACTATGCCTCCCACTATTTATGTGTAAGAATTAGTGTAGTAATGAGTTTTTTTTCTTCACCTACATTGGCCAACAACTGACTTACATGAAGCAGAACCATGGATCAGAATGGGACTGTTTGGGGGAAAGGCTATCTTGAGGGGACTCAAAAGTTTTAACTTATATAAAACCTACTGTATATTGCAGAACCGTTTGATGGCAATAATGTGGCTAAAGCTGTCCAGAGTCAATTTGACAAGATCCATATGAAATTCAGGCTGGTATGTATAAAATTGTGTTAAATTTATTATGAATTGTGATCCCTTCTTTGTGCCCTACCGAAGTCGCCCACTAGCCCACTGGGAGATGTACGCTTAACTCTATGTAAACTGTGGTTGATAAATTGAAAGAGAAACATCTTCGCAGTTGTAAAGCAACTAAAGTAATTGCAAAGAGAGTCTTAATAGGAATCGAGCTCGTCACCTTTCTGATGTTAGTGTGAAAGCTTCAGTCTGACACAGAGCAAAAAAGCCTGATTTTACTCCGTCTTGCACCTCAAGCTCTCTCTGGTATGCAGACTACTTTACCATTGAACTATGGTCCCACTGGACGTTACAATGGGCAGCTAAAATGTTTTTCCATGATAAATATTTTATTTATAGCTGAAATTACCCCCTCCCCCCTTAATTTACATTGTACGACTTGTGCCAAGGGTACACAATGAAAGGGGTGGGGGAGGGTGCCTTTAAAGTAACATTGTATTTGAAATTGAAGAAACGAACGCCTCTTAAAATCACTATATTATTGTCGCAACTTCTTTTGTCGCTGATTGTAAGTCCAATTTATATCCCATGAAAGGATAATTGATGTGGTGATGAATACGTAATAAGGTCATAATAAATTCTCCTGCTACTTACGCAGTTTGTTAGAAAAAAAATCATGTGAGCTTTCGCAACACGGAAAGCGGAAAATGCGACCAAATCTTGAGCGACGAAATTATGGTTATTTCTTTAACCTGCATTGAACATTTCCCTGTATACGTTATGAATGCCTCAAGTTGATAACGCAAGTTTACTTTGACTTTCTTTTTAGGCATGGCATACGCTTAAAATTTCCCCAAGTCTTGAAAGCCTCAAGGTGATCTAAACACGACATTCTGCCTTCAGAAACATACATGTAGCGTGTATCCTTTGTACATTTGAACACTGATCATGAATGAACAAGATGGCTCGAAAGCCTGTACATATCTGTGACCTCGACAAACATGGGTTACATTGGCAAAGATGCTTGTGTCGACTTGAATAACAGTTGCGCGAACAAATGCAGATTGTATAGCTGTAAAAGCATTTTAGTACGCTTCAACTGGAGTGCCATGCTTATCCACAGCTTGCTATGCATCTTCGTGCTCATGATTCTGTGGATATGAATGCTTGACGCTGTACCGTTCGTAACACTCGAGGCTGTCGGCTTGCACTGTGCACTGATTACGCAAAATATTGACGTTGTCTTAAATGCTGAAGCACTTTTGGATCGGAATTTACCTTTGCAGTTGCACAAGAAATGCAGCGAGGCTACAAATACCTTTGCCGCTGCACCACCAAAATGGCACACTTTCCTTCTCAATCTGTTCTTGCACATGTACAAGTACTAACACTTCCAATGCAAGTTTACATTGTTCTTCCCCGGCTGGTTTTAAAAGGACAGCAAGTCCAGTAGAGTACTTTGCTCTTTGAAACTCGAATTTTAAAAAGTCTCTTCGTATTTCATCAGAAGTAAAATTAAGAACAGAAAGAGCATTTACCTTTAAATATAGACGAATTCGGTTCACGTGTTTACATCCTCGCTACCACCCAATTTACATAACGTAATGATTCATTTGGGAGGCTACAATTGTTCTGTTCGTTCACACTTGCGTGACAAATTGCACAGTCAGTTGCGTGACAAATTGTACAATCTGTTATTTCCCAAATAAATCATCACGTGGGTCTGAACTGGGTGGCGACAAGGAATCCGTCTATTGCCAGTGGGTTGAAAATGCCACGTACATCATGCACGCGCTTTTGACACAACAGTATTTTAAATCCCCAAACTTCAAATGATCCCTTTTTACTCAATAATGTAAATATTCCATGCACTGTTTGAAGTATGTAATTCATGAAATTAAAGAGAAATTATAATTATATTGTTAACTGTAAACTGTACCTTTGTTAAGATAAGATATCAAAAGTGTACAGCATAGAGAATTGTATTTATAAATATTATTTGTTATATTTTAAGAAATAAAGTGTATATGATGTATCCTCAAATTTGTTTATATGACATGATTGTTTCAACTCCTTTACGTTTGTTTTGTGTGTGGGCTTTTTGTTACTAGTATTGACAGCAGAACAGAATTGAAAGCATGATAAACTACAGTATCAGTTTGTTTCCATGTTTGATGAGCTTTTGATTGACAGGTGAAAATATCTGGAGTTGTGACGTCATAAATTTGTATTTCTAGCCAAATTCTTTGTAGTTAAACAATCAAGAGAATACGAGCTAAGAGCTTTTTCTGACTCAAATATAGTAACAGACTCAGACTGACTAACAAAACTCAAAGCAGCAGGGTGGGCCGCTTTGAAGTGGTCAGATTTTATACTCTTAAATTATTCACATTTTCGAAATATGCAAGATCATAAAGTTGATTTAAACAGTTCGCTTATTTTAAATGGCCTCTTCCTTATTGTAGCTCTTTTGAAAGAGCGATTTTGTGCCTGACCAACATTCAGGATTTTATCTTTCAAAGCGCGCATGTAAAGTCATCGCTCGCCGGCGAACGATAATAAGAAGAAAAAGCGTAAAAGGGTACTTGTACATGTGTACCGTTATTTTTTTTAGTCAAACAGAGCCATTCGGGCAATTTAGTGTTTCTTGAAGCTTAGTAAGTTGGTTTAAGATTCTCTTGTGTCCCAGCTTTTTCTTGCTGATCCGCAGATTCAAAAGAAGAGGCAATTATGTGAAGAAGTATTTTTTTTGCTTTGTCACTTTCCGGTCGTTTACGACTGTCCCTCTTTTACGTAGTAAGACCTTCTGAAGTAAAACAGCTTTTAAAACCTTTTATTCTATGAACTGCTGAATTAAACCAGTCTTGGCGTGTAACGTGTATCCGTAACTTTGCCACTGTAGTTCTGATTTAATATTATCCCCAAGATGATGGTTTTCGCCTGAAAACATTTCCAATGCCGCATAAACGTAATCCGCGGTGCAAGATTGCAGCGTTAGCTTTAAAGCTGTGGTTCAGAAGCTCGGCCAAACGGTTTTTTCTCCTTGTTTTTCACCGGTGTTATTTTCTTACGGGTTTCCTTCCTTTGGAATCCCCTTTAACACTATGTATGGAACCCCCCAGTCAGATGACCAACAAGGCCAGTAGGTTAGCGCTGGGCGCAGCTGTGGAAACTCTGTTGCTGCGTAGAAGTACGAGCCCAGAACACAACCAGTGTAGCCTGCGATAAATATCAGTATGTGCCAAGCGCAGTGGAGATATGGGAACGACACGGACCTCCAAATATCACAGAATATCCTGTCATTTACCCAGAAGAGTACTGCAAGAAACCACCATCCAGCGCACGCAAATCCCAATCTCCTGACTCTCACATTTTGACAGCTGTGGAAAGAAACAACAAAAGTAAAACGCTAAATTAAATTCAGTCTTTTTTTGCTGTAAGGACACAAACAGACAAACGGAACTGACTTTGAGTGTTGCCCCATGTTGTGTCATGCTTTGTTAAACACATGGATTTGCACACCGTTAACCAGTGAGCAGTGCAACATTTTCTTCAGAAATTTATCTCTTAGTACGCTTGCGACACTCTTGCCTATGTGGCTTATGTATACACGTATAACTAAGCTTCTCTACCGGTTAAAGTTAGCGTGATACCTTGTAAGAGTGGAGTATTTTGTAATTTGAAGTTACCTTTTTAGTTCAGCAAATAGCATGAACAGAAACGGGGCTCCGAAGGCCATCAGTACAAACGCATTAGCCACAGGGTAGACAAAGCCCAACCAGGTACAAATCAGTGACAAGGCAAGGATAACATACTGGAACATTTCCCTGTTGAAAAGGAATATGATAACACCACGAGTGATTTACCACAGGCAACAGCAGACTGTGACATGTAGAGTCAATGACAGGATAAGGCATATTTAAATTGTCGTTGAACGATGCTCTGGCCAATCACAAAGGATGCAAACAATCCAGTGAACCAATCAAAATTCGAAGCAAATACATGTAGGCAGCACGAAGCGCGAGAAAACGTGCGAGAGCGAGTCACGATTGGTTTAACTTTTGTTTTACTTCTGATTGGCTGAGAATGTTCCGCGAGTGTTTAAAACAATCATTTTACGCAGTAAAGCAAAACCAAAGCAAATGCGAATTTTAACCGCCCTGTATTCGCGCTATACATGTAGATTAAAAAATATGAACCCGTTCGTGAAAGAAACTGAGCCAGCTTGGACAACACAAATATCAACTAGTTCTCGAATAGTTCTGGCGCCATAGAATATTTGTCTTAGAAAAAGTTTCATTACCCCTCCCCCCCCCCCCCCCCCTCCTCCAAAAACATATTGGCCCGCCCCATACGCTAATACAGATTTCCATTGAGCAAGCTGCATCATAGCGTCTGCATTATTACCTGTCTTCCCCAAACGGCCCGAGAGCAAGCATCCACTTTGGTGTCCACAAGGCAAACGCTACCATTAAACCCCACAAAATGGCGAGCTCGTCTAGCAGTTGCCCCACCAGGCTGAGAGTTGCATGGAAATACGCGGAGCTCATTCCAATGACGACAAACAAAGCCCAGATAATGTTTACTCCTGAGCAGACGTGCTTAGAGTATGGCCGAAACAGGTACCTGCAAGAAGTGGAACTCAATCGATGAGTTTAAAAAGATCAGAATCATTTCACTTTTTTTTGTGCTTCGAATCCGTGGAAAACGTAAAACAGCGGTTTGCTAAGGTAGAAAAACATGAAAGGATTATTATATAACCAAATTGGAGCAAAAATGGATAAAAGCGAGAAAGATTGAGACGGATTACTGAAAAAACAGCTCTTAAAAAGTTTGAGTTCATTTTTGAGATGCGCCCTGTTAGCCAGGTGCACACAAGAAGGTAAGTTCTCAGACAAACCATGGGGGTGTAGAACCCTAAAGTTACCCGGTTAATCAGCTACTCCATGCAAAAGAGCATTTGATCGACCTCATTTTCATTCAAGCTGGCCTCAAGTCAGGCCAACTGACATCGTTGTGGCTTGCTAGTTTTTCTGTTCTTTTTTCTATCCGATCAAACCATTCTTAAGGTATTTTAATGGGCTTTAGGACCACATAGTACCTATCAGAATCGTCACAGAACATTGGCCCCCACCACCCCCCTCTCCGTCTCCACTTTGGAGCACGGAATCAAAACAAATGCACAGGTGTTTTAACTAAGTTTTCGACCACACCTCGACGGGTGGCCCAGAATGGCAACACTTCTATACACTGAAGACAAAACTGAAACATGATATGATTCATGTAATTTTCCCATTACTGCGCGCGCCGGAACTCATTTTCGTATGAAATGTTTGACCGAAAAAAAAAACCCGTCACATGATTATGTTGAAGAAAACACTGAAATCAGTGAAGCGATTTTAATCTAAACATTAACATTTTAAAAAAGGGTATTTATGCGACGGGCCTTTCAATATTTTTCTATTCTTAGCATAAGACACCAAAAAGACCTCCTACGATTCGTTATAATATGCATGAGTACACATCTTTTTCCATGTGCCAGCTGTTTGTATGTTACCCACTCTATTCACAAAAGTATATCGTTCCGGCCAAGAAAAGTTTCATTTTAATTGTATACGCAAGGGAATTACAGCAAAATTGGGAGGTAGATTTCGCCAAAACATTGCGATATGTTTTTTTTATAAGGCTTGATTTTTATTTATGAAGGAAATTATTGGTATAGACGTTATGAGAAATTAAGTTCTGAAAAGTAAACAATATGCAAATTAATGAACAAAATGCTCGCCGGCGGGTACCTTGGAAGTACCTGTATTATTAAACGCTTTGATATGGATATTTGAAAGCCTTTCAGAATTGTTAATACAAGTTCAACATGCCGTCGGTGGATTTGTAAATATAGTCGATATACCGTATTTCGGTGATATTTTCCGACCTGCGAAACCCCGTCCGACTAAAGTACGTCCCGATAATTAAACCGTGTCCAAGAGAGCGAAATAAACTGTAAGTTAGCAATCGTCGGCGCGATGGAAATCTTTTCAGATTGTGGCTTTGTTTTCGTTTCAGAATTATTGTTTATAATATATGTCTACATTTACAGTTCTAATTAGGCATATGTGGGCATATTCTTGAGTATAGTCTTAATCCCCGTAATATTTTATACCACGCCCGGCATTCGTATGACATAACAGCATCTATTCGCGTGGGAGAGCAAAGAAAACAGATAACGAAATTGAAGAAGAAATATATTCCTAGAACGCAAAAATTAACTGGGAATAATTAAATGCTGAGGTAAACGCGGTAAAAACATACGTAGTACTTACATGAAGAAAGGCGGTAAAATAAGGAAGATAGCGTTGCTGACCTACGTTTTCAAACACAAATGCGTCAGTATCGATCCTCTAAAGTAAAGCGGGGTAGAATATTCAAAGAAAAACATATACAGAAAATTCGTTTCGAGAAGATTAAAATAAAAACAAATTCGTTGAGTTATTGTACCGTGTTGTAAAACTCGGCGATGAAGGACACATGAACATAATTCGATTCGCACCAATCCACTTCCGAGCTCCCCCTTGCAAAATGTGCCAGCATTTTGCGTTTATTCCACACTGCTCACTGTAATTTCCTTGGTAAAATTCTGCGTACCATGTGCGTCAAAAGAAGTCTGGCTATTTCTCTATTCTTTTTATACACAAACAAAACAAACCGGCTAATTGCACGCGAGGTTACACAGCTTTCCGGTTGTAAATGGTGGAAATGTTTGTTTGCAGGGGTGGGGTGAGGGGCGACTGAGAGTGAAACTGTACGTAGTGGCCTCGAAAAATAAATATATATATTTTTTTCTTTTTACAAGCTTTCGGTTATTTAATCCACTGTGTTGGGAAAATGAAATAACAAAAAGTCACGAAACCTAATCAAATTTATTACCAAATTTATTAGATATTTATTCGCGATCGGAACTACGAATAGGCGAGCGGCTGCGGAATAGAGAAACACTTCGCAAATCGCGTGCGTACTGCAATTTTAGCATCTCACCGCCCTGTGGTCAAATCATGATTTAAAGAGAAATGTTTTATCTAGGCATCTCGGGAGAGCACCGGATGCGGAATAAAAGCTAGCCAATGTTTTATAAGCGGGAGGCGCGGTGGCCTAATGGTTAGTGCGCTGGACTCCGGATCGGGCGGTCCGGGTTCGAGCCCTGGCCAGGGCACTGCGTTGTGTTCTTGTGCAAGATACTTTACTCTCATAGTGCCTCTCTCCACCCAGGTGTATAAATAGGTACCGGCGAATTTACTGCTGGGGGTAGCCCTGCGATGGTCTAGCATCCCATCCAGGGGGGAGTAGCAATACTCCTACTCGCTTCATTCTACGGAGACCGGGATAAGCTCCGGCCTGATAAGCCCCTAGGCTCGTATACAGACTTAATCTTTTATAACTCTTGGCTACAGCGTTCCTCACTGCTACACTATAATCAAGAGAAAATATAACATTTTTAGCGATAGATTACTGAGCCAAAGAAGATTATTTATTCAAATGAACTAATCCAATATTTTCTTTTTGAAAAGAGGTGGACTTCAAAGCTCGTTTTTCATTTAAAATGTATGTAATGAACTTCTGAAACGGTAATTAGACTGTAAAAAGCCTCTTTTGTTTGGGTTTCGGCTTTGTAAATAAGTTGTACCGCTCGCTAAAGAGGAAAGACTAAAAGACACCCACACTCACAATTATTAAGTCACGCACAACTTCGGACCATTATGTTGGCTAAGTGGGTTGCGTGACAACTCGAATGACAGCTGCGTGCGATGGAGACTGAACAGTTTTTCTCGCACGCGCGTGATGTTTTTCGTTTCTCGTTCTGTTCCAAAAAAGAACTGTTTGCTTTCTTGTTTACTTGAGACACCAACGATTTTCTTCCGTCGGAACTCCAACTAAGAGGGACCTTTTTAACATATTCCAAAAACTTCATCCTGTTGCAGAAGCCGGATGTAACAGCAGGCAAAAAAATGAGTTCCCATTATGATCTCGGAAACGCCTTTCCGGTTTTGCGCAATGTGCGTGACACTGACGTAAATGTAAACATTAATACGTGACGGTCAGCCGTGACAAATCAGGTTTGTACGGTTCTTGTGCTTGCGAAATTCTCTCAAGATAAAAGCTGCATTTGAAATAAATTGCCCCTTTGTAAACTAGTAAGTATACTTCCTTTGTCCGCGAAGGAAATTGTGGAATCTCACGGGAATTTGAAAAGCTGAATGCCGCTGAAAGGAAGTGATTGATATTCAAATTCTCTGCTCGTCACGTCATTTGCAAGTTTTACATTGGTCGTGCGTTGGTTTTCGCAGTTAATTTTCTTCAGGTGACGTGAAATCAGGGAGTTTTCGAGATAGAACCAACGATAGAATCCCTTCAACGTTTCGCGTTGCGTTTTCGAGTTGCAGATTAGTAACTTTTCATCGCAGGAAATATTCCTAAAGAGGTAAGGATGTATTCATGGTAATGTTTGATATAATCTCTGTCTGAAGGTGCTACGGTACATATGATCATAGTAGAGGAGATGATGTTGTTTTGATGTTTTTCTCTTTGATCGCATGCAAAACGTGGCAAAGGGGAAAGGGGAATAAGACAGATTTGATACCGTACTCAGTTTATATGCCTTGTTATTGGGAGAGCATCAGGTTTCAGTTGTCGCCCGTTTTTTTCGGCGGCGTGAACCATCTGGTCAAAAACCAGCTTAGGCCCTAATTTCTCCCAAACAGACGAGTTATGCGCAGTCAAATTCTCGGAACTATTGTAGGTTTAGGTTTATACCGTGTACACTAGGTTCTGTAAAAGAGGTTCTTCATTAATTTCATCGTGTTTATACGTCTTTTTTAAGTGCCTTGATTAAGTTCTCCTCGCTTGTTTGTATGTAACAACAGGTCACGTTAGGCATATTTTTGAAACATGCAATGCATCTCCCTTTGGAACAACACGTGGCTTAACTGCAGAATACCCTGCCACTCGAACTAACTTCCACGTAGCTGGCTACGCGGTACGCAGAAACTAATTAATTCAAGTTCAAGCAATGTTATGTGCTGGCTACGCGGTACGCAGTGAGAAAAAGCTCTATAAAATGTCTCGTTCTAAAAACGCGAAACAAAAAGAAATACCGAAAATCACGCATCCTTGAGCCGAAACAAGCGCGCCACACATGAATATACCTCGTTCTTTAATCCATGAGCCAACGACTATAAAGATAACTTCCAGTTACTCCAACACGTTATCTTTTGAGTCAATATTTAACCAGATTCGTTTTCCCGAACACATTAACATTTCCCCCATAATTTTATACTCTATTCCTTTCATAAGAGGCCACAGTTTGCAGTCTAAAACGTTTTCTACAGTGCCTGCTTTAAACCAAAGCAGCTTCGTTAAAAATTGGCTTGAAACGTTAATATACTGCCTACAAACGTTGCTTATTGAGTTGACCTGAGTTCTATTCAATTCGGGAGCTACCGTTAAAAACTGGAAGTGGGGACCCTGTGTAAAATTCGGTTCCTCGTTGATGTAATGTAATTTAATGTAATGTAATGTAATATAAAACTTTATTTAGACACGGGAAACCATCAGTAAATTAAGCTCAAGTAAAAAACTAAAACTAATTACAAACTGTTTTACATGATTGCCGTGTGGGAATCCGATATATCAGCTACATTCCTAATAATCTGCTTAAAATTATCAACAGAACAGTCCTCCCCTTATCGTGTACTTTGAAATATGTTTGCGCTATGTACTTAATTCCTCAAACCTAAAAATTGATGTTGCCAGTGAATATCCTCCTTCCTGTGTAATTTCGGAAACTAATTTGTTCTCTTTTTTGACATGTATCTATCGGTGCAACGAGAAGGTTGGGACGACGGGTTCAAAATTGTTTCGGTCTTTTCTGGTCCTCGCTCTTGTCATTATGGTGGACCAAACAGAAGGCTGGAGAAGGAGACGAAGACGAAGGTGCCAAGTGACAAATTGTGCTGTGAGCTCTTGGACCTCGTGGAATACATGTAGCCAGCCCTGCGGTAACGGAGGTATACAGAGACGTACCCGCACGGTGACCAGATGGGCCTCGTGCGGTGGTCGGTCCTGTCCTGCAATTGCGGAAACCCGGGCTTGTAATCGGGGATGTTCTAATCGCGGAACTCCACTAACTGGAAGATGCATCTGTAAAACTGGATACAGCGGACGATGCTGTACTGGAGGTAAATATATTTTACAGTGAAGAAATCACTAAAGCATATCCCTGTTTTAAAAGTAGCTCATAATAATCGCTTTTATGTTCCCAGCAGCCTATGATTGCTGGGGACATTCGTCTGTCCGTCCGTTCAGTCCGTTCGTTTTGTTTGTTCTGTCCGTCCGTCCGTCCGTCCGTCCGTCCGTCCAATCGATCGACCGACCGACCGACCATCCGACCGATCCATCGTTCGTTCGTTCGTTCGTTCGTTCGTTCGTTCGTTCGTTCGTTCGTTCGTTCGTTCGTTCGTTCGTTCGTTCGTTCGTTCGTTCGTTCGTTCGTTCGTTCGTTCGTTCGTTCGTTCGTTCGTTCGTTCGTTCGTTCGTTCGTTCGTTCGTTCGTTCGCTCACTCGCTACAGTGTCGGTCAAACGTAAGCATCTCCCTCCCAATGTTACAACAGGCAAAATGTTGGTTCCAAATCGTTGATGATTCAACATTGAGCACGGGCTGGGAGAGGTGAATTTTGTTCAAAAGCAAGCATTTTAGCAATTATGACAAGCATTAAGTTTTAGTTCCCTCGTTGGTGTGTTCATTAATTTTCTCTTTCCGTCTGCTTAGTTGATGGAGGTTGGTCGACTTGGAGTTCATGGAACACTTGCAGTAAACTCTGTGGAACCGGAAAACAAGGACGAACACGAAGCTGTACAAAACCGTCACCTAGCAACGGTGGTAGAGCTTGCACTGGAGCATCTCGACAGGATCGAGCGTGCAACACGCAAAACTGCCCAGGTGAAGAGCTCTGTAAAATCACTACTGGAGTCCATCACCTTTCTTTCTCTTGAAAGACATCATAGTATTTTTTTCCTCTTGCCCCTCACAGATCTTGAATATTTTTCCGTTTGCCGTTATATTATATACCTTAGTCGTAGATTCATGTTTCACTCGCTGCCGTGAAGAAAGCTTTCAATACTCGCTAGACGTCGCCATTTCCTTAAACACGCTTCCCCCAGGCATATAGCTGTCAATTATTTATTGGTACTCGTTCAGAAAACCCGCGCTTCCATTGTCGTTTTCGTTACGCACCTGTTGTGTATCATGTGCGGCATCAACTCCTCACCTGGAGTCATTCATTTCGTTGATTATATTTTGTCTCACTTCGCCCCCATCTGTTTTTTCCCTTCCTTTCATTTCTCGTGACCTCTGGTTGTCCACCTTCTTTCCTATTTTTCCTGAGCTGAAAACATAACTTTTTTAGCTGATTTTCTATTTTCTGTCGTTACAATGCAGTACACGGTGGTTGGTCAAGTTGGAGTGGATGGACGTCATGCAGTCAACCCTGTGCAACAGGTTCTCAAGAACGATCCCGAACCTGTACTAGTCCACCTCCACGTTATGGCGGGAACAGTTGCCTTGGAAACGCGCGGGAAAAACAACAGTGCAACAAGCAGCCATGCCCTGGTAAGAAACGCAAAAAAGGTTGCCATACACCTTATTCATAAATGGCGGAACGCGCGGAAGAGTTTGGGTCGAGTACATGAAAGCGAGGCGAAAGGGGCTTCCGATTCAAATGAAAACAAAGCAGAGTATGGAAATGCGAGTAGTATTTCTTGTAATTCTTGAAATATCTCGTCAGTTAGGCAGTGGTTCTTGCCTGTTGATGACTGCTGTTGAAATCCCTGGTTTTACAACCGCAGATATTGTCGTATGGTTTCGAAGTCAACCCAAAAAGATGGGAAAATGTTATCGGAAAACCGCATCGATTTTCTCAGTCTCTTCTCTGCTTTCTCGTGTGCAGTTTTAATTCACGCTACTTTAGTTTCTTTTTAATTGAAGACCCTGGAAGCTGAGTATAGACACAGGAATTAGAAAGGATTATTGAGCTTTAAAAAAAACTGACACGTCTCTTGATATGGTATCCTGAGTATTTCGCCTCCAAAAGCATAAATGTTATTCACAACGACTGATCATTCAGTAGAGACTTAACTTGTTATAAATCCTTAAATTATAGAATAGGTAAAGCCTGGGAAAGCAGATATAAGGTAGAAAAAGCGGCCTTTAAAGTGAATAAACTTTAAGATTCTCTGAAATATAATCATTATATATTATTCGACAAAGCTCAAAGTATCATACGCGAGTCGCTTCTAAACTGTAGTAGAACATTGTGCGACTACACAAACAGGCTGATATAAATTTCTGTTAAGTCTATTCATAAATTTAATGCTACAAGCATCGGTTTTCAAATGTATGTGCCATTTTATAATCACCAGTCGGATCAGTAAGTAGAGGCAAAAAATCAAAGAAAAGATTTGGCATCAGAGAAGTGCTATAAACTCTTATTACTAAATCGCGTTCTTTACTTACCGTTTCAAGAGACGTGTCAATTTTTTTAAAAGCTCTATATTCCTTTCTAAATCCTGTTTCTATACTCAGCTTCCAGGGTCTTCAATTGAAAAGAAACTAGAGTAGCGTGGATTAAAACTGTACACGAGTATATAAAAGCAGTGAAAAGACTGAGATAATCAATGCGGTTTTCCGACGACACTTTCCCACTTTTTGGTATTGACTTCGACCATATCTGCGGTTGTAAAAGCAGGGATTTCAACAGCAGTCATCAACAGGCAAGAATCACTGCCTAACTGACGAGATATTTCAAGAATTTATACAAGAGATACTACTTGCATTTCCATACTCTGCTTTGTTTTCGTTTGAATCGGAAGCCCCTTTCGCCTCGCTTTCATCTACTCGACCCAAACTATTCCGCGCGTTCCGCCATTTATGAATAAGGTGTATTGTTTGTCACCATTATCTCTTCTTTGTTTATTTATATATTTGTTTATTTATATATATGAGGCGTGTTATATATATGAGGCGTGTTTTCTGTAAAAAGTGTAAACTCTTCCTTGCAACAAACCTAACCAAAAACTCACTGTTAGTTTTCGCGGAATTCCCCTTTTTTGTTGAACTCAGCTGCACAAGCTGGTTCAACAATGTTGGACTATTACTTTCGTTGTAAAGCGGGATAGAATATTCAAAGAAAAATACATACACAAAATTCGTTTCGAGAAGATTAGAACAAAAACAAATCCGTTGAGTTGTTGCACCGTGTTATAAAACTCGGGTTAAGTTCCCCTTTACTTGTCACAACTCAGTCTTACAGATTCAGCTGCACGATCTAACATCATTTAACATAAGATTACGTTAATGGCTATGCTTATCAGCTAAGGAGAGCCACGCCATTACGAAAGTCCAGTACACTCGGATAACTTGGTAAGATCTCAGTATTGTCCCTCGCTTCCTACAAAAGATTCTGGGTATTTTGTTATTACTTGGGTCGAAAGCAACCCTTTAACATCGCTCGGTTTGTTGTTGCTTGTCTCGACGTTTCCCGTGATATTTTACAGAGGGTCTGGATGGGGGTGCTAAAGTCTCAGTCGTCAGTTAAATTTTCGGTGATTTTTCGGCTGTCTTAAAATTTCAGCCCATTTCTCAGCTAAAAGTAAATTTTCTCAGATCTCAGATCTCTGACTCAGCTAACAGTTAAAACCCGGGTTAGTAATTTTTTCAAATGACAGTTTTAACCTTTTGACCATGACCAATAACGCGAAAGAATGGTTAATTTATAAGCCCCAATCTGGACTGAGTTCAAAATAAATAGAGTGACGTAAAAAGGAACTTCTTCCGTATATATTTCAGCAAGTTCCTGACGCTTCAGTCATGTATGTCGTCTACAGTGTCATGCTTGGGTAAAAGAAAAAGAAAAAAAATCGTTGTAGTTTTTAAATTACTGTTGACGATTTTTAGCTGCCAATGGTAAAAATAATAATAATGTTGGCGTAGCTGGGCTGGTATTGCAGTCAAATTTTCTTATAATTATGGTTCCGTGGTTTCAGTGTTTCAACGATGTCACAAGGTCAAATTTAATCTACTCTAAAAATGTTTTTACACGTTTTTGGCATAGCGCAGCATACCTTTTAAATTGACCTTAGTGAGCGTCACGCGAAGTCGAATCAGTAAAGGAGGAACGTCACTGTAATCATCTCGACCAAGGCCATGGTAGCATTCTTTGTTTCCACGGTTTTCTTTGTCTTACGTTTTACGAGAACGACTGCTCCAGTATGTGGGTTTGATAGAGAGACGGGACGCCCACGCGATCGATGGGATGACTCGCCGCACCGGGATAACTGGGATACGGGCAACTGTGTGTGGAAGAGTTGGGACAGTTGGAGCGGTTGTTCGGGTGGCTCACAGACACGAATGCGATTAGAGGAGGATGACTGGAACAATTGTCGATGTGACATTGAATTTCAAACACGAAGTTGTAGTCTTGTTGGTAAGATCGCCCATTTAAGATTGCTTCTTCCTCCTGGTCCGCAGCGATTCGCTGGCAGACACTAAGTAAACAGTGAACCGTCCGGTAAAATTGCTCTTTGTATACCATAAAATACCGGTTTTGTGGCATAGCCTTTTGATATTTTTGTATTCCTCATTTTTAACATCTTCCGTCCTGGCGGGTCACACATCTTTCAAACTTCAAATGCTTTCGATGTTAACGCACCACGAGCAATAGACTTCCTAAGAGTCGTTCGCTTCTCGTTTGCGGTTTGGTAGTAGACCCAGGCCCACTGCCGCGCTTCGCGCTCTGTACGCTCGTCTTCTGGGCAAGTTTACACGAGTGACGCCTCTTGACTCAGAAGAATGTTCTTGGTCACTTTCTTTGGTGTTTATTTTTGCAGAACAGAATCTGTAAATACAGTGCCATCGCATCAGACGCAAACAATAAAATACGGTCGATATATCAGTCGAGACGTATGATGCCTGATATAGTTTTTAGTTCATCGATACTTCACCGATACCTTGATGACACTTCGCCGATACTTCACCGAGTATTGGTCGACTGTCGATCGAAGGAAACATTTAATTATTTTCTACTATTGATTTTCTATTTCCTCTCGTTACAATGCAGTACACGGTGGCTGGTCACGTTGGAGTGGATGGACGTCATGCAGTCAGTCCTGTGCAACAGGTTCTCAAGAACGTTCTCGAAGCTGCACTAATCCATCTCCTCGTTATGGTGGAAGAAACTGCCCAGGAACAGCGCGGGAAACTCAAAAGTGTAACAAGCAGCCGTGCCCTGGTAAGAAAGAAATGTGTAGTAGAGATATAGCCCTGGAAAGTTTAATGTCGCCTCTATCGTCTATGCAGTCGGTGTCCTTTTCTACTTTTCAACTTCCCCGTTTCTCTCCTTTTGTCAACACAATTTAAAAACCTTAAAGAGGGCGGGAAAGGGTATATTTGTAAGCCAAGTGACATTTCCCAGGGGCGGGGGTCGGGGTGGTGTATTGGTAGGGGGGGGGGGGGGTACATGTTCCTCGTAAAACGTGTGATGTGATGTGATGTGATGTGATGTGATGTGATGTGATGTGATGTGATGTGATGTGATGTGATGTGATGTGATGTGATGTGATGTGATGTGATGTGATGTGATGTGATGTGATGTGATGTGATGTGATGTGATGTGATGTGATGTGATGTGATGTGATGTGATGTGATGTGATGTGATGTGATGTGATGTGATGTGATGTGATGTGATGTGATGTGATGTGATGTGATGTGATGTGATGTGATGTGAATTAACTAACACTTATTTATTGGCCTCGCTCTATAGTTGACGGGGGCTGGTCTAGGTGGGGTGGATGGACAAGTTGCAGCAAGCCATGCGGTGTTGGATCACAGGGTAGATCTCGGCGCTGCACAAACCCACCGCCTCGAAATGGCGGGAAATCCTGCCCTGGGGCAGAGAATGAACAGCGCGTGTGTAACACGCATTCGTGTCCAGGTAAGAAACCCAGCAGATTTCTTAAGCTGTTTATTGTTCTGTAGAGTTTTTTTTTATTTGAGAGTTTTAAATTGAAAGTTAATCAGTCTCGTTTTCTAATTCTTTCTGTAATCACTTTGTAGCATAAAGGCCACCCTACTAGTTCTTTACAAAGAAGATTGCGAATTAGAAAGCTCTTCATATAGGCTTACAAACAACTATGTTTGCGATTAAACAATTTTTTGTTAGATTTTGCCCTCTATAACCTTTGATTAACAAGCGCTTATATTAGAACGAAAACGTTTTCATAGTCCACGTGAGCCTGTCCGTAATCAGCCTTGCTTATCTTCGTCTACTATCTTTACTAAGTTTCTTGTTTTCCTGAAAAAAATCTTCATTAACTTAGTCGTTGCATGTGAACTTTTTTGCAAACACAGCAAACTGTCGAGAACAAAAGTTTTATACAGATTTTTATCTGGAATGTTGAAACGCGAGACATTCAAATTCAGTTTTTTTTACTAAGAGAAAACGACGCGCTCTACGCTGTCCTCTTGATATCAAACCTTACCTAGTTCCGTCTTTTTAATAGTCATCATACTTGCGTCAAAATGCGTCTTTCTTATAGCATGCATTATAAGCTCTCATTGTACACGCGGCTTTGCTTCTACGATTTGTAGGGTTTTACGTTTGGAAAATAATAATTTTGAGACTTAACTACTCAAACTGCGTACTGCATCGAGAACAATGGAAGTAAAGATAGATCTCTCTATTTGACGTTTTTGACATTTATTCATTGCACAGTCCATGGCGGATGGTCTGGTTGGTCTGTGTCAAAACCTTGTACCGTTACTTGTGGCAATGGAGTAGAAACCCTTTCACGCACTTGCACAAATCCCAATCCTAAACATGGTGGCAGAGCTTGTCCTGGAGCCGCGCAGAAGCAACAGGCTTGTACAAAGAGACCCTGTCCAAGTAAGTTAAGACTTTGTTTCTTCAAGATCCTTCGCGGTAACCGGAATAAGATATCCCTTCTAAAGACAGAGCTGTTTTTTACTGAGTTTCCTGTTTTCCTACAGTCCATGGCGGATGGTCTAGTTGGTCTGTGTCAAAACCTTGTAGCGTTACTTGTGGCAATGGGGTAGAAACCCTTTCACGCACTTGCACAAATCCCGCGCCCAAACATGGTGGCAGATCTTGTCCTGGAGCCGCGCAGAAGCAACAAGTTTGCACAAAGAGGCCTTGTCCAAGTAAGTAAATACCCTAAGAATTTGGAGCAATGCGATTTGGAATGAAACTCATTTTAACTTTGTCATGCCATCCATTCTGTATTACACAGTTCATGGCGGTTGGTCTGGCTGGTCTGTGTCAAAACCTTGCAGTGTTACTTGCGGCAATGGGATAGAAATCTTTTCACGTACTTGCTCAAACCCCGCGCCTCGACATGGCGGAAAACCGTGCCCTGGAGCCATTAAAAAGGAAGAAGTGTGTACAAAGAGCCCTTGTCCAAGTACGTAAATACCTTAATTGTACTACCAATCGAGATTTAAAAGAATAAATTTGATTTGCTGAAGTTATTTGCGCATTATATGTTTGTTCATAATGGCGAGAGTCATTCCTGAAACATTCTTCACCAGAAAGACTCCTTCCAAGTGCAACTCAGTTTCACTTTGCCATGACATCTCTTCTTCTTTTTAGTTCATGGTGGTTGGTCTAGCTGGTCTGTGTTGACACCTTGTAGCGTTACTTGTGGCAATGGAATAGAAATCCTTTCACGCACTTGCACAAATCCCGCGCCTAAACATGGCGGCAGATCATGTCCTGGAGCCGCGCAGAAGCAACAGGCTTGCACAAAGAGACCCTGTCCAGGTAAGTAACTGGGTTTGTACTGCCCCTTTGAATTGGAAAAAGATATGATTCAGCTATTTTCTTTCTTACTTGTGCTTATACGATGTCTGGTCTAAAATTGAGAGGATAATTCCCGAAACTTTCTCCAGCATTTTTTCTCCTGTTAAGTGAAAATCGATTTATCCTTTTCATATGATTTCTGTATTATACAGTTCATGGCGGTTGGTCTGGCTGGTCTGTGTCAACACCTTGTAGCGTTACTTGTGGCAATGGAGTAGAAATCCTTTCACGCACTTGCACAAATCCCGCGCCTAAACATGGCGGAAAACTTTGCCCTGGAGCCACTACAAAGAAAGAAGTGTGTACAAAGAACCCTTGTTCAAGTATGTACAGCTTGTTTGACTTATTCCTTCATTTTTCTGTAAGATCTGGTGCAAAACCTTCGTGACGACAGGGCAGTAACTTAGCGCCTGCTGTGATGTCAGAAGTAATTTCTAAGCTACAGTGTTATTGTAGCTGTGTACAGAGGCTAACAAAATAAAACAACACACTTGAACATAAGTAAGTGTAAGGTATATAGAAGAGTTATTTAGATCATAATCATAACCCGACTTACCTGTACCTACACCTGACTTGCAATAGCATGACATCTTGCGCTACAAGGTAAACTTTATATTAAAGCCACTTTTACTGTACCGCAGTGCCCGTTTTGCAGTGAAGAGTACCGGGTTACACGAATTTTAAAAACATATTTATTTTGTAGCAGTCACAAATAAAAACGTACGTATCTCGAATCCGAGAGAACGCACATTTTGATCATTTACATTTTGTGATTTACTTTGGTGTATGTTATTCTTGTATTTTAACAGTTGACGGTGGTTGGTCAGGTTGGAGTGGATGGAACGCTTGCAGTAAATCCTGTGGAAGTGGTTTCCAGGAACGCTCTAGGAGCTGCACGCAGCCTGCGCCAAGTTATGGCGGGAAAAACTGTCAAGGAACAGCGCGGGAGAGTCGTTGGTGCAACACGCATCCGTGTCCTGGTAAGTGTAGGCTTCAGGTCAATGATAAATGTTGTGTTTCTTGGAGACCAACATTATGCTCGATGACCTTTTTTGGTCAACCTGGTAACGTTTCTATTAAACTTGAAGACTGAAATCACCTCAGGGCTCAACGCTCCTGTGAATTCAACACTCAACCAGTTCCTTTCAGTTTTACAGTATGGTTCATTATAGACTTGCGCGGTAACACTAGGAAATATTTTTTTTTCTGCCCAAGAGATTGTTATAAAAAGAACTCGAGTGTGACAATTCTTAAGGATTTATAGTCGTCTACAAGATTTTCCCACGTATTTCTTTGGGTCAGTCAGCAATCGACAATTTCAAATTGTCTCTGTTACAGTGGATGGCGGCTGGAGTGCCTGGAACTTGTGGTCTCCCTGTGACAAAATCTGTGGTGGAGGCGTGAGAGAGCGCACTCGTTCCTGTACAAACCCGCCTCCCTTTTCTGGTGGAAAAGGTTGTGGCTCTCATTATTATGAGTCAAAAGAGTGTGCTGTAAATAAATGCCCTGGTTAGCAACATTATTCTGCCCGTTTGTCCGTACGTACGTCCGTCTGTCTGCATCTGTCTGTACATATCGGTCTCTCTGTCTGTCTAAGTCAGTTTGTCAACCCGTCTGTCTTTGAGTCAGTCACACGGTCTTTTTTCAATTTGGTGGTCTGCTTATCTATGTGCTTGTCTGTCTGTCTGTCCGTTCCTCCGTCTATCCGTCCGTCCGTCCGTCCTACGGTCTTTCTTTGTTTGTCTGTCTATGAGTCTCCGTCTCTCTGTGTGTCGGTTTGTTATAGTTTCAATGATCATTTGATTAATTTAATTAATTTTTGGATTCGTTCTTCTTAAAATAAGGCACAAATTACTACTTTAAGGTGAACGTGATAGTTTACGATAACGCCCCTAAAAACAATACTGTCCGTAAATACAATGACATTTCTCAACTTATTGGATCCTATTACAAGTAGTGAATTAGCTATAGCGGTGGAGTATGGGGGATGGCCAAACTTTTACTTACTAGATACAACGAATTTGCTGTGAAAGGGTGATATATTTTTACCCGGATGTGGGTGGCAGTGACGTTACCATTGGTGATGGTGGTAGCGATGATCGCTGTTGGCGTTGACAATGGTTTCTTGAACCAGGTTTAGGCATCACCGCAACTTAAACGCCACTTTAAAAAAAACATGAGATCGTGTTTAATAAATTGCATTTTACCGTGCTGCGGATTATATTGGACATTTCAAATTGCTATACAATAGAAATCAAAAGCTACCCTTATCGAGTAGAATGCAAAATGCATTTTTATTAACGTAATGAATTTTCTTTCTAAATTTTTATAGTTGATGGTGGTTGGTCAAATTGGAGCACATGGACGTCTTGTAGTCAATCCTGCGGAACAGGTTTTCAGGAACGTTCTCGGAGCTGCACGCAGCCAGAGCCCAAACATGGCGGGAAAGCGTGCCACGGAGATCTGCGGGAAAGTCGTGGGTGCAACACACAGTCATGCCCCGGTAAGAACAAGTTCATGCAAAGTTTCTGCAATCCCATAGCACCTAGAGCGGCTAATGGCAGAATAGTTGTATTGTTTTTTACCATTTTATTGGGGACACGAGAAGAGCATGTAGGATTTGGATGGTATGAGTAACATTTCTGCAGCTTAGAGGATTCCATATGCGTTACTTTAGGGTCAGCACTTGACATTTTAAAATTGTCTTTCCAGTGGACGGCGGCTGGAGTGTCTGGGGGTCTTGGTCTCCCTGTGGAAAAACATGTGGTGGAGGCGTGAGAGAGCGCACTCGTTCCTGTACAAACCCACCCCCCTTTCATGGCGGCAAAGGCTGTGGTTCTCATTATTATGAGTCAAAGGAGTGTGCTGTAAATAAATGCCCAGGTTAGCATTTTAAAGTTGTCTTGTCTGTCGCGTAATGTCTTGTGAAAGAGAGCTGGTACGCCTGCTTGGTGGTAAGAATAGCTGTGTTTGAAGTATTTAGATATAGCATAAACTGAAGCTTGGGTGAGCAGCGAAAATGGTATTCTTCTGGTAGACCTCCTGAAATCGAACCTACTGTAAGGGAACATCAACGGAACTGCGTCTGAGCGCAAATGCCCGCTTATGGAAGCTGCTGGAGGTTAAAACTATTTTTGGCCGGGATAGCAGATCATTATCTTCTTCTATAATGAACACTGAACGCCTAGTTGACACAATTTCTTTTTATGTCACGCAGTCCACGGTGGTTGGTCTAAATGGAGCAACTGGACGGAATGTAGTGTTACATGCGGTGCTGGTGTCATGTCACGCAAACGACATTGCGACAATCCTGTACCGGCCTACGGTGGAAGATCTTGTGAAGGAATTCACAAGGATAGAAAGTCTTGCGTTACTGGTGAAGTTTGTATAGGTAGGTGTTAGCCCTGTTTGTGAGAGTTTTAATCATTCTTTTTTATATTTGTACCCTGGGTGGAGAAGGTAAGAGAAAGAGGGAGATAGAGACGGAGTGGAGAGGAGGGAATGATAAAGAGAGGGTAGAATGGAGGGAGGGTGGGAGGGAGGGAGGGAGGGAGGGAGGGGTCGTAGAAGGGAGGAAATGAGGCAAGAAAGAATTTTGGACCTCGTTAGGATTTCAAACCCATGACTCTTTCCCAAGAATAATCTTCGGTGCGTTAGTTGATATTCATTGCCATTCACTTGAACTTGAACATTAACATTATTGAGAGGTTATGAATTGAAATAGAATTCGAAATTAGCACAAATCTGGATTAGCTATAATCCTGCTTTGAGCACAGCTTAGATCTAATAGTTTCTGTTTCTTTTTTTTTAGCTGGAATTGGTTGCTATGACAACTTTCCGTCAGTTCTCCTAGGAAGTTTCACTGACGAGATCGACTGGTTCGCTCACTTCTCATCACAAATGCAGACGATAGTTAAGAAATGTGCTCACTTGGCAGTGAAGAAGCGACAGAGATTCTTTGCATTGGAAAACTATGGAAATTGTTACGGATCGCAAGGTTCGCCCTCTGCATCGAAGGTGACCCGGTGTAATTTTGGTGTCGGCTTAGAAAACTATTACTATGTATACGAGGTTTCTTTGTAACTGCCGTTTGACTTACTTGTTATTTAAAATCATAACAACGAAAAATAGTACAACAAAAAATTAACATTGTGTATTATACACATGTAAATGTGTTGCAGCAGCAGCAGCAGCATCATGACTTATGCATGTATACAGACAGGCCGACACGGTTGTCTTTTCGTTTCGTTTTTTTTTTCCTTGTTTTTCTATTTTCTTTTCTAAACTATATCATTTGTCTAATTTATTGTAAAGTAAATAAAGTAAATAAATATGTCGAAGCTTAGGTTTCTAGATCTGTTGTGTGCAGTTTGAGTCTTAAATTCTGTTTGCATTTTATTCTTTATTTTAGGCAAGTGGGTAAACTATATAGTAGATCAATTAAGTAAAAAACAAAATCAAAATAAATTACTTTATTTAAAATGTTTGGCACTGCTGTGCTAATTGGAAAAAGCCATCCGCTCGATATCACGACCAAATATAGTTCCTTTATTTTATGTCGGTAAGGTAAATTAAGGTAAGATAAGCTAAAACAGTTGTGTTCCGTTATAATTTGCCTTAATGTTGCTTTACCGCAAAAAAAATGTATTTTGAGCGTCTCGTGGGCTACAGGAAGTGATCGTAAAAGGCCAGACTCAAAAGAGGCCCGCTACGTCTAGGCAAGGCAATTCATTAGGACGGATTACTTTGCCTTACTTTCAGTTCATAGTCTGATTACCTGGGATGACTAACAAAGACCGCCACTGTATGATTTGAAGACTAATCAACTTAATGCAATTTTCACTCCTGCGCTGGATTGATACAAGAGTATCAAAGGAAGCGGCCGGCCTGATCATTCGCAACTGTGTACAAAGACAACGAAGTACCTTCGCCGCGCTAAAGAGCTGTATGCAAATGACGTTCAAGCTTTAAAAAGAGTGATACTTATGCAAACACGCTCATTGTACAATTTACTACCGACCACCTAATTAAAACGAAATTTCCTTGCGCGGCCATTTTTTGGACCTAGATCGCGCCCAAGCTTAATAGACTTTTTCCATTCGATCACCATAAAGGAACCCAAGATGGCCGCAATTTAACTGGCTTGTTGCAAATCAAAAATAAACAAATATACATTTGAGTGCAACCCCTTTACCGACAGAAAATAGACGCGGCCGCACTAGTCGATTTTAGAAGATCTGTTTAATTAGCATAATATCCGCATGAAAGAAGAACAATGTTAAGTAAAATTATCGTTTGGCAAATAATATTATTCCAATCTCTAAATTGTAATGAAGATTACATCGTAAAAACGTCTTAAAATATTTTAAGCAAAATTCCGTGAGCTGCCTTTTCGGACTTAGCGCGCCTTTCTAAAGTCAAGACTTCTCTCCGATTCCCAAGACGGCGAATATTGAAGTTTGACTCGTGGTAAAGTAACACCAAATAACTGAAAAATGATTTATTCGTTTTCTACATGTGAACCAAACCCTCTTTGCCGACACTGAATAAAGAAAAACGACTTTTCGCCGCTAACTCGAGAGGACTGCTTTTAACTTCAACTTTAATAGTTTCTGTAAGATATTTGCAATTTTCGTAACATTTGCAAGACATTCTGAATACTGCCGCCAGTGATAGCAAATGGGATTATTTCAACTTCTAAAGTCTGATACAAAGTTACAAGACGTCATGAAATACTAAGATTTAGAACTGCGTCAGTATATGCTCCGGTTGATCATCACATTCAAGACAACCCGTCTCGATTCCTCTTCGGTCGTCAATGTGGGGGCGCTGCTTTAATCTTTGCGCTTATGACTGTTCCTTTCTCATCGTCGGAGTTTTCAAGAATTGTTGCGCAAAATTAAAAGCGAATTCAGGTGTTTAGTTCTCACCCTTCAAGCATAAATAGTTTGTCGGGATGCAAGGCGACAGAACAACTCGCAAGTCTGCCGTAGTGTTCCCAAGCAAGCAAGCAAGGAAGGAAGCAAGCGAGCAAGCCATCCAGCGAGAAAACAAGAAAGGAAGCGAGCGAGCGAGCGAGTGAGCGACCCAGCAAAGAAGCCATCGTGTTGTCAGTCATCTCTGCTAGATACACTTTGATTCTCAAGAAACTGCGCCGACATGAATGCCACCAGCCAATCCGTAAGTTCGTCAGAAGAACCCTGCTTCCACAAGCTTGTACTAATTCACGACGACTTCGTTGTTTCAGACTACTTCTTTAAAGTGCTCGCCACCATCATTAACTTTATAGCATGTCCGTTAATCATAGTTCTGAACGCGCTTGTCATAACAGCGATCAAGACCAAACCAAGGCTTCAAACCATGCACAATATTCTGCTGGCCTGTTTAGCAGTAACAGATCTGGTTATTGGAGTAGCCGCACAGCCTGCGTTCATCACAGAAGAGATTATCGTCATGGTCGCTGGGTCGTCATCGTTTGCTTGCAAGTTAGATAACATATTGCAGTTGTCAATAATCTGCCTTTGTCTTTTGTCACTTTTACATTTAGCGCTTTTAAGCATCGAGCGGTTTGTGGCAATGAAATATTCCTTGCGATATGAGGAAATCGTAACCAAGTTCCGTTTAATTGTAGCAGTTGGGTGTTGCTGGGTTTTTATAACACTGTTTTTCTTTTTACGAATATTTAAATTAAGAGCATTTCCACCTTTTATAATTTTATTTTTAAGTTTCCCAGTGATTATTTTCTGTCATACTTATGTTTATTTTATTTGTCGCCGTCACGAGATTCAAATCCAATCTGAGCAAGTTTCTCAAGAGGCCACTGCAAAGTTTTTGAAGGAAAAGAAAGCTTGCAAAACAACCAGTATTATCATAGGTGGCGTTTTGATGTGTTATTTACCTGGGGTTTTGATTGGCATATTGCCTGGACTTTTTTCTGGATATTTGATCAAGAGGTTAGAAGTAAGTTCAAGGCCTTTACTTGTGTCTTTTCAAATTCTAAACTCACTGTGCAATCCAATTATTTATTGCTGGAGAAATAAAGAAATTCGTGAAGCATCGATGCAATTACTGAAAAAAATAGCTAATGGAAGTCCCAACTGAAACGTAAATAATAATTCTGAATTGTATTCTAAAATTTAAAGCTGTTCTGTAATCATGTGCGGAATAAATGGTATTGGCCCAATCGTGTGTCGTGGTTATTTTATGGGCCGATGAAAAGCCAATTCAGTAGTTTGGTTATGCCCTCGCTGCAGTGAAAGCGAGAGCAATTATTTAAACCCATGTTGTTGCATGCCCCTTTAATTTAATCAGAATCTGAAAACGTTTACTGATTAAAATACGTTTAAGGGGAGGATGTGGGTTTAACTTCCAGGGGCATTTACGATTTGTTTCTTCTCCACGCCTGTTGAATTGGTTTCTAAGGACAGTGTTTCTTTTGATACTGCGCACACCTTGTACACATAGCGGATCTTCCGCTACGATGAAGAATCTTGTGTACGCTTTCAGTCAATCAATCAATCAACCAACCAACCCATCAACCAACCAACATAGAATAGAAGCGATACGTGTACCTATTCGCTGAGAGGGTCCGCGGGTAAACTAACTGTTCCGCTCCCCCGCACTAATTTTCTTAAAAACAGTTTTAGCTGTAGAGGTGCGGTGCTGTGGAACAGTTTACCTGTCGGCCTGCGGTAAGCACAAACTCTCACTAGCTTTAAATCCGGCTGCAGCAGTTTCGTTTTTGGCTAGAATCAATGTAAATACTAACAACACACGGCATTCATGGAAAGCAGGCATTTCTTTTATTATAATTAATTATCGCATCCTTTCTTAATATCATTGTAGACGACTAATGCAATTTAAATTTATTATGTAAAATAATTATTAAGTAATTTTAAATAAGTATTACGTATTTTAAGTCCTGATGATTTTACCGTGTTGAAATAAAGTTACATCTTCAACCAACCAATCAATCGATCGATCGATCGATCGATCGATCAATCAATCAATCAAACATTCATTTACCGTATAAACTCAGATTTTAGTCTGCCTCGTCTACCTCGTTCAGTAACACGGTGAAATGTAGGTCCCTTCCGAAATTAAAGACGGAATAACATGCCGAGAAAAATATACAGATTCAAGACAAAAATAAAAAAAAACTGACCTGTTTCTCTCTTAATTGAAGATGGCTGTGTAAATGGCATGCTTTGTAATAATAAGCTTTGTGACGATTTGGTAATTTAAACTTCATCATATTAGGGAAAGAGAAGGCAGAAACCCCTTGTTCCTTTTTTCACGCGCTCTTTCTCGCGATACTTCACAGCTAACCAAACACATTGAACAGGCTAACATAATCGTGGGTGAAAAGTGGTCAAGTCTTACCGAACGTAAACAAAGTGTTGTTGACAAGAATAAGAAAGAAGCACCATGTACACCCGCAAGACGACCAAAAAAAACTTTGAACTTGTGGAAGAAGTTCCAGAGAAATTCGCGGTTCTAAAGATAAAACAGTTTTCAACCAAACAGGCCGGGAAGTAATGTTGTACCCTAATATTTTCTTGTCCCCGGTCTTGCTCGTTCTGTCAAAGTTCGTTTTGATCACGTGGCCAATTGCTTGGAGTTCAACGGCCAGGCAGCGCATGTTCTTCGTACTACACAATTAGTAGTAATATCGGAGTCTGACTAAAACCACCTCGGGCGCACCCACATAATTTTACCTCTTTCCGTGTGTACTACTAAGGGACTTTATCAAACCACGCTCACAAAAGCTCGCGTGCCTTGATAAAGTCCCTGAGTAGTACGCACGGAAAGAGGTAAATTATGTGGGAGCTGCTCGGTAGTTTTAGTCAGACTCCGATATTACTACTTGGAAGAAAAGAACAAACGAGCCGCGGAACGTCTATTTAGAGGAACACAACAGTGAAGCAAACAACAATGGGACGTGGAAGAAAAGGACTCCTTAACCAAAGTCGAAAAAAAACCAAAACCCCCAAAAACAGACTGACAACCCAATATACATTATTTATCGCAGAACCGGAGCAGGGTCAAGTTATAGAGCCGCCAATAAAGATGTCAGAAGAGCTGCTCACAGCAATGAAAAAAATGAGCCCGCAAGATTTAAAGAACACACTTATACAACATGAAGAAGAACAAGAAGAAGTCGACTTAACAGAAATGGAAGATTATGATTTGGCGGGACCAGGAGAGCCGGTTTACGAAACACCAATCATGACGCCGCAGCTGTGCCGCAGAATAATGGCAAATGAGTTTAGCCAGGACCAGGTGGAGTACATAATAAAGAAAGCTCTGAAGAATTAGGGGGGAGATAAGCAAACAGACGCATCAATAGCATCAAGAATAGCTTCTGCAGCTTGAACCGCAATAATGGCATCATCCAGCCCCACTGAAGAAGAAATGTCTTTAAAAGCGAACACGAGCATGTGGACCAACACAATCATTATTATAAATTGTGATTTTTTTTGCCACCATTTGGACAAAAGCAGCGGGCTGTAAATGTCACTCTCACACATGCAAAAGCTTTTAAATAAAAAACTGGCGGAAGCAGCGAAAAAGTTCGAAGAAGAAATAAAAAAATATCAAGAAGACCCCTATGTGTACATCGATGGAATGAAAATCAAGAAGACCCTAAACCAATGTATCCCATACACGGAGGAAAAATGGGCAGAATACCAGCGGGACAAAGCGGACAGAGACCGTAAACAGCTGATAAACTTCATAGATAAAGTTTTTTTCGAAGACGGCGCGCTGCAATTAGAGAAACGCGGCATAAGGAAATAAACATGGATACATTAGAACTGATACAAGCACTTCCACAAGAACTTCGAGAAAAAATCCGCAACGAGTATATTGTAATAAAACTCTGGCAGCGTAAAATGCTTGGCTGGGACGATGTCAGAAAAGCAATCAATAAAGGGTATACTTCAATGAAGCTCAAACAGCGTAAAACTCTTGGCTGGGATGAAGTTCATGCTGCAATCTATGAAGCTCCATTTTGTGATCGCAATGAACAAATTGTAAGGGTCTTGTTCTGTTATAAATGTGGCAGAAGCAGATGTTCGCGAAATGGTCTCTGTAATCTGTGTATTAGAAATGGATTCAGACACTATCTCGGCTATCCAATTTATGATGAAAATGATTATGATGAGTGCTTCAAGAGATCTTTCTCCTCAAAATGGAGAGGAGTCTTTGCGTGATATTTCTGAGAAGAAGAACGGAAATCAATATTTAAGTGAAGTTTTGTTGAACGAATAACACAAGGGTGACTGTTTATTTTTTCTGCTTTTTGATTACCTATAATAAGAATCATCTATTAAAACTAAACTTACAATTGCTTTTTTTGCAATTTGTGGGGGATTGTTAAAAGGATTATTACCAAGTGCAACGAAATACATCCCCAAATGTTCTCCCTCGTTTAATTTAATTCTTCGATCACCACTTAAACGGGGCGCCACATATTGGTAATTGACACCATCGATATTCCTTGTACTTTTAAATACCACATGAGATATTGGATCGATTGGAATCTTTACACCTATTTTTTCAAAAGGTCTTTCATGATCATTATTAGAAATTGCTAAACCATCAAGGATGCAAGGAAATGGTACTAATACACGAAAGTCATTTCCGAATTTAACATATTTTCTATCACTTGGAGGATTCAATTGTTCCTTTATATCCCAAGTTCCAGGTATTATTATTTTAGGGCGGAAATCTTTAAACCCATAACCGTTTAGATCTAAATCTTTTTGTAATTTGATTGTATCGTTGTCTATTGTGTAGCCTCGATCATAATTTTTTATTTGAAAAAAGTTCATATCTAAATTTGTTTGTAGAGTAAAATCACCGGAGGAATCGAGAAAGAAAACATCATCATAAATAATTCCGTCTATATCTGATTGATACCCCTTTACACCGTAAATGATTAAAGCGGCCTTTTCACTAGGTGCTGAACCATCATAACCCGGATTTAAAATGTCAAAATAGATAGTGTCGTCATTCTTATCTTTTGATTTGTAAGTATTAAAAATGATCCTTATATACGGAGGGTTATGGGTGGCAAAGCGTTTGGTGTGGTAGGTAATAGTACTGGAGGCCAACTTGTTTAAAGGGTTAAGAAACCAGTTTTGGTCGTTTTTGTTTTTAGGGTAAAAGAACTCAACACATATAGTGTACTCTCCTTCTTTTAGAGGTGTTTTAGTCAACGCCAAACGCGAGTTGAAAGAATTGTTACTTGTTTTTATAATGTTAAAAGTGTAAGCCTTTTTATTGACACTGTGAAGGTTGGATGTAAAGTCTTCAACGGTAACAGAAGAAATATTGTTTACAGCTGAAACACCAACCCTTTGGGTTAAAAAACCTAAGTCATTCTTTTTATGGGCGTGCCCAGTTGTAATTGCGGAGGAGCCCACATATTTTTTCATTGAAGTGAGATTGACAGCATCTTGATCGCCGACAGGATTTGCGAGCTGTTTGATTGCATGGTCGTTCATGACAATGTCACCAGTAACGCTAGCTGATGACATATCCCCACTATCACCCTTATCACCTTTTGCACCTTTTGGTCCAATAGCGCCTCTCGAACCCGCAGGTCCAGTTGCTCCAGCGGGTCCCGCGGGTCCTGTAGCTCCGGTTGGTCCGGTTGGCCCAGTAGCTCCAGCAGGTCCGGTAGGTCCGGTTCGCCCTTGTGGACCTCTTTCGCCTTTTAATCCTTTTTCTCCAGCATCACCTTTATCTCCTTTAGGACCTTGTGGGCCAGTATTTCCCTTATCACCTTTTTCACCTTTAGGGCCACGCGCTCCAGTTGCGCCAGTTGGACCAGCAGGACCAGCAGGGCCGGCTTCCCCTCGGATTGAAGTAGACTCTTCATGTGTTTGAGTTGCACCCGTCGCACCGTTAAGAAACCCCATCTCTATATATTTTCGTCAAAATTTTTGAGTGTGGTTTTTTTTGGTTTGTCGTGGTATAAAAAAGAATATTTAGCATTGGTAGCCCTTTCAAGCAGCTCTCTGTCAATTCCCAATTCATCGGCAATACGGTTATTTTCTTTGGGAAGAAAGTCGAAAATGCAAAAGTGGCTACAATTATCTCGGATGTTTTTGGGGACCTTAAAATAGCTTTGAGAAAGATAAATGACGCTGCAATTGCGGTGGCGACCGTTGATAAAATAATCGATAATGTCGTTTTGGTTGCTTTCACAAACCATGTCATCGAAAATTACAATCTTTTGATTGTCAGTGGACAGCGTTTCCAAAGGAATAACATCGTTGGCGCCTTCAATAACATTATAGCCAGCCACAGGATTGACTCTTGTGTCGAAATCATCAATCATATATTGGTACTTGTCTTGATGCAGGTTCTTAGCGCAAAGGTAAATTTTGTCGTAGACCAACAGCCTGTAAAGCATATGCATGAGAATATTTGTCTTACCAGAGTTGCTTGGCCCGCAAATAAGCATCCGAAAGGTATCTGCTGGCATACAAGGGTGCCCCCGCTTGTAATTACTTTTTGTAGTCAAACTGGGATCGTAATTGGGAATTTTCATTTTTTTCTGTTATATATACGGCAAAAATATGTCCATGAAGAAGTGGCAAAAACTTGTCAGCGAAAAGGCTGAAGTTGAGCAGCAGAACGACAGCATCCTCGCGGCAATAAAAAATAACAAAATCAATAAAGAGTTTGGCCAGCTATCAGGTGAGGATTTGTTCAAACCTATCACATCGCGGCTTGACAAACTCCAAGTAGGGGATAGCAACTCAGTTGCTGAGCCAAAAGAAGAGGTCCCAGACTATGGTATGGATGAGTTTGATTTAAACAACCCCTTCGACGGAGATTTTAATCCGGATGCGGAAACTCCCCCTCCAACACCATCACCATCACCTACACCAACACCAACACCATCACCAACAACATCACCACCACCATCTCCTACATCAACACCGTTACCACCTTTGGCTGAAGAGGAAGAAATGGAATTAATGGAAGAAAGTGGGGCAAGCCCAGGGGAAAAACCAAGTAAATGGGGGCCACCACAAGAACTGATTATCAAGGGATCAGAGTCAGTTGACCTGCAGACACTGAACAGCATGTTAACAAAAAATAAAAACAATCCCAACTATGTGGTAAAAAGCGAAACATCAAAATTTCACGGATACACAATGACAAAAATAAAAAAGGCAAGAGATGAAATTCTTGAAAGGAGAAAAAAAGGGATTAAAATCCCCATACAGCAGCTGATGCCCGATGTTGATGATGATGAACCCGACAGAGAAATGGAAGGAAGTGGAAGTGTTGATCCAAACGCTTTGGTTGAAAGGCTACACTTAAGCCTGGCGTCTATTCAGGCGGGCAACACTTCACTGAAGCTGAAAAAACAGGTCCAGCAGATGTTGGGGTTGCTGGTAAAGCTAAAGGAAATAACACAAAAAGAAGCCCACAAAATTTTGGGCACAATTATATAAGCAACATGACAACACATAAATTTGAGTGATATTATATAAGCAACATGACAACCCATTTTCATTTCAACCTGTTGCTCGACTCGCAGCTGGCCAAACAAAACAACGCCAACAGCAAGTCACATGACTTCACAATTAAGTTTGACCCGCCAATTGCTTTAGAACCCTCCAAATCATACAAGGCGGCGTTAAATGAGCTGGTATCTATGACATATTCGTGGTACAACATCGCGAAACGGTACAACAACAACGAATTCAAATGGCGGAAAAAAACAGAGAACTGGAAAACCGTGACAATTCCGGATGGAATGTATGATTACGACGGTCTCAACACCACCATTCAGGCACTAATCGGAAGAGTGGATCCCAAGGATGAAAAATCCAAGTTTATTTTTCAGCTGTATTTTCACACCACAACGTATCGGGCGGTCATTTTGTTGGAGGACGGCTACGAGCTTGACCTAACCGAAGGTGAATTCGCTCCGTTGCTGGGTTTTGACAAGAAAACAATAGACGGAGCAAACAATAGGAGCGACCGCGTACCAAATATAACAAGAGGCGTCGACTGGATCTACGTCCATTGTGATCTCATTACAAGGGCTGTGGACAACATCGGGGGTGACGTTATGTTCTCTTTTTCAACCGCTGAACTCTCAGTCAGCTACCCCTTTTCAAAAGAGCCCCGCCGCCTCCTGTGGCACCCGGTGAACAAAAACAGAATCAACGCGATAAATATCAAAATCACGGACGGGCGCAACAACATTATAGATCTGAATGACCAAGACGTGGCTTTAAGTATCATCATTGAAGAAGAAAAAGAAAAATAATTTACACATAAGTATAATAATGAATCATCCGAGCGAGTGGACGAGATACTACGACGCGCCAAACGGTTACTATAGATACAAACACAAAGGTACGGGGGTTGTTAGAGACACCCTGATGAATATAGGAAAGCGGTTCAAAAAGAAGGTCACCCGTCAGACGTTGGAGAAGGCTGTAAATGAAGCCTCAAAGCAAATGCTGAAAAAAGCCGCAGAAAAAGCAGAAGAAAAAGCGGCTGACAAGATACAAGCGGTTTTGCGAAATAGCAACTCAGTTGCTGTTCCACACCCTAAGAGTAAAAAGACTGCAAGTGTAAAACCAAAGAGTAAAAAGACCCCATCACAGAAACTTAGTACAGAGTCGAAACAAAAACTGAAGAAGATGCTAAACCCTGGGGTAGCAACTCAGTTAAGCGGGGATTCACGAAAAAAGTTGAACCAGATTTTAAATGCGGGTCGGGCTGCAAGGATGAAAGTAAACCAATTGATAGCAGAAAATTAAAATAATTTTTTAAAAAGATATATAGGCCGCAAGATGTTCAGAAGCCACAGGCATTTGGAAAAAACAGAGTATGTTCGTATCATGTTAGACAAACCGATCACCATCCCGGGAAACAATCAGCACCAGGTAAAGACAAACTATAAATTCACACTCACCGACCGAGACAACTGGTATGACTGGTATAACGCCTACTTCCGGGCTGATTTCACTTTCGAGGCAACCGCGGATGGTGCGCAAGTTGCAGCAGATGCTAGGTCAGCACCCATTAACGGCTCATTTTCACTGATAAACAAACTTGTGGTAAAATCATCGGGCAAAAACATGTACAACGTAGACAACATTCACAAGCTCATATTTATCAAAAACTTGTTGTATTTTTCTGATGACTTTGCAAGGAGCGCGGCAAAAAACCAGTTTTGGTATTTGGATACAACGAATAGCGATGTAACGGCTGTCGCTGCCACTAACCTAGGAATCAGACAAAGAGGTTTGCTTGCTCACGCTGGCCTCACGGTTGAAACCCTTATACCGCTTAACAGGTACTCATTTTTCGAAGAGTTGGGTGACAAGCTTCTCCCCCCAATGCAGATGGAGTTCGAAATTGAGCTACAATCGGATGCAGAGCTGATTTGGCAAAACAATGGCACAGATCGCAGGGTAGTGGTGAGAAACTTCGAGCTGTGGGTTCCAATGCTGCGTTTTACCAGCGAAGGACAGAAGCTCGCAAATGAAAACTTTTTGAAACCTCAGAAATGGACGTACCTGAATGAAATGATCCAGCCCAGCAGCAGTCGGCGTGACGCTTTTGGACAGTGGCAGATAAATCCTGGTATAAAGAATGCCAAACATGTTTTCATTTTCATACAACAGTCAAGGAAGGAGAAGGCCTTGACTCAAAACCCCTACTTCTTTGACACCTTTAACATTGACGGAGACAATTCAGCAAAACTTGCAACTTGCCGGCTACAGTACGGATCTTCACAGTATTATCCGGAGCTGGACTACGACGAAAACTTCAAACTGCGCATTCTTAATGACTTGATGAACTATCGTTACCGCAAAAACGACTACAACACCGGTGTTCAGCTTCAGCCCAACAACTTCAAGGATTTATACCCAGTACTCTATTTTGACTTACGCGAAAACAAGGATAACAAGACCAACGACCCGAAGCAGATGGTTTTCCACTACAGGCTCAACGAGGCGGCCAACGCGCAAGACTACACCATTTATGCAGGAATTTTGTATGAGTCCGAATTTGCTCTCAGGCAGGTGGGTAATGAGCTGGTGAGGGTTTAAAAGTGAAATAATTTTGTATGAAATATAAGAGATGCGGAGTGACTGAGTTGTAGCAACTTTGTAGCAGCTTTGTAGCAAATGAAAGTGAAATAATTTTGTATGAAATATAAGAAATGACGACTTACTATCCGCACAAGATTTCACTTTCAGATGGGCAGAAGGTAAACCTCGCGCGAGCTTTTGGGCGAGGAGAAGCAGTTACACTCAGATTTAAACACGAGGCTATAACCGGCGGTAGCGACACTTTGCACTTGACCGCCAGGCAGATCAAAAAAATAGAGCGCGCTATCAAAAACAAAACGGGCGTGGACATAGACATGAGCAAGACACAAATCAGACATGTGCGCACGCGTAGCGGCACTTTGCCCTTGACCCCCAGACAGATCAAAGAAATAGAGCGCGCTATCAAAAACAAAACGGGCATGGATATAGACATGAGCAAGAGACAAATCAGACATGTGCCCAAGCTGGCGAATGGTGCAGGCATGCGGGTTAAACCTCCAACAGGAGGAAAGGAAATGCGCATCAACCCTCCACCATATATGCGCCCTCCTCCATTTATAGGTTCTTGGGGTGATCAAAAAAAAGCCCGCCTTCGTTGATGTCCCCTTAACTGATTATGACTTGCAGCGATGGTGCCGATACTTGAAAATCCCCATTAAAGGTATATTTGCGAGAGATGAGATCCACGTGAAAAACCACTCCCCTTGTATAATCAACATGGATGATCTTGGAGGGCCAGGCACCCATTGGGTATGCTGCTGGGATGGAACTGAATATTTTGACTCTTTTGGTTTACCTCCACCCGCAGAATGGGAAATAGAGTTGATTCTTGATGGTAAAAAGACCTTTCTACGAAATGACAACCAGCTTCAGTGGGAATTCAGCGTGCGCTGCGGCTACTACTGTTTGCTTTTCCTGAATGAGCGTAACAAAGGACGGTCGTTTCGAGATATTTTGAGCATGTTTTCTGAAAATACACACACCAACGAGGCTGTGGTGAAGGATTATTTTACACAGTGGGGTAAACCCCACACCCCATGAATTTTGGTTAATTATATAGGATGGATGTTTACTGTGTGAAAGAAAAGCGCTTCACACCCAATGTGGTGGGAAGTGAAACATTTGCAACCACAAAAAACGGCAGAAGACTGCTTAAAGTAAAATGTGCTAGCTGCGGCATTACCAAGACAAGGTTCGTTTCTAATAAAACGCAAAGTGGCGCTGCTCAAGAAGGAGGTAATATTTTGGAACCAATATTCAAGTGGACCAGAAGGGGTTTACCCAAAAAGAAGAGAGAAGAACTTGCACGCGCTGAAAAAAGAATGTTTGGAGGTGGGGTTCTTGATACAGTTGGAAATACAGCAGCTGAAGCTTTCTTTGAGTACGGAGTTCCTTATTTAGCAAAGCAAGGTGTGAAACAAGGAAGATACTTTGCAAGCGAGTTTCTGAGACAACCAGAGTATCAGAAGAAGTTAGCCAATAAAGCCAAACCAATCGCGAGAAAAGCTGTTAATTACACAATTGATGCTTTGTCTGGGGATTTGTTGACTAAAGCCTCAAACAGATTAAGACCAAAAGATATGATACCGGGAAATAAGATGAAAGGTGGGTGTCATAATTAGTGAGGTAAACCCAAAGTTAATTTTCTTTAATTATATAAGATGGAGGTATACTGTGTGAAGGAAAAGCGTTTCACACCCAACGTACCGGGAAGTGAAAAAAACACTACCACAAAAAATGGTAGAAGAATGTTGAAAGTAAAATGCGCAAGTTGTGGCATTACCAAGACACGATTCGTTTCTAATAAAACACAAAGTGGTGGTAATTATGATATGAGAATTTATGCGGGTAATCGAGTAGATGACCCAACAAACCCCCTTTACCAACGTGGTGGGGCTTTTGATTTGCATAAAGCTATAGGCAAGCTGCCTAAACCAAAAAAGGGGTGGACACTTCCTGGTCATAACTACACAGGACCGTACAATCCCCTTGAAAAACAGCTTTCTTACGACCCCAAGACGGGAAAGATCTTGAAGATTTATCAGCAACCCACAGGCGCCACAGACGCAGTTTCAATGCAGCATGACGTTGATTATGCCGTCTGCGCAGGCAAGAAAAACGAAAAAAGCTGTAAACATGATGCAGACAAAAAAATGGTAAAGGCGCTTGACGCTATTCCCAAAAACAAACGGCAATGGGGTCACGCCGCGGCGCGCAACGCAATCAGCTCGAAACAAAAAGTGGGTTTGGGTGTCGGTGAAACGATCAATAAAAATATTGGTGAAAAAATTCCAGGCTTTCAACCGGCTCAAGATGTGGCTGCTGCAATCATGGCTGTCACAGGTGGTGATAAGGATTTGTTTAAAAAGTATTGGAGTGGTGCCATCGCAAAAGGTGCCTTCAACAAGAAAACCGGTCTGTTCAGCAAAAAGTTTTGGACACACCCTAAAAATACAACTGGGCCATGTAATCAGATTGTATATAAAAATGGGAAATGGCATAACCAATATTGCGACTAAAATATTTTTAACACATATATAAGAAATGAATTCTGCAACAAAATTCCGGCGGGATGAAATAGAAATGATAAAGAAAAATCTTGAAAACCAGTTGGTGCATTACTACCAAACCTCAGCCAAGTTTAAACGGTGGCACACGCGGTGTCAAACAGTATGCGCGTTAACAGGCGGAGTTGCTACCATTCTTACAGGCTCTGGGCTGGCCGCTTCGCTTTCTGTGGTTGGTGTTGTTGTTGGCGCCCCTTTAATCGCAACTGCCACCTTGTTTTCATTGGTGTCAACCTCCTCCATCGTCACCGTCAAATTTTTCCTGCGTAAAGCGAAAAAACACGAAAAAATACAAACTTTGGCTGAAGCTACGCTGAGCACGATCAACTCTCTCATATCAACCGCTCTTGAAGATGGTCAAATCTCAGACAGTGAGTACCAAGATATTATCAAAAAGTACAACAGCTTTACTACTGCAAAGACAAAACTGCGTTTTTCAAACCACACTGACGGCGGGGTAAAGGTTAACAGAACATCAAAGACAACTTCTGTTTAATGGTGGGGTGTTTGCCTCCAACCACCATTCGTTAAAACTTTTTTCGGCTTTATTTCTGGTTTGACGCATCTTCGGCAATCTTTTCGTGAGCTTTCCCAGTATTGCATTTTTCGCCGGCCAATCTCTTGTTGAGACCTTTTGAAAATAGTTGTATAAAAAACAAACGTAGTTACACGACCCGGGGTAGCAACTCAGTTGCTGATTCCGCTTAAATTGGTGAATGACATTACCCAAAAAGGTCAGCCCCATATTGTCACCGACCTGATCTACAGAAATGCCGACTTTTTTTAGTACCGCAAGTAAATACCATAATTTGAGGTGGTGTCTCATCTCTTCATGAGGCTCATCCGGTAGTGGGGGTTCCCATGAGTAAAAGTCAAGCTCGATTTCCGGTTTGATTTCTTTTATTAACGCTTCCTGCTCTTCCAACAACATTTTTTCCAGTTGTTGCCTGTGGGTGTTAGGTACGCGAAGTTTTGTATCCATGTATATATGATCGCGCATAATTATTTAAATGGATAAAAAATTGGAGCGGCGTTATTACAGCCCGCAGGGTTACTGGAAAGGTATCTCTGCCATTAAAAAATTAGCGGTCGCTGCAAAGGTTCCTGAAGTTATTGCCAAAGAATGGTTGTTCAAACAAGCGCTCTGGCAGATTTACCTCCCCGCACCGCGCTACATTCCTCGTCTAAAATTCGATGTACCTACACCCAACAAAGTACACCAGGCAGATCTTCTTTTTCTGCCACATGACACAGTGGATAGCAACTCAGTTGCTAAAACTTACAAATACGCGCTTACTGTTGTTGATGTTGCCAGCAGATTCAAAGAAGCTCAGCCTTTAACTTCTAAAAACTCTGATGAGGTTGCCAAAGCTTTTAAAACAATTTATACACGTGGACCTTTGAAATGGCCTCAACTGTTGCAAGTTGATCCTGGGCGTGAATTTATGGGCGCTGTTACAAAAGAAATGGAAAATCACAAAACCTCTATCAGACGTGGCCACCCTGAAATTCATAGAGACCAAGCTATTGTTGAACGTTTCAATCGTACCTTGGCTGAGCGTTTGTTTGGCCACCAGTACGCGGTTGAAATGCGTTCACCTGAGGGTTTGAGGTCCACTGAGTGGGTAAAAAGGCTTCCTAAAGTTGTTTCTGCTCTGAACAACCAAGTCACTCGATTGATTGGTATGAAACCTGCTGCCGCAATCAAGAAAAAAAATGTTTATGCGGAGCCATCAACTAAATATTTGAGACCCGTTGGTTTGAACGAAAAAAAGCTCCCCTCCATAGTTTTGGTTCGATATTTGTACCAACCTGGTGAGCTTGAAGGTGGGACAAAAAGAGCCACTGATCCAATCTGGTCTTTAAATGTCTTTAACCTTGAACGTTCTTTTATCAAACCGAATCAACCTGTTCTCTACTATTTGCGCGACGGACCTAAGCGTGGTTTTGTACGTGAAGAACTGCTTGTTGTACCTCCAAACACACAATTACCCCCAACTAATGTAAACTAGATATGGTATTCAATTGGTTCCGTGTGTATTCCATCCGGCAGCACCCATCTTTTGTCATAATATGCGCTCAACCCCAGCTTCTCCTGCTCGTAAGTTACCATGTTCCCGTCCCGCATCCGGAATCCGCGGTTTGTTGCCATGTCTTTGTTTCCATCTAGCGCTGCCTTGAAACGGTGCCAGTTGATCTCGTTTTGCCTCTTTGACATCCCCTTTGAGCTCAGTTTCTTCTTTTTTGCTTCCCCATCTTCTGTATAATAACATTTGGAGCACAGCGCGATCATCCGCTCCCCTTCGAATTCTTTTTTGAACAGTCCCGGCGTTCTTCCGCTCCATTTGTCCCATGCCAGCCAGTTCTTTTTTTCTTTCTCGAATTCTTCTCTCATATCTGGTTTCACAATGTCTTCCAGACTCTTTCCTGAGATTGCGAGGTAGTTGCTGTCTGTATCCATCTGGATCAGCTCGAAATCTTTCCTGTCAAGATACCTATCCAAGAAGTCGTAGTAAAATTCAAGCATCCTCAACTTGGCTAGCTGATACACCGCTATTCCTACCTGAAATGGGCGTCTGATTGTTATCCGTGCTTTTCTACTTTCTAACTCATATGCTTCTCCAATCTCATCCAAGTCTGAAAAGTATGCGCTTCTCAATGCTCTGTCCACCACCTTTTCATCTTTGGTGTAAATTACGTTTGTTTGCCGCTCTAACGCTTCTATCAGCTTCCCATATCCACTGTTTCCCAGAAGTTTGAATATATCAGCCAATAGTGCTTTGCTTTTGTCCACATCCCCTGTACGGCGGTTTTCTGTGACTTCTTTCACGAACCATTCGAATATTACTTTCGGCTCGTAGTCGATCGTCCGGTAGACTCTAGTTATCTTCGCCCCGTAGTTTATGTACCATTGCAGCAGCGGCTCGTACAAAAGTATCCGCTGTGCTGACAACGTCCCCATTAGTTTCTTGTTTTTCTCCACCACTTTTCTTCCTGTTGCTCTCAAGTATTTTTTCATGTGCTTTGGAACGGCTTTGGTCGGTACCGATTTTTTGTGAAAGAAGGGGCACATTTCTTCAAACTTTTGGTGCAAGTGGTTTGGGATTTCTATGTCCACTTCTGCGTACCCGAACCAGCTTTTTTCTTTTAATCTGTGCGTTAATATTGGGGCAGCATCTACTTGGTACTCGTCCGTGTAGTGCACAACCCTTTCTTTTCCGCATGGCATTTCTCTCAGCATTGTTGAGAGGTACAGCGCGTTCGCGTCATATCCGAGGATGTTTTGACAAAGTTTCGCATGGGCTTCTGTTATAATTTCTCCATCCCTTGGGATTGGGTATTGATGCGATCTGATCCGCGTTTTACCTGCTTCATGATATCTTGTAAAGACCAAACTTGGCCCTCCGACTACCGCCCCTTTTAACATCTCATACGCTTCTTTACTTGGGGCATATAGTTCCGCTTTGCGTTCTATTGCACCTTTTAGCAAGTAATGCAAACTCACCCCTGGTATGCTGACTGCGTCTTTCATTATGTCTATCCCCTTCTCTATGTAAAAGTTTTTCATTTTTTGGAGCGCTTCAAGCCCGGGTGCCACATCCAGATTATTGTAATATTTCAGCCAGTCTTTAAAGGTTTTCATCCCTTTTTCTTTGAACAGTCTCTGACATTCCTCCCATTCTTTCCGTGTTAGAACGTACTCATTCTTAAGCTTCGAATACCAGTGCAGGTAATCTGGCAATCCTGGGTAATCCAGCTTTTCTGCGCTGTCAAACCACTCGTACGGGAGCCAGGATTTTGTTGCCTTGCAGTCGTACGCTTCCACCCATTTCGCGTAGCTGGTTCCTGGGCCCAAGTAGTTGATTATGTCCAGGAAACGCAATCTGTCCGTGAGTAAGAACATGATTTTACTCCCATTCTTTGCCACTCTCACTTTGTTGGTTGTACCTGCGAGCTGTTTCGCGAAGTAATTCTTTATCAGGTTCAAATCATAACTTCCTGAGTTGAAACCGAGTGTTGGCACCTGGTCGCACCATTCTTCTATTTTTTTCCTTTGATCTTTTGGTATCAGCTCGATGTCTGCCGGCATGAATTCTGCGCGCACTTTTGCTCTGATGTTTTTCTCTCGTCTTTTCAGTTCTTCCATGAACTTTTGAACCAACACTTTGGGGTTTTTTCACAGATGTGGGTAACTTTCGGCACTTGTTTTCCGTCTTTTGTGATGGTGGTTTCCAATGTGTCGCCCACGCTTACTGAGATTGGTATGTGTTTGTTCTCAATCGTGAGATTTCCTGTTGGTTCCTTTCGATGGTTTTTGTCTCCGTACGCCTCAAAGTCATACAGAATAGCGTGTGGATAGCTTTTTGTTTGAGGTTTTGATGGTTCTTCACCATATTTGTCTGCACCTCCTGGGACGAGCCACTGACATGACCAACACTCGATTACTTTGTATCCGGCCTTTCTTAGGTGGGCTGTTCTCTTCTTTGTTGCTTGGTACAGATCTTCTGCCGTCTTTGTCCCGTGTGATAATATTTGCCCTCGATTTGGGTAACATCTCGGACATCCGTGCCAGCTACAGCCGTGATACTGCAGCACCAGCTTTCTTTCGTGGTTGTACCCGTCTACTGGACTTTTCTCTATCCACCTTTCACCTCCGTGACCTGATTCAGCGTGGTGAATGGTGATTTTCCAGCGTTTTGCCACGTACTCCAACCATTGGATTGATTCTTTTGAGGCCTTTTGCTTCGGATAAAACGCTTTCTGATATGCTGTTTGTGGCGCTTCGACCTTCTCTCCGGGGCAGTGTGTTACTGTTTTACCTTGGGCGCATCTTTCCACGTGACGTTGGAGGTTGCAAGCCTTTGTGAATCTTGCGTGACAGTGGTTGCATTCGTAATTTTTCGCTAACTTTGTTATGTCTTTTATCAAGAATGCGTGCTCATTAAAAACACCGATTGTCATAATATTTTTAAACTGCGGCGCTGGGTTTCTTGTGAGATGCCATACCACCTCGATTGGCGCTTCCGTGTCAAATTCATCTTCTATGCACTCTGGCATATAAACTCTTATCCCAAGCCAATCTGAAAAAGGTTTGCCCTTGTTCAGGTGCATTTCTACCTTTTCTAGTTCATCCAATGAGGTTTTCCCAACCCAACTATTTGGCATCTTTTCAAGTTTGTAGAAACTCTTGGCCAGATCTCGGGCTGCTTCTGTACTTCGATCTGGTCTGGCTCCTTTATGCACAGCGATACAGCGCCATAAACATAGGTTATCCCTATAGGTGTCCAGCGCCACCATTGCTTGTTTTCTCCCCGTGTTTGCTTGTTTACGCAGCCAGTCTGGTAAGGGTCCTGTTCCCATCAATGGCTGGCGGTCTAGCACAACCTTTACATCAACATTGAAATGCGACTCAAAGATCCACTTTGTATCTGGTCTTTCAGTGTTATCCGGGTCCAAACGTACCGCCTCCCTACTTCTTATCCAATTCTCTGCGTCTGCGTACGTTTTCATCCATGGGGAGCCCTTATTTTGGTAATAAATAAGCCTAGTCCCATCTTCAATGTTTTCTAAAATATACGAATAGGCGTGCCTCATGTAAAACGATGTTCCCACGTTCTCCCTTATCTTTTCGATGAACCTGGGTGTGAGGTCTTTGTTTAGACCCACTACAAAACGCCACCTCTTGTAACGTCTCCCGCTCTCCTCTACCACACCCTCATATTCCGTGTCATGGTACAGGTCCAGAACCTCATTCTGATAATCTGTCACGGTTTTCACCTTGTTCGGCGGGATGGGGTCGAATATTTTCAAAATGGTTTCTTTTCTGTTTCTTTTTCTGTTTCTGGGTGGTGGTTTCGGTATTGGTTTTAATGGTTTTAATGGGGTTTTTAATTTTTTCTTTGTGGCTTCTGGGATTGGTTCATCCAGCAAAGTGTTTATTACCCTTTGAATTGTAGGTGTGTCTTCTGCAATTAATTTTGATAAATATCGCAAATCTTCGGGATCAAGATTTGCAAGTTCTTCTTCCAAAGATTCGAGGTCAATTTCGTCCATCGTATATAAGGTAGAAAAAATATTTTTAATTTTTATTATTTAGAACGTTTGTACTTCACTGTTGTGTTCCTCTAAATAGACGTTCCGCGGCTCGTTTGTTCTTTTCTTCCAAGTAGTAATATCGGAGTCTGACTAAAACTACCGAGCAGCTCCCACATAATTTACCTCTTTCCGTGCGTACTACTCAGGGACTTTATCAAGGCACGCGAGCTTTTGTGAGCGTGGTTTGATAAAGTCCCTTAGTAGTACACACGGAAAGAGGTAAAATTATGTGGGTGCGCCCGAGGTGGTTTTAGTCAGACTCCGATATTACTACTCAATTGAACTTATTCACATCAGCTGCGATGATAAGGTTCAAATGGGCCATGTGCTCTGCCAGAGGTTAACACTGCGGTGAAAGAATGAAGACAATTCAAGCTCTGCTTGTTCAATAAAAATCAAACCCCAGGATCAAATGAGCCCGAGTGGAAGGCCAATAACTTTATTTCCTGTTGAGACCATTGTCTTCTCAGAAACCAGGCCTTCGAATGGTAGCGAGGCTAGAGGTGACCTTGTTTTGATACAGACCTCACTGCTTTTGTTTCGCAAATCAAGTTGTTCTTATGCTAATGGTTCGCATTTACATGAGAAAATCAGAGAGGTTTGTATCAATGCAAGGTCACCTCCAGCCTCGCTACCACTCAAAGGCTAGGCTACTGAGCAGACAACTGTAAAATGGCCTATTTGAGCGTTTTCAAGAACAAAAGAAATAAACTATTTAGCTTGCGGCGATCGCTTTCTCACAACTACGTTCATCTGCAAAGCAATCAGTGCCCGGGAATCAGTGTTGACGTATAGTTGAAATAAAGATAAATACAAAAAAGAAAAGTATGCGAAAAGAGCAATGGAATTTGCACGTGCACTATGAAACTTTTCCCCAAGGTGAAGCTGTAAATTCACTCTTCAGAGGCCTTGACTTGTTATTTACAATACTACCTTCCGTTGCAAGAAGACCGATTTTTGAAGCATCAACCACCATAGTATAGCCGACACTTATATGTAACCTGAATACTAGCGAAATGGGTTCGACCATACGCCGTTACTCAGCATAGTAGTGGGAGCGATATTGGTTATCCGCCAGAAACTTGACTGAAAAGCCTCAAGAGAAACACTTCAGAGAAGAAAAAACATGGTTTGAAATGAAGGTATGGAAAACGATTAGAACGTGGTTAGCTTTCCATTTTCCTTGTATACATGTATGCTTCACACTGATTAATCAGTTTGTAAACGTTGGTAATTAAAGCAAGCGAAAACGCTGGGGCTGGATTCAAATGCTTTCTTCGCAACGCTTCAGTTGATGTTAAATTGCGAAGATCGCTTACTCGTTTAACACCATTCTCGTGCGCCATCTTGAAAAAGTACATCTATTGTGCTTGCGTGCATTGCGTCGCTTCCGCTTGCGTTACACACCAGGTTATACAGGGAAGACAATCAGGTGGATCGGTGGTATGAAATAATTCTTTCCCAGTTTAAAGTGGCTGATAGAGTGTTTGTACTGAACTCGTGAAATAGTTGTTACACTATGATACTATTAGACACCAATTCCAATTTTTTCTCTTCTTTAGTTTTGACTATTACGCACTAACTGTTACATATTAGTTTTCAGCATTTTCCAGCCCTTATACTTTAATGGGTCAGTACTACAACTCTTTATCAGTTGCTATTACAGTAATTAATGTATGAAGCAAATGCCCAATCACTGGTCAACAAGTTGTGATCATTTTCTTGGCATTAGTGGTTACCATAGCGATAGTATAATCTGTTAAAGACACCCATAATTTTAGCTTTCAGTGCTAATAACTCAAAAATAATTTCGGTGATCCCCATCTTTTTATTATTGAGTTATGATCAGCATGTCATGATACTAGCACAGAAGGCCCTGGCTCACGTTATGACAACTCGGTCAAAATGGCGGCGGCAAAATTATAAGGATTTGTATAAAACAACTTTAAAGATAAAATTGCTTTCGATGTGATGTTTCTTTACTAATCTAAAAGAACAAACCGCATTTTAACCGATTTTTTTAAGTGAAGTTTACTTCACAAGGGAGAACACTTGCAACGCTCGACTGGCCGACGAAAAGAAGCCAAAAATTGGCTTTAATCGCCAAAACTTCACATGGGTCACGGAAGTTGGAAGACCAATCTTTCAAAACAGCGAAGTTTCAACCCGCTTGCTTCCTTCTGCGCTATAAGGATAGGGAAAACATAACCATGAATATCTTAATAGGTAGAGAATGGACACATTATTCAAATTATTCTCCCTTTGGATGGGCGACAAGCAAGACGATCATAACAATTTCACACTCGCCGGAGTTTGAGCATTGGCAGAGCAGTCAACCACTCTACAACAAGACATTATTGTAATAGTGGACACTCATTTTGAAAAGTTTTAGCATTCGCATTGTGTTAGATCTGTATTTTGTTTATTACTGCCGGGGACGTAGCCGAGGGGGGGTCCTTGGATTAGATGACATAGTTACATACTCCATTTCCAGGACCGAACATCTGCAGTGGACTATGTAAGTAGCCTGGGTGTGACACTGTGTGAGCCCCCCCCCCCCCCCGGCTACGTCCCCGGGAGTAATAAACAAAATACAGATCTAACCCCCCCCCCCCCCCCCCCCCCCACTTTGGAAAATCCTAGCTACGCCCCTGACTCGAAATAAACGAAATTGTTGTAATTACAATTGAAATAGACTTCCTGAAAATCGCAAGCACTAATTCCCTGCATGAAAACAATTCCTTACCGATCACAAGGCAATTTGAAGCCACTGGCTTATAAAAAGTAAATAGGTGATCCGCTCATTGACACTAATGACTCATTCGAAGTCAATGGTCTTTTTTAATTCATCGCAAGTGACATTTGGAGCAATTAATCATAGCTAAATGGCTTATTATTTGTTTAAATGGTTGTTTTGAAAGCAACCAGCTCGTTTGAGCCAAATGTGGACCATTTTATTCGTTTATAACAGGTCGATTGGTCTTTAGGTTCTTTGGCAGGTCTATTTTTTTTTTCTTTTTTGATCTGAGAAGGTTTTGGCTCATTTAATAACGCAGGCGAGCTGATGAATAAGAAACGCTTAATCCTACACGTAAGCTTGCCTCGTGCTATTTTTCTGATCAACAATCTTGGACAAAACTATATTGAAACACTTGGCCAAGTTTCCAGTAATTTAGGTACCACACATCAGTTTTTCAAACCCAACCCCCCGCTCCCATTTGTCGATGCTGTAGCTTTGTGAAAACAGAAAAAAATAACTGCAAGGCTGACACTACGTAGAAATGAAAGAACTTAACATGATAACGCCTTGATAGAGTCCAAACGGAAAGCCAAAAGTGCAAACTCTGTTTCGACCTGGTTGGGTCTCGTTATCAGAGTGTATAATAGAGCGGTAATAGAGCAACCAGCACAGAGACAGTTTTCTATAAAGTGCTCGTGGTGATGACGATCCGGATGGGCTCAAATCCAAATGCCCGCCCATTGAAAACAAAGCCTGGCGAACCGGCCCGTGAAACAACTTTGAGTAGGGGGAGAGTGAGATAAAATACTTTTTATCCGCTTGCAAGTCAGGACATTTGCGAAAAATGAGCCACATGCGTTTGTTTCAACTAGTTTTGTCCAAGATTGTAGTGCCACTACTATGAACTAGAAAAACACAGGTTTGAAAAACTGTTATCAATTGCACCGAGTACATTTCCGACTTTACGAAACTCCCTATTTTAGAAACACGGTGCTTTGAATTGAGACACGCCTTTTTCAATATAAATTTCAAAAGACCAATGACTATTAAAACTAACCAAAGTACAAAATTTGGTGAATAACATTTATTCAACGCATAATATGAATGCACACAATTTAATATTTAAAATTACTATGGGAAACTGTTTAACGTCAGTTAGAGCCTCCGCTTGCTGGGTTTCTTAGTAGTTTTATCAATGCTATCCGAATCTCTTTATTTCTCCAGCAGTAAATAATTGGATTACACAGTGAGTTTATTAAAGAAAATGATAAAATTATAGGCCGCAAACTCACCCTTAATCTATGGATCAAAAACTCTGTAAAAAGTTCTGGCACAATTGCAATCACAACTCCAGGAAAATAACAAATTAAAACACCACCTATAATAATACTGGTTGTTTTGCAAGCTTTCTTTTCCTTCAAAAACTTTGCAGTGGCCTCTTGGGAAACTTGCTCAGAACGTATTTGAATCTGGTGATGGCAACAAATAAAATAAACAGATGTATGACAAGAAAAAATGGCCAGAAAACTTACAATTATAATCGTAAAAGAAGGAAATACTCTTAATTTTACTGTTCTCAAAACGAAATAAATCGCTACAATGAACCAGCAGCATGCAACTGCTACAATTAAACGAAATGTTGTCACCATGCTGTCATATCGTAAGGGATATTTCATGGCCACAAAGCGTTCGACGCTGATAACTACCAAGTGTAAAACTGACACAAGGCAAAGACAAAGTACTGAGATTTGTATCATGTTAAACAATCTGCAAGCCAAGAATGACGCTCCACTATCATGCCCATCCAGGACGATGATCTCCAGCGTGATGAACGCGGGCTGTGCAGCTATTCCCACCACCAGATCTGTTATTGCCATACAGGCCAGCAGAATGTTATGTACAGTTTGAAGCCTTCGTTTGGTCTTCACCGCCGTTATGACGAGTGCGTTGAGGAGGATAACAATCGGACATGTCAGCAAGCTTATGGTGGTGGCCAGCACTGTGGAGAAATAGTCTAGAGCGGCATAATCATCATGGATTATTGCATGCCAGTGGAAGCAGAGGTCTTTTGAGGAACTCAAAGATTGGTTTGTGGCATTCATCTCAATACCTTCCTCAAGTTAAAACGCTGTATCTCCAGATACACTAACTGACAACAGGATAGCTGTTTTCCGCTTGACAATCGGCGGGTATAAACTTACCAAGGCAGTTAAATTCTCGTCTTTAATCCGGTCATCAGAAGTGAGTTATTCAAAAGAGAAGCTCCGTCACTACAACTGTTACACTAAAGTAGAATTGCCTACCCGTAGATCAATTAAAGAAAATACGATTCGCGTTAGAGAAATTACATTTATCACTTTAAGTAAAGTTATTTTTGTATTATCTCGCGACATGGCGAATTTTTCATTATCATTAACTGTAATAATGGCACTCGAGAGACTCCTTTAAAAAATGAAGAATTGTTTTCCAGTGGGTATCAAGTCTAACTGAATTGAAATTGATCAAAGGCTGGAATTAACAACACTCGTGCTCAAAAATAGCTGATTAACTCTCTGCTTACTTTTAGCAAATCAATTTCCTAGGAAGACAATAGCTCAACGGCTACTTTTCAAGAATAAGATATAGTACGAAAAAAAATAACGAATGTATTATTCAGGTATTTTATAGCACTCTATATTTTAACTACTTTCAAAACGTCTTTGAGAACTACATGAAAACAAAACGTACTTTCACTACAAAATGCGTTATAACTAGATAACATTAAATTTAACAACATAATTGGGTCAATATCATTTTATCATTTTATCTAACGTATAAATAAAATTACGCACATTGTTTGTTACATGCCAGTTGGGACCTCCGCTAACTGACTTCAAATCCTTAGTAGCTACTTTGATGCATGCTTCACGAATTTCCTTACTTCTCCAGAAGTAAATAATAGGATTACAGAGTGAGTTCAATGTAAAAAGAAAAAATAAACGCCTTAATTAAATTTACTGATAACCCTTCGATCAAAAATCGAGGGAAAAGTACAGGCACCTATATAGGGCCTGATTACATGAGCCGCGCTGGCTCGGTTTGCCGATATAGCTTTCTGCCCGGTATAACATGAGCCTAGATTTTGCCATATTTCATCTCTGCAGTTAGCGGTTATCAGCATCGAACGCTTTGTGGCCATGAAATGGTCTTTGCGATATGAGGAAATCGTGACAAAATTTCGTTTTTAATTGTAGCCGTTCTATTTTGCTGGCTCGTTGCAACGTCTAATATGTTTTTTAGAATATTTGGAGTAACTATATTTATACCTATTATGATTATATTAGGTTTCCCAGTGATTCTTTTCTGCCATACATATGTTTATTTTATTTTTCGCCGACACGAGATTCAAATCCAATCTGAGCAAGTTTCCCAAGAGGCGACTGCAAAGTTTTTGAAGGAAAAGAAAGCTTGCAAAACAACCAGTATTATTATAGGTGGTGTTTTCATTTGTTATTTTCCTGGAGTTGTGCTTAGTATTCTCCCTGAAATTTTTTCAGATTTTTTAACCCGGAGGATATGTTTAAGTTTTCGGCCCTTAGGTTTTACCTTTTTAATTGCAAATTCACTGTGCAACCCAATCATTTATTGCTGGAAAAATAAAGAGATTCGTGAAGCATCGATGCTCTTAGTAAAAAAAAAAAAACAGCTAACGAAGGTCTTGTCTGATATATAACAAACAATTGTATGTTCTAAGTTTAAGCTCATTGTATTGATGCAGTAATAAAGTAATATTGACCTTGTTGTTTAAGTGTCTACTGTCGTGTTCACACTAGGTCGTAACATGATTAATCTGATCGCAAATAAAACATGTTTCGTTGTGAAACGCGTTCACAACAGCCGGTGCCTTGCGCGAATCATGATCGAAAATGATCACTCTGGGCACGAGGTATTTTCTAACTTTTCTAAACACTTTAAAAATGGCAGACGTATGCGGAGAGGAGGCCAGTGCCCAAAAGATCTATAATTATGCCGACCATGAGACCAACCTGGAATACAATGACAATTATCGGCGATGGGTAGAAAGTAGAATATTTTTGGCAGTGCATCGTGGTGCAAAGTCGGAAGCAATTCTTGTTGTCGATCAAGTTCTGGCCAAGTCCAGCGGCTAGTGAACACGTAAACTTGCCACAAGTCGACCTCACGGGTAAGGCGAGCGACTAATTTAAACGAGCGAAGCGAGCTTTATGCCGCGAAGTGTCGTAGCGAGCAACGAAGTCGCGAGAACGAGCGCGCCCTGATGAAGGACTTTATTGAAAGTCTAGTGAACACGCAAAGCATGCTATGGCGGCAAACATTACTTTTATTACAGGAATGACTTTTATCGGCAACTGAGTTCTCTTATGAAAAAAGAAACCTTGTTCGTACTATACAGAACCTTATATGCAATAAAACGACATTCAAAAATCTCTCGCATGCATTTTAAATAACACACTGGAATACACTTTTATTTATGCCTGCTGCTTCTCATCACACGGGCGCACTTTAACCCCAACAAAACCGCCAGCTACGCAGGTTACACCCCCTCAAGTCATTATTCTATTGAGCGTGCCGGTCTTCTCTAGTAAAAGTCCAATAAGCGCACCCCCGTGAGCTTCCAGAAGCACCTTTGGTTCTGTTATTGAAAGAGGTAGCAAGATTCCTTGGTGTTTTTCACAATGGTTTGTGTGAATACATTATAGTGTGCTTGACAATCAAACCACGTTTTTGCTCAGACAGCTCAGAGGGTTTGGTTGAGCGAATGTGTGGCAAGTTCTCGTTTGAAGGACGAGTTTTTAAAATAAATTAAATTCGGAGTCTACCGAGAAAAGAGACAGTGTACTGTGAGCTAGAGCGCTATAGAGACACGAATAAAAGGGCGAACTGATGACCGTAAACCGGCAGGCTACGCCCATTCAATTGATTAAGCGCTCCCAATTTAATTCGAAGGTTTTTCAAAAGTCATTATTCCGTTGAGCGTGCCGGTCTTCTATCAGTTTAATAAGTATATCCGCCTGAGCTTCCAGAAGCACCTTTGGTTCTGCTGTTGAAAGGGGTAGCAAGATTCCTTGGTGTTTTTCACAACGTTTTTTTTTTGAATACATTATGGTGCGCTTGACAAACATACCACGTTTTTGGGGCTCAAAGGGTTTGGTTGAGCGAATGTGTTGCAGGTTCTCGTTCGAAGGACGAGATTTTAAAATAAATTTAATTAGAGTCTACCGAGAAACTAAGGAGACAGTGTACTGTGAGCTAGAGCGCTATAAAGGCAAAAATAAAGGTTAATTGAAAAGGGCGAACTGACGACCGTAAAAATGAGGACATAATGTTTGCGTTGAGATTAATAAGACAAGGTTCGCAACGGACTCGGCTTTAGCCTGTGATGGGAGGGGACACATTAATTGATTAATTGTCATAAACAATTGCATGTGTTACACCCTATTCAGATCGGTAATCTAGTGCTAGACGAACAAATCAGTCCCCGAGGAAGTAGTTTGCTATGTCAAGTCCTGTCAGCTGACCTGTGTGGACGTGAGCTGTCATCGCTGGAACGCGGTAGTCGAGTCCACTGCTTTCACACCACACGTACATTGGCAAATGTTAAAGACAATCGTCGAGTTAAATTTCAATGTATAATTATCACTGTGTGTAGAATTCAAACGAATTCGATTAAGTGAATAAAAAGAACTAGTAAGTAATTGCGCTGAAATTTTTGGTGACTTAATTGTAGTTATTTCAAACGAGGAAGGAAGGAATGCAAGGGAGCGGTAGGGATCGTGATACATGACGGGATTACGAAAATCGCTGTAACGTGACACGATTTCTGTTATTGTGAACCGTGATTGACCCGTGGCCATTGAAAACAGGCATCCTCACGTAATCATGCACTGGAATACGACGGAAAAATCCCCAGTTGTTAGACTTGCCATATTTTTAAGAACGATATTAACTGATTAAAAGAAAGGTGCAAACGAAACAATCTTCCACTGTTTAGCTCGAGGTTTAGCTCAACACTCTCGTAGACTGAAAATCACGACTGATTTGAAGGAAAAATCTACCTTGCTCAAATTTGATATTCCTCTTCCGGGACCGAAAGACATGATGGAATGTAGCACAAGGCCTCAAGGAAGTTCAGTTTTACTATCTTTTTTGGTTCTCGTTTTACAATAGTTGTTACGTGTCCGCTGCTATATAAAGGTGTATTTTTCTTCATCTCTACAGATGCGAAATTAGTCAGACAGAGGATCCACTTCGGCAAGTCCGTGGAAGACTGTACGCGCCCTATACACTGATCTTTTGAAGCAGTCGAAAAGAGTGAACTCATTAACACCATTTAACACAAGAAAAGGTACAAGATAATTATGGTAAATACATGTGTTTATATGCAGCTCTGTTTGGTGTGAAGTATTTGGGGACTTGGTGCTTACCTAATGGTATTTGATTGCGGTCCCCAGTTTATAATCTTACTTTCGGAAATTCTGATTTTATTTTTCAAGATTCCTATTTAGAATTGAGGCTTATGTCTAAAAAAAATCATAGTTTTTAGTGATTTCCTGCAGTAGCACTTTCTCTTTTTACACAAATAAACGGCCGAGCCTTCGAAGATAAACATGATGGAATCTGTCGCTGAAGGGAAGTTTTAAGATTTTTGCCCACCCGAGATTTACATCCGTTGCAACTGATCCATTTGGCTGTGTGCTCGTCAGGATATATTCTGATCTCTTCATCCCAGTTAGACAGAGTCACGACGATTTTTAGAGAATTTTTCATAGCACTCGAGTCAAAGAGAAACAATCAAACTTGAAGAGGTACGGGCAGAGTTGTAGTATAGCACAATGTGCAATAGTCCGCACACTCCGCACATGTGTGTTTGATGTTTCATTGTTTTTTTTTTTCTCATTTTAATTATAATACAATAACTAATGGGGTGATTTTAGTGAGCCTTAAATCTGGCGAGTGACCTGGAGTGAAAATTTCGCCAAATGAATACAAATGTTCACTATTTAGTCACCCCATGAAATGCAAACGTAGATTGTTTTTACGATTTTATTTCTCAGTTTACTCCTCAGTTTTAGTTTCGATTGAGATATATCAAATACATATCAAACACTCGAGACAGTGTTTCATAGGCTATCTCAATTTCGTCAAAAAACTTCCGCTAAGCGTCGTATTTTCAACTCTCTTCTCGGTGTTTGGATATCCCGATGAATCACTGTTTCTTGTATTTGATATATTACGTGAAGTGAATTCCACAAATCTTTCCTTCAGGGGACTGATTTGATTGCTTTTACAGACTTCATACTTTGACGCAAAGGGTGACACAATGATTTCGAAGTTGGTTTGTACCTTTCTTGTCCTGTCCATTTTCTCTGTGATACTCCAGTCGGAAGGGTGTTTCTGGGGATCAGGTTGTAGCAAAAGAGATTGCAGTATGAGTTCATGGTTGTCATGGAGTACCTGTAGTCAGCCATGCGGTACCGGGGCAGTACAGACGCGTTCCCGCAAAGTCATCAGGGCAGCCAAATGCGGTGGGTCATGTTGGTCACTCGAGCAATCACGGCCATGTAATACGGTGTGCCCCAATGGTGGAACTCCAGTTGATTGGGGATGCCTTTGTAAAACTGGATACAGTGGAAAGTGCTGCGCTGGAGGTAAACAATCATTCATCTATTCATCCGTCTGTCTATCCGTCCATCTAGTCCGTCCAATCGATCGATCGATCAATCAGTCAATAATTTAGTCATTTTTCGTTTCGTTTGTTCATTCACATATTCATTCACCCAATTTACACTTATTTATTCACCTACGTACTCATTCAGCCTTCTCTTAGTTTCAACTTTCGTATTTTTTTAACCCATTTATAGACAAATTTCTTTTGAGTTGTCTCTTATCTTTTTATACCCACCCCAAAATATCAGCCTTTATAATACAGCTTAATATGACCTTCTTCGTCGTTCCTTATAGTCGATGGACGCTGGTCTAGTTGGGGTAATTGGACAAAGTGTACCAAAACCTGTGAAATTGGGATTCAAGCTCGAACGCGGAAATGCACACAACCAGCCCCTCGAAATGGGGGAAAACGATGTGAAGGAGCAGCGAGAGAGCAACGGAAGTGTAACACGCAACCATGTGCAGGTAGGGAAAAGCACATCTGGAGTTATCTGTGCCCCCGCTTGACCCCATTAAAATTTAAGTTTACGATTTTATATTAAATTTTACAACTTTTGTTGACCATGTGGTAGTCTTCTATATACGCAAAATATTTTTCAGACGCAAAATTCCTGCTCCAAATGTTTGGACAACCAATTTTAAAAGTTCCTCCAGACAGTGATCCAATGTTAATATGTTCTCATGAATAACCTTCTGGCAAAAAGTTAAAACCAAGTCAGGTCTTGAGATAACAAGCAACTAAAAGCCAAAGGTTGGCTTTATTCCAATACGTTATATGCAGGTTGCCTCAATGTAAGGTGGCTTTAAAGAATTTTCTTCATGCATTTTACATATACAGTTGACGGTGGTTGGTCAGATTGGAGCGAATGGAATTCTTGCAGTAAATCCTGTGGAACTGGTTTTCAAGAGCGTTCTAGAAACTGCACAAAAACAGCACCCGAAAATGGCGGGAAAACATGCCAAGGGGAAGCGCAGGAGAAACAGTTATGTCATCTGCCACCCTGTCCGGGTAAGTAACAACTTACAATGTAATAACGTGAGTGTCTATCCGTCCTCTATCCGCCTATCTTGGGATCGATTGTAAAAAGCAAAAGGTTGTCTGTAAAAAAATCTTTCTGTAAACTTTACCAGCAGCCTGTCTCTTGAAAATTCAAGTTTTCAGCAGCAATCAGTCAGTTAACAATTCAGTTCTTTCAACCAAAACAACGGTCTCTAGGTAAATGGCCGGCCTTATTTATGTTTATTATATACAAAAAAAAACTTTGCCTTTATTTTGTTCCTTTTTCTTTTTTCGGTGTTAGGAGAGGGGAAGGGAGGGTTGGGTGCTGAAAGAAAAGCTGGAAACTTTTAACTTTTAACTGTGTTGTTATATTTTTGATGCATGATTTAAGTTTTTTTTTCGCAGTTGACGGAGGCTGGTCAGAGTGGAGTGAATGGACGTCTTGTAGTGAGTCCTGTGGAGGTATCCAAGAACGTTCACGAAACTGCACAAGTCCAGAACCCAGTTTTGGCGGGAAGCCTTGCGAAGGAGAGGCGCGGGAAACTCATGAGTGCGAGAATCACTGTGTAGACATATTCGGCCATTTGTAACGCAATCTCACGAAGCAGATGCTCGTACTGACTTGTCTAGATTTTATTTCATTTTTTTGAAGTTCAGTTGAGTTAATTGTTGGCTGTTTAACGGTTAGCTTGATCAATTTGTATTTTCAATACCCATAACTTTAAGGTAGAACTATCAGATCACGATGCCCATTTTCCTATTTTTGAGCTTTTTAGCAGCAGCTATTCAACGAGGTCAGCCTTTGTAAAGGTGGTACTAGGGCTCTGCGATTATCATAAAGTAAAGTAAAACTGCTCAAAAGCTGTTTCAGTGTCCGTTGTACTGTGTGCCTTTTTGCGTTTTCTAGCGTGCGAAAACGACTTTCTGTTCTCTTTATTCATTTTTGCAAGTCTTGTAGTTCCATTGCCAAGGGTGGGCAGTTTAGAGTTGTTGTCAGTACCATTTAAAACCTAATTGCCTAGCCTGTTCTTAACATCACATTAGCTTCATCACTTTTAACCGATTTATTCCTTGCTGAGACAGTCGTACATGGGGGTTGTGAAAATTGACGCCTTCTCAGACCCTTCTCAGTACGAAGCTCATAAAACAATAGGGAATTGCGGGTACGACGGGGACTAGGACACTCATTTTCATATCAATGATAACGAGATATTTGTGCCAGGTAACCTAGATCCTCGTTCACTAGCCTGTTCCAGGCGTTCGGTTAGTGGGGAGCTGCGCGAAAAACGGCGAGCGAATAATGAGGGGAGGGGTGTGGGGAGAAAGCGAGAAAGCGCTTCTCGCCTTAGTCCCCTCGCCATTTTTCCGCTCGCCGTTTCGTCATGCAATCTCGAATTTCGCGCTGCACCCCACTAGCCGAACGCCTTGAACAGGCTACCCATTCACTATCACTGGATCCGGGGTAAACGGTGGCGTACTCGTATTCATGTACGAGTACAACGGGAATACGCGCGAGGTTTTTTTGACAGGCCCGGCCCGGCCTGGCCCGGTTTGATTCGAATATATCCTCCGGTGTCATATTTGTTTGATGGTTGGCTTGCTTGTTTGTTTTGTTTGTTTGTTTGTTTGTTTGTTTGTTTGTTTGTTTGTTTGTTTGTTTGTTTGTTTGTTTGCTTGCTTGCTTGCTTGTCTGTCTGTCTGTCTGTCCGTGTCTGTCCGTGTCTTGACGTGAGCGTGGCCTGATGGGAAGTTTTTCTAGCAGGGGAATGGGGACGACTCAGGCTGTTTGTAGCAACATGGCGGCAAAGAGGAACTTTGCGATGTTTTTGTTGTCGCCCTGATCTAATATCACAGGGTGAGAACTCATGGCAAGGGCTGCAGGTAAGACTATAACTTTGTTGTCGTCTGAGTTTGTTTGCTGGAAAGCTTAAATTAGCTGAAAAGGATACAGAGTTTCATCGTATGGATTAGAATTCGGAAACGCTTAAACGAATAAACGTGTGTCGGGCGGTTCTCGAATAAAACTTCCAGGGTTGAAAAATGAAAAACACTTATTTATAAAGAAAACATTGCGATAATTGCAATTATATGTTTTCATTAATCATCATGTCGGTGTTACAATACATTATAACTTAAAATTTACACAGTTGAGCCTCTGTATACTAGTCGGCCCCGTAGTCGTCGTTGGAGGTGTCCTGAGATGCCAACGTTAACCTATAAAAAATTGAAATCCGGGAGACCGCCAATTTTGCGTCGAGATATCTCTTCTCAAAGAGTTAGAAATAGAGCTATGCCGATTCACCCACAAAAATATGTCAATTATTTCAAAATCTGCCCCCAAATTCATCCAAACAAGGGTACTGTAAAAACTAGTATTTTAAGCATGTTCCTTACTTTTTTAACCAGATTCAGTCTTGACTCCTCATTTGCTTAAGAGCAGAACTGGTGAATTTGATCTTGAGAGCATCAGTTTTCTGGATCTCAGTGGAATGGGTAGGTACATGTATATAAGCCTACTCTCTTTATTATTTACTATTAGCCTAGTCTTACTTAGTACTACTACTACTACTACTACATGTACATCTAGGGTGGGGTCTGGGGGATGGGCAGGGATGTACATGTAGCAAAGAAAACTGTTAGCCCAATTATTAACAAGCCCAGCTCAGGCCTGTGAACTTCAGCGGTAATGCATTTGTCAGCTTTCTTTCAGCTGGTAAAATCATACATGTACTCATACATACATGTACTCATACGTGTAGCTACTGTACATGTATGTCCCTGGATAGAGCTAGTATGTACCCCAGAGGTAGAGGTCTCACCCATATCCCCTGTTAAACTCAAAAACATTCATTTTTGCAAAACACAAATTTCAAAATTTCCCACTTGAAAATGTCACCTGCAGACAAAGGAGATCTTTGCTGCACTTATTATTGATGTTTCTTTCAACCACATTTCTTGGCTTATACTAGCCAACCTTTTTTTAGACTTCCGTACACCCATATACAGCTGTAGGCACAATATCCATGGCCCAAAAATTTCACTCTTGCCTGTATTTTGTTTTGAAGGTTTGCAAGACATCAGCTGTATTAGTAACTGCATGGGGCTGCTACATCTAGAACTTGCTAATAACCATCTCTCTAATCTGAAAGATTTGGGTAAGTCTACACACACATGACTTGTATATGAGCTGTACTTTACTTGCAGATACAGTTGTTTGGTAGCACTTGTTTAAAAAGGACAGTGTAAAAACAGTGTATTTATTTTACAGTAGTGTAATTGGGAGCTGGTAGTTGGGGTGGGGGAAGGGGGCAATGCAAGCATGGAATGTACAGTACCTGTGAATATACATGTACTCTACTTTACATAAATTAGATATGAGCTCAAAATTTCTATGAGGTGTTAGTTTGTGAGGCCATGCCTGCCCTTCTCAAGTATCACCTCATGGAAATTAGAGCACATAATTTAATTGGTTTAGTGGAATTTGCTAAAGTAGGCCCAGTTGAATGATTTCTAACTACATATGTTTCCAGATTATAGAGTATAACTAACTGATCTTCACAAATTCCGAGCATACTAATGGCTGATGGTAATATGACTAGCTCAACCAATCAGAGTGTTGCATTTGCAGTAGTACATGTATATACTAGCAGAATTCTACTAGTTAATAATAAAGACATTGAAGGTGATATGTGATCTTCGCAGTGAATTTCCAATTTTAAACAATTGGAATAAAGAAGCCTGAAAAAAAATCAGGCTTCTTTATTTTTTTATTTATTTATTTATTTTTTTACAAGATAAAGCAACACTTTATTTACAACACAGACTACTTACAAAAATATACTTATTGTTACCAATTGTTTAAAATTGGAAATTCACTTCGAAGATCACATATCACCTTCATATATATCCGCAGTTCACATATGAATCATTTCATATACATTACATAATAAAGACATTGTATACTAAATATACTGTGTATTTCTGTTGTTGAGAAGCTTTATTTCTTTGTCCTAGTGGTTAATAGAAAGATGGTAAACACACCCATGATACACTGTCCAACTGGATGAAACACCAGCAGATTTGCTGATAATTTAGCTTACAGTCTACATGTACAGGACATTGAAACCTGAAGTTGCAATTGTACCTCTATTTTATAATTTTACTAGACAACCTAGAAGTAGAACTTACAGGGCAGTGGGTAGTATAAGTGAGTGGTTATAGTTAGTGGGTAGTTACACCTACATTAAGTAATCAGAAAATCTTTACACTGTACTTTAAGAGCAAAATATTTGGCTACACCAGTAGGGATTCTTGAATCACATTTACTGTTGTGTGTACCTCTCTCAAAAACATCATTTACATTGCAATCAAAATGTGCAAGGTCTTCATGTAATTAGAGTAGTAGAGTAGAGTAGTTTTTACATGTGTATATCTACAATATTTATTTATGGTGTTAAATCAATTTTTAGGTGAGCTGAAGCTACTTGAAACCTTGAATGTTTCTTGTAACAAGCTGTCTTCCCTTGGTAAGTGCCAATATGCTTAAGATCTTACCCTAAGAATATGCCAAGCATCTCTGGAAGGATTTGGAAAGAACTGTAAAAGATTGCCTACAATTTAAGTTAACCTGAAAACTGTTTGAACCATTGCTGAAGGCCTCTGACAAAATAATACAAAATGTACATGTATATTAGACAGACAGAGCTGAATAACGTCTGCGCATGTGCAAAGTCGGAAGAGGTCTGGGGACTAAACTTCATATCATTTTCCAAAGGATTTGCAAAATACCCACACATTTTGCGGATTTTTAAGGTGGTTTCTGGATATTTAAGGTTGCCATTTAAACCAAAGGTAGATTTTGTCATGATTTCTTTAACTCTCGTTTCTACTTTCACAATTTTTCTTCTACTTTTTGCTATGAACATTAGAAGTACGCACAAACGAAACAGAACTTACGTCGTCATCGATCGAACCATCTTCATGCACAAGTAGATCGTAAATATTTTGCTCATTTTAAAGAAATCTCTAAATCATCTGCAGCTAATATCAAAAGTGTAGTTGTACCTTAACTTGGTTGTCCAAACGCCAGTTTCTAACCAACCGATCCTTCTGCTGCGCGTTGGTAAACGGGTTCAATTTGTTGTATGGATTTGTCTTCATGAACACCCGAAGCGGCCCATTTTCTTTATTTTTAAGGTAGAGTGACTGGCATCACCACATTTAAGGTTAAAGTTCACACCAAAAAAATGAATCATTTAATGTTTATCTAAATCCTTTTTTTTTTCTGATCGCACAGATTGTTTCAACTTTTTTCTTCAACATTGTGATTAACAGACTCGTCGTGCAACGGAAGTGCATTGTCAAAAGTATTTTTTTTAAAAAAGAATCTTCAGTTTATCTAATGTTAATATCAGAAGTATAGGCACATTGTCATGAATGTGTCGAAACGTGATCATGACTTTCTACCCAGTCAATTGTTTTCTTTGTTTTATTGCAAGCCTTACTGTAAACGTTTGCACTAATATCGAGGCCTTCATATCACAAGTTTGTTTTGTATTAAATATGTTTTATTGTAGTTCCAAGAATATTTTTCCTTTTTCTATTCAAGCCACTATTATTGCTCCAAATATTTCATGTATGTAGTATAATTCAATTTTAAACTTACATAAAAACATTTTCATGTGCACTTACTTTGTTTGATAACATGGAATGATTATAAAGCACATAAAGATATTGTTTTTGAAGCTGTAAATTTGTTGCTGCTTTAGGCAGATGTTGTTTTCCTCAGGGATGACTACTTTAATTCAATTTGAGTCAATGTTCTGAATTGGTGGGCAAAATTGAAGCTAATTGAACATTTCATCACTCTCGGGGAAATCATTTTGCCGTCATTTTTTGTCAACTATGGTCATTTGGGTTATTATAAGAGTTGTAGCAAAATTTGTATTTTCATGATTTATATTTACATATTTATACAAAGTTAATGCTCCTCTTTCCCAGTAAAGTTTCATTTTGCTTCATGGAACCATACAAACTAGCAAAGCATGTCAATTACTGCAAGTCTGTCAGTGTTCATTAATATTTAGCATATACCTATAATTTTTTGGCACACTAGTAACTTCTGTTCTACTCTTAAAGCCTCTTAAAGCCCTTAAAGCCCTTAAAGCCTGTGTTTCAAGCATTTCCATATGAATGAAGAGTTTTCCATGTATTGGCTGTACAAAGTGTAGGGACATTTGCTATGCAGACTAGTAAAACCTTCATTGAATTCCTGGATCAGCAATTGGCTTTTGAAAAACCTGACTCTTGTGTTTTATGTTGTTTTTTAGTACTCTTTTTCCTTCTTAACAGGTATAACAGTCAAGTCATTTTACAGAAAGAACAAAAAACTTAAACAAAGAACAAAAGTATGACTTAATTCTGTAATTAATTCACATTCTTTTAAGCAGTCATTATACAATCAGAAACCATGGACAGCTACCAGTTCACTTTTAATCAGTGGATAAATCTGCATGAAAGAATGTGAATGAATAAAAGTGGTCACACTTTTGGGCTCCTTCCTTTAACAACCACAACAGTTGCATAAACAAACTGTATTTGTACTACAGCCAGACTTGTAATATTTTGATGTTACAAGGCTTGACTATATGCATTTTGGTACAAAGACTCCCTTGACAATATAAGACATTAAACTCATGCATGCTAGCTTGGTTTAAGAATGTAGATTCTCCATAGTTTATCAATTAAAAAAACTTGCCATCATGTTTTTATCAACTCAAGTTTAATAAACATTTTAACATGGTTGCCACAGGCATCAGTTGACTTTTTTCTATTGAAAATAAAGTTTCCCTGACCAAATTACAACAAAATGTAGGATATAGTACCAGCCCCCAGCCTTTACTTTGCTCAGTGAGATCACATTGACCTGAAATGTTTCTTCTTACAATCAATGGCATTAAATCAGGTAGGTGTAATTATAATTTTCAATTTTCCGACTTTTCTTTAAAAATATGCCAGTTTTCCCTGGCTCAAAATTTAAATCCCTTGTCCTTCAAGAATTTTTATTTTGCCTGAGACATGTGTAACCTTGTTTCAAGGAAGTCATTAAACCATAAGCACTAGATGATTATTTCAGAAATATTTGTTATCAATCCGAGGCAGAATGAAGCCACAAGAATAATAAAGTGCAACTGTAATACAGATGAATCTGAATGGTATCAGACAGCAAACAACATTATTTCACTGCTGTTTTTTTTTTCAAAGTAAACTCAAAAGTTAAAACCACTGCATGATCACCTCTAATTGGTTTAAAACAGCATTTGTGAAATATTTATATTTCATCATTCATAGTATCAGGGTGATAGTATGACAGAGTTCACCGTAACCCTCGCTGTGAAAAACCATTAATTGCAATCATTGATGATTTCTATATTAACTTTGGGGGACAATTTAAATACACTGATTAGTATTGCTTCTCATAAGGCAGTTAATAAATCAATCACTCAAACTGATCTGGAATCTTAAAAATATAAATAAACGACCAACACAACCCGGAGCGATTTTAGAATACCAGGCCACTTATTTACATATCTCGGAACGCTTTTTAGAACGAAGCATATAGAAACAAAAGGAACTATTCAAATTCAATGAGATGCAAATAAGTGGCCCGGTATTCTACAGTTTAGCCTTTTCTATGCCTCAAGTAAAAACCTTGGTCACATTCATCTAAAACAAGCAAGGAAAATCGAACTGGAAACAGTCAAATCATCATGTCGTCAAGTGAACATGCTGTGAACCAGAGAATCAGAGAATGGCCGACTCGTATCACTGGAATTAATCGTCTAAACAACGAGTCATCAGAGTGATTTTCACCACAGAATACTGCTTCAGATCTGCAACGGTAATTTCATCTTGTTCCTTCCGGACCAAACAATCCAGGAGATGAATTTCGCTTGCAGTACTGCCTCCTCCGTTTTAATCCAGAAACGAAAATGGCGGCGGCAAAAATGCCTTTGTTTTCATTCCAGAATCGTGACGTTGCACACATGCGCTTTGCGTTATTCAGCTCTGTCTATTAGACACAATATGTACATGTATGTGGATACTGCTATGCATATGTTGCCATGATTTAAATTTATCTTTGGTTTAAAATTTTAAAACCAGTTTGGAAAAAATGGCACGGTAGTTTGTGGCTAGAATAATATCATGTGTAATTTATGAAATTTTGATATAATGTGAAACTAATTTAAGTTGCTTGTTTTCAGATGGAGTTGAAGAGCTTTCAAATCTATCCTCTTTGAACGTGTCAGGCAACATGATAAGAAGGTAATGGGTAGGAAAATTGCTATAATTTTTGTACTGTGCTCTTACAGTATTCATGTATACACAATCATGCTGTGTAAATTATCAGCAAATCTGTAAGCTGTATAGTTATTATAATGATATTATTTAACAAACATGGAATGACTTGACATCTGAAGAAACACCTGGCCATCTGCGCAAAACACCCGGCCACTCCGCACCAAGACCCTATGAGAAACTGCTGGCCAGCATTGTTTTGCATTTAACGTAGCCAAAATTACATTCAGCCACATATATTTAATCTACTGTAATATTATATACCATTCTTATTATTCAGAATGTGAAAAGTGATATTCCTTTTCATAATCCTTAATTAATGGTGGATATTTAATATAAATATTTGATTATAAAAATAACTAGGGCAAACTGGATGGTTTCAACTTATTCAATTGACTTTAACATTTTGCAGTGTTGACACCCTGTCGTGTTTGACAAAACTGGAGAACTTGAAAGTGTTGAGACTTCATGACTCAATACAGGGTTTTTCCAATCCTGGTAAGAAATTAGCTTTACAGTATGTACTGGTAGTTATTTGATCATTGTAGCCTCTGTTCAGACCTGGCTTCGTGTGTGTGTTTGGGGCTGCAGGAAGTTGAAATTTGGAGAGGTTTACAAAGGATGCACTGTACCAAAAAAAAAGTTTCCGTAGAAGTAAATAAGTATGCCAACAAATCAATAATGTTACATGTTGGTGTTACAATGTCAATTTGACACTTGATGACTGCGAAAATTGTGAGACCCTTGGGATCTGTATACACTGTTTAAATGTGTGAACGTCAGATGTTTTGTTGTGAGCATTTATAATACTGTATGTAACTGAGTGTATAATTATGTTTTCATTTCTACAGTTTGTGTATCAGATGAAAATTACAAAAAAGCTGTTTGCAACCTTTTACCAAAACTCAAGACTCTTGATGGTGAGTTGTAACTGAACCCTTGTACAATACTTGTGTTAAGGTACATTAATTTACATGTTATCTACCAAAAGTGAATTCTTGTACAGTGCCCTTTACATTGTTTGATAATACACTTTGTCATCATTAAAGAAGAAGGAGACTATATTGTTTTCTGACTTGGAAAACAAAGTGATCCGGGTGACACATTGTTACAAATGGTCAGAAAATTGTGACGAGTGTTGTTGTGTACTACCCATTGATTGTATACTTTACTGCTGTGCTGTATTAATTGATTTTTCTCTTAGTTGACATTATTTTGTACCACCAAAAGTTTCAGTGTAGACACAAGTCATGTTATCTCAGCACACTATTATGTGCAGTCTAATGCGTGAATAATTTGTGTTGATGTGTCAGACTTGATATTTATATAATTTACTTATTATTCAGGGCTCGACACTAACTTTTCAACTTACTAGCCTAGTGGCTAGTGACAACTTAGATGTTACTAGCCAAAATTTTTTTTTACTAGCCAAGCGGTGGAGGTTTTGCACTTGCACCTTCCTCAGAGGGTCATTTACTTCTATTGTCTTTGCCTTTCTCTTTTTTACCGCCAGTTAAATATCCTCTTAGAGCCGCAGGGTTCAAAATAAAATTTCGTTTTTAGCCTGAATTTGTCGGCTTTTTTTTTGTCAAGGCTCATTTTCTCCCCGGCGTTTTCAAGGGACACAATCCATATGCATACATGACGTACCCATAGGCTTGCAATGCATTCTGGGGCGATTTCAAATACAGTCGGCCATTTGCAAGTTTTCCGTACTGAAAATATTTTACAGCAAAGCAAAAGAATGGATTGGAGCAATTTGACTTCTTTTCTTATTTTGAATGTTTGAGAAGTAAATAAGATCTTCCAATATAATTTTCTGGAGGGACACAATACCTGAGAAGGTGGGGCGGCCCGTTATTCATCTTAACACAGAAATGAAGTTGCCACATTAGCGACTAAACCGCAAAACCAGAAGTTTTAGTCGGCAAAGATGAAATTTTGGTCGCATTAGCCACCAGTGAGTCGCACTTTCTAGCCCTGTAGCTGCTTTATTGTCTGATATAAAATGTTTCCTTCAACTTACAGCAACTTTGATTTCAGTTGACCGATCAAGGCATGATATTTTATATTTCTTCGGTAAAAAGTAGCCGGCAAGTGTCGTCAAAGTGCCGGCTACCGCCGACAGCCGGCTGCTATTTTGAACCCAGCCTTATATCCATTATGCCCTTGTGAATGACAGAAACTAGTTCGGCCAATTTCATTTTGTTTACTAGCCAAAGTGGCTAGTGGAAATCGAAAACCTACTAGCCAAAACTGAATTTCTACTAGTCTGTGGCTAGTTGGCTACCGTTAGTGTCGAGCCCTGAATTATAATAATCTTTTTTGATGGAAATATTGAAACTGCGTTCATACTGAAGAAGGGTGTTCTGGTATAAGGTACGGCACTAAACTTGCTTTTTGCTATGCTGTAGGGGAACGAGTCAGTGGAAAGGGAGCAGACTTGTATGAGATGTGTGATGAACTTGATGCCATTCTTAGAGGTAAACAATTATATACAAGTACATGTAATAATTATTTACAAGTACATGTAGTACTGTTGTGGTTCAGTTTTATCTTTGGTACAATTAGGTAGTTTCCTTTGTTTGGGTGTAATAATTACTGGTATAATTTATGAATAATGAATATGTAACAAAGGAAAATACCAGAATGTACCAAGGACAAAACTGATCAAAAACATGTGCATCCATTATATGTTCCTACTATAGTATCATAGATTCACAGTACAAGCAAAGGCCACATTATGGTGTACATTAAGCCCTCAGCACTTGCCTATAATGCACACCATTTAGAACTACAGTACTTTCTTAAATGTACACATTTAAGACATGCTACTGTTGAGACAAGTTGCATTCTATTCCTATTAAATGAATGTTCTCTTCCAGTATTATTTTATGAATACCAACTTTAACAACTTAACACTTTGATTTTAGACCAATCAATTGAGCTTATAAGAGGAATTCCCAGTAACACCCCCCCCCCCCCCCCCCCAAGTGATATTTTCAGGGGCAATCAGAACACATGTACTTGTAGATCTGGTGGCACTAGTTGCTCCTATGCCCCTGGCCTGCTTAATCCAACCCCTGCTCCTGTACATGTACATCGTAACATGTGCTAGGCGTGACAGCGACAAATACATAGATATTTGTAACTATTGAGAGAAATACACGTAAACCCAAAGACTGGTATTGAATCTGCTGTTTCAAAGTTGTTATCCAACAATTTCACTTCCATCCCTCTTCTTCTTTCATGTCCAGGAAGCCCTGCATTTTCAGCAGCATTTTATCATATATTGCTTTGCATAAAACAGTAAAATTATATTTTTTTTTGCCAACTTAAGATACTTTTTGGTTATTATTACTATTTTTAGATAATGATTTAGACTCAGGACATGGAGTTGCTCTCAAGACAATGCCATGGAACACAGGTGAAAAGTCCAGTATTCTTGCTATACTACATGTACGTGTCATGTAGCTTCTTTGGAAGAACTGCCATGCTGTGAGAGTACTGCAGTTCAGCTACAAGTGTCATAATGGTATTCAAGACTGCTGGGTACATGTACATTGTGCATGTATTTTTTCATCTCTGTGATATTTCAGACAATCATCCATTTTGGCCAAGGCGGTGGGTGCTTATTAGAGTGTGGGCAATTATTCAGAGAAATACGGTATACATGTACTGTACCTTACATTAATTTTTGTTCATGGTATGCTTCAGCAATATTTCAGGCAAGTTTTGTTGAGCCATGGTTCATGTTTTGGCACGATGCAGTCAAGCCAAAATACCCATTGCGAGGCCAATCAAGCTTGGTATAACATCAATTGTAATAATAAAACATATGTACACTGTATGTATTCAAAAGCTACGATTAGGTGTCTACTATTCCCAGGTTCAGCCAAAAAAACAGTCTGATTGGCTAATATTTCCTTTGAAAATTTAAGCGAGCAAGAACCAGTTTACTGTAGTTTTGGTTGCTATTAACCAATCATGTAGGTCCTCTTTTGCATTCATGAAGCAGTGATCTCTAGTATCATATTTGTAACTAGGAAATGTTGTGCTTGTAACTGATGACTGATGTTAATTCTTACAGAAAAGCTGCTGTCTTCCCACAATGTAGTACAGGATAGGAGTGCAGAGGAAGCAGAAAAGGGATTTAGAGGTAAGCTCTATTCACTGACTGTATTTTGTTTTGGAAGTTCTCTACATTTGTATGTGTACGGTAGAGTTGCATCAAGTGCAGAATGAATAATTATCCAGCAGTGTTGTTCAAGGTGGGATTATACTTCGGATGCTAGGTTACCTAAGCGGCAGCCTATTTTTCATCGAAGGTCATATATTAGAACAATTACAACAATACCTGCTCTGCTTGTTTGATCGAACTCCCTATTACAGCTGACTGTACATTGTACATGTATATGTTAAGACTATTGTTTGAGACCTTTTTAATATTGTATACAAACTGTACATGTGGAGAGTAGTTGCTATGAGTTGTAGCAGAAACTTTGCATTAAACAGGCATAGTAAAAGATTTACATGTATAGTTTCCCATTTGTAATTATTAACAATGGCAAATTCTATTAAAACAAGGAGAAAACGTAGCAGGTTTTAATCAATTACAAACATTTATTTTTGTTCATATTTTACCTATTTCTGAACTTTTAACCATGCATACAATGCATTTCAACATTATATGAGTATTCAAGTTTCTTTATAATTATATTAAGTGATAATTATTACGCATCATTTTTTTTTTTCATAAAAGAAATATTAATTACATTTATTAGTTAATATAATTATGCTGTGCGCGATAATAACTTTTTTCACAACGGCTGGTGCCTAAGGTGTTTTTACTCAAGTCGACATTAATGCGCAATATTGGAAAGTCCGCTGATTGTGTGTCGTTGTGATTTCATTGTAGAACACTGAAAGTCGTGTGTTTTAATTCAAATACGAGTACATGTACATGGTGTCGCTTCTTTTTACAAAATGTAGGAAAATTTGTGTATGAAGAACAAAGTCATTTTTCCTCTTATCTAAATAGGCGCCACAAACGCGCGAAAATTCGCGCAAGTGTTATTTTACGCGCGTGTATCGAGCGGGTATGTGCTGCAATGGACACGAGCGTCCTGTATATGAATGCTAAGACATTAAAGGGAGAGACCTGTTAAGTGAGATATTGTGATATGTCACTGGCGAGCAGTTTTTTTTTGTTGTTGTTGTGTCGGGAACTGGCGAGCAGTTGATAATTACTGTCGAGATTACTATCTGATCAGCGCAGTAGTGCCACATAATATTATGTGTTGTTATCATTGCGATTAGTAAATATCACAGATGCTTGTTCGCCTGAGAATCATGAACTTAAAAAAAGAAAGCATTTTCAAGGCTGGTATATTTCAACTTTGTGAATACTGGGTTGCCTAATCTGTTATTTTTTTTTACGCTGGAGGCAAAGTTTACCGTCATCGACCTGATAAAAATTATCAACTTTGTTTTGAATTTACCTTTTTGTAACAAGTGCATAGAAGCGTGCAAAGGGAATGATGATGGCGCAAAGCATTGTTTTTTAACAGTAACGCCGTCCGATGTGTTTAGGACAGCACTTTAGCACTTAACCAGAACTGTATATAATAAATTCCTTTACCTTAACAACTCACCGCCATTCATGCGGTAGAATATATACGTCTATTTTTTGACTTTCTTCGGGTAGTGGTTGTCGAAACCAGACGTTAGAAATCTTCTCTGTTCTACTACTCTCCGCTTTGCTTGTTGTTGGCTGTAAATTATCGGCCCTAAAGCCATGTGATTTGTGTGTTTTCAGATGTGATGTTACAGTGTAAGAAGATCAACGAAGATGCCGATAAGGCCATCCATAATGCCAAAGAAGCCCTATGGAACTCGTGACTTCAATCATACTGCATTTCAAAAGCACTAAGGCCGTTGTGTTTCGGTTGTCACAGTTTAAACACGAACTGTTCACCTTTCAGAAGTGTAGTGAGGGGTGTTGTATTGCGTTGATTTGCAAGTCACTTGAGTTCCGCCACCGATGTTAATAGCCTGCACATTGCATGGCGCATAGGCACGTCCTTGGTGGCCAGGACTGAAACAAAAAAGATACTATAACCAAGTTCTGTAAGTGAGAACTTCAATCCACCGCCACCCTTGACGACCTGCAAATCGGGAAAAAGTTTTTAAATACTCAAGAAAAATGTCGTAATAGCGTTGACTCTGAAGTTTATGAACTTGCAGTGCAGCATTAGCCTTATCTGACCGTCGTGTTGCACTGTTCACTCCCAAGATCATTATCGAATTTCTCATTAATATTTTTCGTTCAGGCTCCAACGATGTCCAAGGGAGAATTTGGGTTAAGTTTTAGAGGCGATGAAATCTTTCATTCCCACAACCTACCACGTGATTTTGCTGCAGTTTTAGTTTGGTCATTTTATTATAGATCAGCAACAATTCCGAATCAGTGTGTTTATTTTCCTGACCCGCATTATCACAAACGGCAAGGGTTATGTTTGGCATTGGAAATACCATAGAGCCCTTACGAGCCTTTTTAAATACTACTGTGTCGAGAAAACGTGCCCTACAGAAGCATAACAGCGTATGCGCACTTTGTTCTCTGTTGTTAACTGCAGTCGTCTCGGCAAACGTTGCGCCTACTTCAACTAGCGGCTGCACAGGGAGTTCTCACGTGGAATTAAAGATAAATAAAATACCTGCGTCGAATGTGTCTGCTAGTGTGGCGCCATTTGAATTCAAAGTGCGCAGTTGATCAGAAATTGCGGCTTTAGGGAACCGAAAAATTCATAAATTCTGCCACGCACCAAGAACAAACCCGTGACTTGGTATTTAAAATGGCCGCCACGAGCAAGTACATATTCAACGCAGGTAAGATTTCCAAGTAATCTGATTTATTACCAATATTGTCAAGCTGTCGAATATGCCATACTATTTTCTAAATGAACAGTCCTCAGTACCTTCAAGAATATGCGCCAAAGGGCTGTCAAATGCGAGTCTTGTCAGTACCTCGAGCTCTTGTTTTGGTTTACTGAGAGTGCGCGCGCAGAGAAGTTTGAAAAATGATGACGAGCAATACAAACGCGCTTGACACGCATTCACGTGCGCGTGAACTTGTCAACGACTTTCCTCGTCACTATCTAGTAAACAAAGAAAGTTGGTGTTTAACTGTTTCTATTTTGAAGAAACGACATGGACGTTCTACCAGGTGAAGTTATTGCACAGATCCTATCCTATCTCCACCCAATATACGAAGACCTTCCTCGATATTGCACGATATGTCGAAGATGGGAGCGCATTATTCAAAATACCGGACATTTGTGGAAGCACATCCACTTACAGGACGATCGAGACGCGCGGGAAGATTTCGAAGATGATTATGCTGGTATATTGTGCCTCTGTTTCAAAAGTTACGGTCATTTTATTCAGTGCATCCGAGCAGAAGACCAAACGTATTTTACTCGCGCAGAAGTCAGGAGGTTACTTACTGCGCTTCCAAACTTGACCAGGCTTGATGTCCCGGTACTTTCTTGGAGTAGAGTTTTCGCGCAGTCTTTAAAAAGTGCGCCAGTGTTAAAGTTCTTAACCATAGATGACTACAGGGCGCTTGTAAAACGACGTTTGCAGGTTGGTAACCGACGTTTACGAATCCACAAGCGCGGAATTCGGGTCTGGGATTTAAAAGTTCTCGCTCGCCAGTTTATATCTTTAGAATCGTTGACTTTGAATATCAACATTTTCAAACTCTGCCGGCACGGAATTGTACCAGTGCTAGATAAGCTTAAGCTGAAAGAGCTACATCTCGAATGTGCTCCTTACGGTATGGATGAGCTTCCAGTCGAAGATACTGTGTCCCTTCCTCCTATCAAAGCTTTGATGAAGTCTTGTCACTCCTCAACTCTTTTAAGCCTTGATTTACACTACCTGCCTGTAAACACCGCGGACCTGGTGAGTTATGTGGAGAATTTCAAGTCTTTGAAGCAGCTTTTTGTGGCCGTTACAGATGGAGCGAACAGTACCGCTTCCGATTCACTAGTTCTTAGATCGGAGAGTCTCGCGACACTGTTTCTGACTGGTTTACCAAGTATAAATGTAACCAGTTTGAAGTGCGTGTTTCCTAGCTTAGAAGTTATTCTCATTTCGGAATGTCATTATCTGACATCGGTCGAGGTTCATGCGACAAATATTCTGTCATTTATCCTCCAAGGAAACTGTCTCCTTTCCAAAGTTAAGGCGTGTTGCAAGAGCGTACACGACTTGCTGATGTACGAGTGCCCCGCGATTGAACCAGACGCGTTTCAGGATTTCTTGTCAGAGTGTTCAAACATAAAACAAATGGAGATTTCCGTCGACTGGGGTCTCATTGAACTCGACAGAGAGCACTGCAGTAAGTTGGCACAGCTGACAATCCGTGATGTCTCCATGAGTCTCTCAAAGATCAAAGTTGACTGTCCTACTCTGGAATTTTTCAAATGCTCTGGAGACGTATGTCCCGAAAAACACCGCAACAACAGACACGTGGCCGGCAGCGATATCGAGATCTCAGCCAATTCTCTGAAGAAATTTCAAATTTGCGATGTTGGGTGTGCCAATCGCATCACAGTCCATTGCATCGAGGCCGAAATGATTCAAATCGCGGGCATACAGCCTTGGCAGAGACCGCTGATCGTAGAGCTGAGTGCATCGCGTCGTATAGACACGGTGTTCTTGAGTGGTTTGACTCTCAGCCTGGTCGCCATTAACTCGACCGATGTTGAGCACTTGATCATAGAAAACTGTTCCCTCGCAGACAAAAGAAGGCGCAATATGCGATTCAAGTGCGAGACTGTCCGCGCGCTGCGGCTGTTGCGCTGTTCTGGTATGAAGAAGTTTACTTTACACGTTTCTTGTGTCGAGAACCTTACCATAGACTCTTGTTCTAACCTTCGAGATCTCGATGTGAATGCGACGAAGCTTGAACATATTCGGATCTGTAACTGCCCTTACATAGAGTCCGTGAACCAAATAGTTCAACTAGAGCCCGTAGAATTTTCATCTCCGTAAGTTATGGAAATCGGAATACGTTTGATACGTCTGGGGAACTGAGAAGACTAGTGCCCCCTTTTTCTGTTTTATTAAGACAGCAGCAATGTTCTTTGCTCTAAGTAGAATGATCACGGTGTGCTATGCAGTGCACTTCAGGCTTGGCAACAGGGGTGGGGTGATAAGTGTGTTATTTATTGTATGAGGTCGAGAAGTGCTTAATTAATGCGGAGACCCTGTAGGTACCACTCGGAATAACACAGATGAGTTATGTAACTAACTCCTGGTAATTAAAAGTTTTTTTTAGAGTTTTATTTGCCTGCTTTTCAATCAAAGTTTGCTGGTGTTATTTGATAGGAAATACACTTATTTCGAACAGATTTATTGAGATAAAAGTCTTGTTTTTTTTCTTCTTATTGCGCTTGTCTAATACAATTTTATCTCTTTAATATTCGCTTCTCGTTATACCAAACAGCAACACTATTTTTAAACTGATGACTGGATCAGTTGTTATACTATATACTTACGGTTTTGTTTGCTTGTTTGTTTGTTTTTAACGTTTTTGTACAAAAAAGCTGTAAAATTTACTGCCGTCAAGAAAGGGAATTTGACTGAAGTGAGAAGATATTTCGCGAATGATGATTTTAAAACCATTTCACATCCAAGAAAGATTATATCCCGGACTAGTCTTGCCTACAAGTCGTGTTCACAGTGCGCCAAGCGCGAGAGCGAGACTTGTTTCTCCTGCTTGAAAACGAATCAAATGACATCGTTTTGGCGCGAACTTCTCCGTGACTGCGGTCGGCGAAGAGGCGGAGGTATATACGTGTATCTGTAACTGCCCTTACATCGATCAAGGTCCGTGAAACAAAAGAAATTTAACTAGAGCCTGTAGAATTTTAATCTCCGTAAGTTATGCCGGGAAACAGGAATAAGCTGTCATAACTGCAAGTAATGGCTTTCAGAGACAAACGCCGCTCTTTTTCCGCTTCGTGCTCTCCGATTTGCTTACAATATGGTGGGCTAGTAGATAACCTTGCCTTTAAATACGTATACGAAGATTATTTTTCGGATCGCACCAGACAAAAACTTGTCAAAATCTGGAGCTTCTTCTCGGAGATTTGTTCGAAGCGGCACGAGCGTAAAATTGAAAATTATTTGCGGAATTAAACTGTTCAGAGCGTAACGAAACGCTCTGAACGACAAAATTTAAACTAATAGAATGCAAAGGACAAGTATTATTAACTGCGTCCAGTTATATAATGTCCAAGCCAAAGATGACGATCCACCGACCAGAACGAAAATTTCCAACGTGGTGAACGCAGGCTGTGCAACTATTCCCACCAACAGATCTGTTACTGCTAAACAGGCCAGGAGAATGTTAGGACTAATGTTGTTCATGGTTTGAAGCCTCGATTTGGTCTTGATCACTGTTATGACCAGTATGTTCAGAACGATAACACTTGGACATGTTAACCGACAACGTCCCTTGCTCGCTTGATGCCCTTGATCGCTTCTTGCTTGCTCGCTTGCGCAGCTATGTGTGGTCTGCATGGTCAACTAAAAGTTCTCTCCCTGTGATTATATCCTGACAAGCAGCAATATCCAAAATCCATCGGCTTGTGTTATTTTGTGCTTGTATGGTAAGAACTAGTCACCAGATTTTACTTTAGCTAAACTGTGCGATTTATTCTTGAAAAAAAAAATAGACGATAAGAGATGAAGATCTTCTTAATTAGCAAGCGCATAAGTATAAAGGCGCTCCAACTTTGTCGGCCTGGGAGAAATCTCAGTTTTGAAATCGAGTTTATATTGCAAAATAATGACCATCTCCAGGCATATTTTTGGCGTTTTAAAATATTTAATGGTTTGGAAGCATTCTGATTAAAGTTTAGAGGTGAAAACATATCATATGCTAACTACTTCCGTAGAAATTGAGAGCTATATTTCGTGTAAACTTCATGCTTGTGAAGAAATACTAATGTCCGATTCTAAAGCCTATCTAATCGGAATCCTGTGGGCAAAAACAATATTTTGATTTTATTGTCAAACTGAGCGCAAACAGAGATTAAAGATTATGATTTACGAGTTGCCTTGCGCTGTTTTTGAGAAATCACACATCAGCGATTATCTACAACGATCATTAAAGAAATTAAAATTGCAAAATCAATTTCCAAGGATAATAATAAAAAATAAATGATAATGTCTATCAGCAAAGCTCTCATTGCTTTTGAATGAACCATGTCCGACTTCTGAATTCATATAAATTTAATTGCTACTGAAAATTGGAAACTGCACGTAAAGCAAAACGGCTTTGTAAGGAAACAGTTAAAAACATTCCAAATTTCATCTTAAGGTGGTGGCAAACGAGGACACAATGTTGCGGACACATTGTTGATTGTTTCTATGCTGCGCAAACCGGGAAACATTTGTTGTGGACACAAAATGTTTCTGAAAGAAATCAGAAACATTTTTTGTGTCTCGGACACAAATTTTGTGTCCGCAACAAATGTTGCGCGCGGGGGCAAACGGGGAAACATTTGTGTCCGCAACAATGTGTCAGCAACATTGTGTCCTCGTTTGCCACCACCTTTACTGCCGGATAAAAGAAAAAAAAAAGATTTTAGCACTGGTCAGTAGATATTGCCGCTAAATCAAGCACTTATAATTATTGAAAGAATTAGTATTCAGTAGTTATAAACGAGTGTTGTTTTATGTGCAGTACTCATAATATTAGTGTTATCCTAGTTTGGCAACAATACCAGATGGTTTCCCAGCTAAGCAAATTTTGTTTCAATATAAAATGCAAATGATAGCAGAAGCGCGATGCAAATCAACTTTCGTAAGAGAAACCCGCGAGCGTGGCAACATGACAGTCACTTAAAAGGTAATTTAATTGCCAAAAAAAAAAAACATTAAAAATAGCGGGAAAACGATAGATGTGCTGACTGTTTATTAAATAACTCCGACACAGACACTAATTGAACGAGGGAAGTAAACTCGATCAACAAATCATTCGGCTTCTTCGAAGATTACAGAAAAAGCAACGGCAATCTTTTGCGATTTTATTGACAACAAAATGAAGATATAATTATTCCGGGACAAGAAGATGACTCCAAGAATCATAATTATAAAAAGGGTACTGTACGAGCTCGTTACTATCGGTGATAGTCAAAAGTTTCTCAACTTTAATTTGAAATAAAATCTGCTGCACTAAATTCTCCTTCACTACAAAACTTGCGTTCGCTCAAGACATTGTAAGCAATTGCGAATGTATAGTATAATCTTGGAATAAAATTTTCTATGAGATTTCTACTACCATCGATCTAATCCTCGAGATATATCTCGTGTTTTCGAGGAAATTGATTTATTAGTTCACAGACATAACAGCAAACGTACTGTCTTAAAAAACCGTAATTTTTTTTAAGAAAATAAGTTCCGTGGTGCTAATGATAAAGATCCGTCGATTTCTCAAACTGAAAACAGCGGGAAAAAAAATCAAACTGCAAGTAAATAAGCCAACCTGTGTCATTTTAAAATTAAAATTATCTTCGCCGAGTAGTTTTTGTCGTTATAACGGCGATTATCAGTTGAGTAAGCTTCTATTGTTCTACATCTAAGACACAGATAGAATTTTCTGATTTGTTGTATTAAATCTCGTTTTATTTCACTGAAGTTCGCACGAGAAAAAAAAATGCGTTAAATTCTGATGGTAGTAAAATTCAAACTAACATGTTTAACTAACATGGCACAAAAGACAATAAAATATCTAAAGATGTCAAATTGGCCAAACACGGTCTATATTTCGAAATATGAACCCAGGCCGTCGAAGTTGGCGCGCTCCTTTAAACTTTCCGCGTATTAATTAAAAAAGACTTTAATAAGTTGACGTCGGGCCTTTCAGGAATTATTCCAGAAAGTGAAATCACATGTGCAATTCTCACCGTACTAAACACAGGACAACTCGGATTAATATTAATCCGTGGATTATAATAATAATAGATTATAATAGGCTTATTATAATCCGGTAATAGATTATTATAATCCAGTAATAGATTATTATAATCCAGTAATAGATTATTATAATCCGGTAATAGATTAAGGCACGGCAAAAAATTGGAAGGATTAGATTATTATTACTAATATAATCCAGATTAATATTAATCTCTATTATAATCGAGATAAAATTCCCGTGAATGTTCGGAGATACTGATATACAGCTCCAATGACAGACACACTGCAGACATAACACAGGACTGATGGGACATAACTTTGACCACATCAGTCAAATGACGATCACTTGCATATGCTAGAGCTGGTAGATACCACGATGTTGACCCTAGAAGTAAATGAATAGGAGCAAGCACCTCTTTGTTCTTTAAATAATGCCAATCTTCAGAAGCTTTGGACAAAGATTAACCCTAGATAGGAATAATATAAATACTACGTACGACTTTTATAGCAATCGTATGTAGGATTAATATATATCAGGATTAATATTAATATTAATATTTAAGTAGGATTAATATTAATATTAATATTAATCAGATTAATGTTAATCTTACATAAGATTAATATTAATCCTAATAGATTAAGGCACGGCTCAAACCTCAGTAATAGATTATAATAATCTATTACCGGATTATAATAATCTATTACTGGATTATAATAATCCATTACTGGATTATAATAATCATTAAGATTAATATTAATGCGATTAATATTAATCCAAGTTGTCCTGTAAACATAAAACAAGACGATCTGACGGGGTTACTTTGTAATGTTCTTTTTCTGTGTCGACGTCAGGCTTTTCACGAATTATTCCAGAAGTAAAATCAGGTGTGCAATTCTCACCATAATAGTATAAAACAAGGCGATCTGATGGGGTTATTCTACAATGCTTTTGCTACCAAGATATATCCAAGGAAAGATTAGAGAAGAGAGAGAGAACCAACCAAGCAAGTAAGCTAGCAGAACCCCACAGCCAAGCAAACAAGCAAGCTATCTTGTCGTCAATCAGCGCATCTCTGCTCTTCATTTATCGCAAGCTCGTCCTCTTTCTTCTCTGAAGAAAGCCTTGATATGAATAGCACTAACCAGTCTCTGAGTTCCCCGCAAGTCCTCTGCTTTCGCTGGCATTCCATAATTCATGATGATTACGTCGTTTCAGACTACCTCTTTACAGTGCTGGCCACCATCGCAAACTTGTTAACATGTCCGATTATTGTTTTTCTTAAAGGACTCGTCATAACAGCCATAACGACCAAACGAAGGCTTCAAACCATGCATAACATTCTGCTGGCCTGTTTAGCAGTACCAGATCTGGTGATGGGAGTAGCTGCACAGCCCGTGTTCATCACACTAGAGATGATGGTACTGGTCGGTGGATCGTCATCCTTGGCCTGTACGTTTTATAACTTGACGCGGGTAACAATACTATCCCTCTGCCTGGTATCATATCTATACGTGGCGGTAATCAGCGTCGAACGCTTTGTGGCGATCAAATTTCCCTACCGATATGACACCATCGTGACCAAATTCCGTTTAACGGTAGCAATTGCAACTTGCTGGCTCATTATAATGGTATACTTCATTTTAGATGTACTTAAAATAAGAGTATTTCCAAGATTTATCATTATATATGGAAGTTTCTTCGTGATGATTTTCTGTCATACATATGTTTATTTTATTTGTCGCCGTCACGAGATTCAAATCCAATCTGAGCAAGTTTCCCAAGAGGCGACTGCAAAGTTTTTGAAGGAAAAGAAAGCTTGCAAAACAACCAGTATTATTATAGGTGGTGTTTTCATTTGTTATTTTCCTGGATTTGTGGTTAGCACTCTACCAATGATTTTTCCAGGTATTCCGTTAATCCGAAGGTTATGCGTAAGTTCACGGCCCTTATTTTTTACTTTTTATATTTTAAACTCTCTGTGTAACCCTATTATTTATTGCTGGAGAAGTACAGAAATTCGTGAAGCATCGAAGCAGCTACTAAAAAAGCCAGCTAACGGAGGTCCTAACTAATGTGCAATGTATATGTTGTAATCCTAACTCAAGATATAAGGCATTTATGTGTTAAATAAAATGGTATTGACCCATTTGTGTATCTTGAATGTTAATTTGTCAAGGACCTTTTAGGGGGGCTCAATGGCGGGTTGTTATGACGGTTGACGATTAAATTTTACCGACTTTGACGGTTCACGATTGAATTTTTGGACTTTTGACGGTTGACGCTTATCAAACGGAAATTTCTTCCATGAGTTAAAGTTAATATTAACTTTTGTGTTCTGGAGGTTTTAACAGCGTACTCCGAGACTTCTAATAATTGTTTTTTATCAATGCAATAAATCGTTAACAAAAGATTAATATCCTGAAACCGGAAAAATTCGGATGAAAAGACCATTAAGTGAGTAAATTTGGGAGCATGGAAACTGATTCACCAGTGAAAACGATTCTCTCTCTGAGAGCCAAAACTCCGAGATTAGCAGCTGAATTCATGGGATATGAAAGACCTTGAAACTGTTTTGACGGTAATAACTGCTTTTTGAAGGTTAACGGTAAAAACTCCATTTTTGACGGTTGACGGTAAAAATTAAGACCGTTTGACGTCTGAATGTTAACCCCATTGAGCCCCTCTTCTAATGGTCTGTGCCTAATAATTATTTTTTTGCGTTCGACGATAGGAGAACGCATCCTAATCTTGTGGTGACCTGTGGTCCCGTGGTTGTCCTGTGAACGCGCAAGCGAAAGTCGTTCTATGTCGGTATGTATGTCGGTATGTGGCAGGATGGCCTCGATCTCATGTGAGAAGACATTAGAAGGCAATTAATTGCGTCACACTAAGCCGCAAAGACAGCGCGCGCAAAAACAATTCAATTTAGCCGGAAAACTAAACGTTTCGGCAGTGCTTCCTTCTACAGTAGTAAAAAAAATGTCTGTGCTTCCTCGTGCGCTGTTGGATTAAAATTGTTTTGCTGATAGTTTCAAGTGATGTTGGACGCGTGTTGTTACTGTTTATGTTGCGCGCGCGGCCCTTTCAAGTCTGGTCACCGCAACCCATTTCGCAGCCTCAGACCTTGGCAATAGGAGAAGCAATACTTCTACGGAAATTGGATTCTTAATTAATTACAATTCCTGTTTTGGATTGGCTGTTCAAAACAAAGAAATCCCCACGAACGCACTCCATAATCCATGATTACTACTAGTATTAGTGCAATAAATGATTAAGAGCCAAACGTTCGAGATGAGCAGCAGAAATCATGAGATTTGAAAGATTTTGAAACCGTTTTGACGGCTCATAATAGCTCCTTTTTTGACGGTTTACGGTTACATTTTAGGCCGTTTGACCACTGACGATTAACCCCCCTTAATAATTGGACATTTTGCAGCTTACGATCCCATGGCACAAAATAACACCTCGCTGGAGGGCAAGTAATGCGTTGGGACATACAAAATAGACTTCAACCAGTCATGCTCAAGTTACCTTTCTTTTGAATGTTCTGGAGCGGACCCTTCCATTGGCGGATTGTGTACCACGTGACCGTTAGCTGTAAAGGGACCATTATTGAATCACACCGTGTGCCCGTTCGCTGACCTTTGTTTTCTTTCTTCTTCGGTTTAACATTGTAATCACGACCCACCTTCCAGTAAAACAAACAAACAGACAAAACTATGACGTCTTAACATTTCAGTACAATATCATGCGAACCGAAGACGGCCAATAGACAAATAGAAAGCCTTTTTTGGGGGGGGGGGGGCGGGGGGGGGGGGGGGAATTTGCCCTTTTTTGGCAAAATTTGTACCAGTCGCCATTGTTTTTCGTACGGTGACACAATGGTCAGTCGTTTCCAACCTTCTGCGTATCTAATATTACGCAAATAAGACTATTTCTTTGCTTTTTTTTCTCCAAGTGTAAGCGTAGAAACAACTGCGGGTTATTCTTTTTGGCTTCTTTTTTTATTTTTTTTTACAGTATTCTCTTGGTAATTACAACATGTACGTTTACATTAACCTACTTACAATATACATCACACTACATCACTTATAACCCAAAAAATAATTTGATATCATTACTTATAATTACAATTATAGAAAAACATTATGCAAAGAAACAAAAAAACGTTAATAAAAATTCAGCAAATTTCACACTTTCAAGAACGCACACATACACACGTTACATCACAACACACGACTGACTCTGATGTGTTCAGACCTGATGCGTATAAAGCTAATATGTAAAGCGTAGAATTTAGGTACGAATTATAAGTCAATATTTTTTAGAAATTCTCCCCATTTCACAGTATGATCGGACAACTTATTCTTTGACTTTGCAATCTCAAGTTCGAGGCTTTGAATCTTCTTATTTTAGCCTTAAAAACAGTTTAATTTGAGGAGGTGTTTTTACAACGACATGAATTCAAGCATTGTTTGCGATTAGTAATACATGATTGACAAATAACTCGTCTTCACAATTTGGCATTCCGCAAATATATTGACTTTTAAATTGCAGAGCCACTTTATAACCTCTCTACCCAGAATTCTTTGGCATAAGTACAAGAGATTAAGGTATGCTCGAGGGATGATCCCGCTGCTGCTGCCATTTCGCATTGGTTTCGCATTTGTAAACATTAGAATCTGCTTGCCAAGTAATTAGTGCCATGTCCATTTTCGCAGTATGTGTTCGAGGCTTTAGTGCTGGAATGTTCTTTAGGTGACGGCTTTCAAACTATTATAAGAAAATATTTTTTCTTTCTTCCTCAGACCAAATCAGATTTTCTATTAGCTTGCATCTCGTCTATGAGGGAACAAGGAAGCACAATGCAATCTTAAAGAAGCCCTGTAGATGTCCAAAACTGAAAAAGAAATGAAAATGAAAATCCTAGCTAATTTACATGATGATATCTTACTATTTTCCATAAGTTGTCATAGCACATTTTCATCCTTATTAAAACGCTAAAAACATTTTTCTTCCATTTGCACAACGCGCTAAAAAAAAAAAACTTGGTTATAGCTCTAGTCAAGATTGTTCGAATCACCTAAATGTTGTAGCAGTAGAAGTCTCCTTCAGCAAAATACTCATCGCTATCTGCTGAAATCAACCTTGTGGGAGGCGAAGTACTTTGCGTTACCAGGCCTGCTGGATTGCGTGATTCAACAGTCACGTACACAATGTCGCCATCAAACAACCCGCTTGTGTTATTTAGTGGCAGTGTGACGTTTACGGTGACACCGACGTCTTGGAATGGCAAAACGTCTGTTGTGTTTGGATGCTTGCCTACTGCAACACGAAATCCGCTTATTCCCGATTCGTCGTCATTAAAACCGAACCAATGAGCCCGTAGTGTTTTGTTGAATAAGTGACAGCTGGAGTGTATCCCGAAAACGTCATGCGTGCGGTCTGCACTTACTATCACTGACCCCTGCGAAGAAAGCAATGAGATTTCCTTCAGCCGACAAACATGGTTAAAAATACTTTTAGTTTAGAATTTGAACTTACTAGTACATATTCTGTCAGGCTATAACTGTTAAAAAAGCAGGTACTAAATACGAGAGGAAGGGGAGGGGACAAAAATTCCAATTAGCGTTAAAAGAAGAAAAGTATTGGCTGTTATGGTCTAGTACCAATCAGGCCTAATGCGATACCAAGGCGACAGGCTCGTGTCTATTTTGAACGCAGTTGCATGCCTCATAAAAATAACGAGATATTGCTAGTTTATTTTCATCTTTTTGTTTGTCATGTGCTGTTTGGCGAACATTTACAGCGCGGTTTTTTAAGAACTGTCGTTAAGATAAAACTACAGTAATCCTATTTGGCCAATCACAGAATCGGTGAAAAAAATAACAGGTTTCTAGTGCAGGAAAATGCGGGTAAACCAGATTACCTTGCTTTGCTAATGAGTTGTAGAATCAGCACGCTTTGATTTGATATAGCACATTGCACAGGTATTTTTACCGGTTATAAAGCTCAACAAACGCTAAACTAAAGTAACTACATAATTACTTTCAACAGTAATTTAAAGTCGTCCTGATATACATCAAGGATTTTTTATTTACCTTCGTGGGTGGAGTGTCATCAACAAGCACCGGTATGGTAGACACTCGCTCTGCGACAAGTCCAACATTATTTTCACACCTTACCACAGTGTAGTATCTTTCACCCGCCACTAACTGCAGCCCTTTTGCTTCTACGGTCTTGCTCAATCCATTATTTACAAAGTCGGCTATAAAATGGCTGGTGTTCCGTACAGCGTAACTACATGATTTAACACCACTTTCTCTGTCTTGGAAGGTGACATTTGCCACTAAAGTACAGTTGGTTGTACACGAAGTGATGTCATAAGTGGGAGCCACTTTACTCACGGATGGCGCGGTTAAGTCTACTTTTATTTCGTCCGTTGTTGCCACCGTATACACGCCAGCACCGTTCTTTACTCTGACGGTGATGTAGTAAGCTCCTTGATGACTAACTTGGCAGTCATTACACGCGACGTCTGTTGCATTAAAGGATAATTCCGTCATGGATTTAACCTGGCAGCCGACAGAAACTGTTCCTATGCAGAATTCCGTTTTGGAAATGTCACTCTCGGGATCACGTGATTTCCATGATGCCTGCACTTTTTCTCCGGGTCCAAGCCACAAGTTAGACCCACGTGAAAGCTGAAAACGAGAGAAAAGGTAAAGTAGTTGCAATTGAGCTTTCGTGAAGTGTATATTATAGCGAGAAAAGCCGGTATACATGTATAGCTGCATTGATGTCTGTCAACAAACACAAATTAAAAGGGTATGATTTTGTAGACAAAGCTAAGAGTTTCTAGATGATGATTTTTGCTACTTCGGCGGGTTAGTGATGATTATCAACTAGAAGCTCTTAAAGATAAAGTAACCGCTTTGTTTGTCGGTTATGGTATAATGGCTGATACCCAATGGCTGCTACGAAGCTAACTAAAACTCTGGAAAAAAAACATCATCAAATTCTCCACTTTTTAATAATACTTAATGTATAATTAACTGTATATACAATGTGTTAGTATCTAGAACATGAACATTCCATACCTCAGTCAACTCAGGAGGGGAAATGTCGATTAAAAAGCCATCAGACCACCCATGTGACGTCATGCCAGCACCATTTGTGGCCTCGACAGTTACGAAATATCTCTCACCATGGATAAGTGTAAGGTTGTCCATCTTTGCGGAGGTCATCAGGCCGACGTCTGTAAAGTTTAGGACGTCAACATTGTCGGGAGAGGTTCCTAGGCCCCAGCGGTATTTTACTACACCGCTCTCGTGGTCCCTGAATGGTTCCCATACTGCTTCAACGGCCGTTGTTGAGAATTGGAACTGTATATCAGACAGCAGAGATGACCCATCATGAACAAGACCAGAATTTGGCGGCGTTACATCTATAATGACACCATCGGAGGAGGACGCGCTACTGAAGCCATCAGCGTTGGTGCACGTGATTTGACTGATGTAGCGAGAGCCTGGGACAAGACTAAGGTTTGCTTGAGTGAGGTTCCCTTTGCTTTCCACAGCTCTTGTTAACACAATAGTGTCATTTCCAAATTCAGAACTGTCATCTGAGGGCGACTGTTCGATTAGTGTCCACGAGCAGCTCGCAACACCAGACTCTTCATCTTCAATACCTTCCCACTGAATCGACAAGGAATTCATAGATTTTGTAAAATCTATGTCGTGGCCTATTCCATCGATAACGGTCCCCTGGGATGGGGGCGTTATGTCAAATATCAGCTTCTGGGATGACATAACTGACGTAAGACCAGCTCTATTTACGACAAATACAGTGACATAATACGCAGCGCGAGATTCAGGCGTAAAGGGGCCAACAACTCCGGATGTAGAGGATCCTGCTGGTACGGAACCGCTCACACAAGTGAGAGGCGTTGTTCCCAGACAGTACTCGCTGCTTCTTATGCCACTTTCATAGTCTCGAATGTTAATCCAAGAAGCACGAATCTCGACGCTGCGTTCTTGTTGGTCTGTGACTACATGAAGCGTTGTGACCTCTGTTGTTGTCGGAGGACTGGGATCAACGGTAAATCCATTTGAACTGCTCATGCTGCTGAGTCCGCTAGCCGACGTCGCCTTCAAAGTGTTGTAATACTTCTGACCAGCAGTCAAGACGTCAAGACTTGGTGCGTCAGGGGCCAGAACTTTTTCAGCACTTGTCTTCAGCCCCACGCTGGTGAAACGTAAAATGTCGTCTTTGCCAGCAGCTGTTCCTATAGCCCACGCGTAGTCAATAACTGGATCTCCGATATCGTCGGTAAAAGGATCCCAGTTGGCACCAACTCTTTTAGTGCTGGTTAGATAGTCAAGGTCAACTCCTTCTGTAGAACCATCTCGAACAAGAGCCGGAATTGGCCAGATGGATTCAACTCGAAATCCATTGGACCGAGCAGTGCTGTGCAATGCTGCTTTATTCCAACACGTCAGTACATTATAGTAAGTCGAATTTCTGAAGAACGGAAGGTCTCTGTATCTCTGAGAGTTGGAAAAGACGTTTCTTTGCCCGTAATTTGTGTTATTGCTGATGTCAACTTGAAGAAGTTTGCTTCCATGTTTCCCTTCTATTGTCCATGTACATGATTGTATACCACTTTCAGCATCCTCCACGCCAAACCAAGACATAGAAACGTTCCAATCCTCGACTACGACGTTATGGTCGGCTCCTGTTACGTCGTTTCCATCAATGACATCACCCATTAGCGGAGGACTGATATCTAAAAGCATTCCATCAGAGCTGCGAGACACAGAGAGACCTGCTCCGTTTGTCACCCGCACTGTCACATACACTCGCTCGCCGGGGTTCACATCACATGTTGGACAGATGAATGATGTGTTAGCTCCAACACTTGTCATTGGTCGTATCTGGCAACCCCACGGTTTCGTTCCCAGACAGTACTTACTGTTCATGATGCCGCTTTCAGGATCTGTTATGTCCTCCCAATGAGCTGCAAGGTCCATTCCAGGAGAAAAGTAGTCGATATCTTCACCACTTGATCCATCGTGGACGCAACCATTCACAGCCTTTGGAGGTGTTGTGTCTATTATGAGTCCAAGCGACGATACATTTGCACTTAAAGCCGCCAGGTTCGTTGCTATAAGTGTGATGTAATACACATTTTCATCCGAAAGACTGAGATCGTTCTTAGTTACCTGAGTTGCGAGATGTACGTTTTCAAAACCAACAACGTCCCCTTGGTAAGGACGAGTGCCGATGGCAAACTGGTAACTCTTGACATCGCTCTCAAGCTCTGCAAACGGGGGCCATGTGGCAGTGATGGAGTTTGCGTCTGACTGATATTGGAAGCTTAGATCACGTGATACGCCTACTATGATTGGGCCTGTCTGAATAGGTGATGTGTTATCGATAACAAAAGCTGCGGATGACGAAGCAGTGAGACCTGCATTATTTACGCACTCTACATTGGCGTTGTAACTTTCTCCGTGAAGAAGAAGAGCACTGCCAGACAGCGATACATTGCCTGAAGGTGCATTTCTTGTTTCCAGGACATGAACAAGCCCAGAACTGTCTAGGACTGATATATTGCAGTTTCGTATACCACTCTCAAGATCTCTAAATCCACTCCACGAAATAGTGACACTCTTATTGCTGATGAATGTTATCCTTTTATTTACACTCGAGGTTTGTCCAACATAAACTTTTCCTGGATGCGGTGGAGTGCTGTCAAAGACCAGAGCATCAGAGCACGATCGTGACACGAGGCCAGCTCGGTTCCTGGACGTTACAGTAACGTAATACTTCACTCCCGATCTAAAGACCAAGTCTGTCATAGTAGTGTTGGCGTAGTTTGATCGGCCGATGTTGATGAGTGGTTGAACCTGAGTGCCACATTTGCTTGTACCTATGGCCCACTTGTAGTACCAAACTTCGCTTTCAGGCTCAGAGAATCTCTTCCAATAAACTGCAATGCTTGATGCCGTAGCAGAGTAGAAAGCATTCTCGTGGTCGTTGTGTTTCCACTCACTTGGAGACCCAAAGCCTGGGTAGATTGTGCTTGGTATTGGTGGAGTTCCATCGGCTATGACTCCATCGGAAACAAGTTCCCTAATTGCTCCTGCCTGGTTTGTCACTAACAAATGCACATAGTATTTTGTTCCACTTACTAAATTTAGAACTGCTTGACTTCTCACATGCGTAGAAAGACCAACATCAACATAGTTCTGAACACTGACTTTGTCTTCCACACTTACGCCAATACTCCACTCAAATTTCTCAATTCCACTCTCCAAATCCCAGATCCCTTCCCAGTTGGCGGCCATGCTTGTTAGGGAGGACTGGTACTTAAGATCTGGTTCAATGATCCCATCATGCACGACACCATGGCTTGGAGGACTGAAGTCGATCAGCACTCCGTCAGAGCTCAAGCAGTTGCGTAGTCCGGCATTGTTCACAGCACAAACGGTAACGTAATAGACATCGTCAGCAAGCAACAGACCGTGGACAGTAGCTGAGTTGTTCAGTCCAGCGCGCTGAAACGGAGAGACATTTGCAATACCTCCGCGGTTTCTGCTTACTCCGTATTCATAATACTGAATCCCAGACTCAGGGTCCACAAAACCATCCCATTCTGCTGACAGTGCTGTGGTATTGGCTTGGTAATCGATATCTGAACCGGTATTTCCGTCACGCACTTGAGCATTTCGTACATTCGGGGTTGTCACGTCGGCAATAAAGCCATCTGAAGACACTTCAGAACTCATCAACCCAGCCTTGTTTTCAGCCTTGATCTTAATGCAGTACCGTTGGCCGTTAACCAGTGTTACATTTGCTAACATAAACGAAGTTGCCGTGGGAGGTTCAAGTCGAATGAAGCCATTTCCGGTAACATGATAGTTTCCGGTTATACAGCTTCCTACAGCGTAGTAGTACTGCTTAACTTCCGTGTGCGGCTCCGGGAACTTTGTCCAAGAACCATAAACTTCTTTCACGTCTGCCTGATAGTCGATATCTACTTCGGACGCTGGTCCATCAAACACATCTCCTGGTGATGGAGGAGTAGCATCAGGTATGACAAGGACTGAATATGCGTCTTTCGATAATTTAGCACCATTGTAGGCTCTTATAATAACGTAGTAACTTTTTCCTTGAGTTAGTGCGAGATTGCTGAATGTCGCAGATGTTGGCAGATTAGATCCTGGCACAGTTTTGAAATCAGAGCTTGATGGTAACGTGTCTGAAGGGATAATAGCCCAGTCATATCGTAGAAGTCCACTGTGCGCATCAGAGAAACCAACCCACTGCACTGTTACTGACGATGCACTTGGTATGTAGACACACGGTGTTCCATTTATGAAGTCATCTTCTCCAGTTACTAAAACTTTACCCGTAAACACAGGATGAGTTGTATCCACGATAAAACCATCAGAAGTGACATCAGTGTTCAGTCCCACAGCGTCAACTGCTTTAATAGTCACGAAATACTTTGCGTTATTCATCAGCGCTAGCCCGTTATGCGTTATGTTCGTTGCATTTCCTGCTGATGCCCAAGGAACAATTATGTTTCCTTTGCTGTCTGCTATCTTGTATTTGTATTCCACAATTCCACTTCCTTTGTTTCCATCTGCGAAGCCATTCCAATTCGCTGCCATCATGGTATCGTCTGATTGGTAGTCTACATCGCTAAAATGCCCATCGTTAACATTGCCAGCTTGTGGAGCATCATGGTCTATTAGCACACAGTCTGACTTGACTTGGGTGTAAAGTCCAGCTTCGTTATAACCTCTGACGACAGCACAATAGCTTTCTTTAGAAACTAGATTCAGGTTGGTTGCTGTAGGAGAGCGGTTTAGTGCTGTGGTCTTAAATGAAGTAATAAGTCCAGCGCCAAGCCGCTGTATCGCCCAAGCGTATCGTGAGATGGGAGAATGTGGATCAGTAAAACGGCCCCAGTTTGCAGTGAAGTTGCTCGTCCATTTGGCGTATTTCACATCTACGCCAAATTGATTGCCATCATGTATCTTCGCAGCCACTGGCGGTGAGGTATCAATGACAACTCCATCACTTGTGATGTCAGAATACAGACCTGCTTTTGTGAAAGCACGAACGACAAATCTCACCTTTGAGCCATCTGTCACACTGTTGAAGGTTTTGCCTGCGTTTGTGTTTAGATTTGCGTTGGTGAAAGACATCAGCTCGGTGGTTTGATTGGTACTAAATGAAGTAAGGAGCACTTTCCATTGATACTTGGAAACGCCATGTCTGGTTTGTACCCCTCCCCAGTTCACCTGTAATAGCTTGGAGGCTTGGAAACTCAGGTCGGCTCCAGGCCCATCCCGAACCCACCCACTTTGCGGTTTTGATGTGTCAATAATTACAACGCTGCTACAGACTAGTTGTCGATCGCTATTACGTATATCAGAAGCTTGTACTGAAACTTTGTATCCGTTATTATCTTGAAGAGTTAGGCCAGTCAGAGTTTGCTGTGCGTTGCTATTGGAAAACGTTCCCTTTACGCCAGAGACAGTGGAGCAAGTGGACGTTGATGGCAGAACAAACCATTTAAGTGTCAACTGTCCACAAGAGACGGAAAATCCAGAGATCTGAAGGTAAAGTTTATCTGTAAAGTACTGATAGCTGATGGTTGTTTGAAATGTTTGATCCATGAATTGAGCAGTGCCAGCTGTGACGGTAATTTTGTCTTCCACTGCACCGGGACACGTTCCAAGGCTTCCGTCGCACCTGTAAAATTTGAACCCATTATAAATAGATTATGTTTAGGTAGCACCAAATTTGCCAAAATGTGCATGTTAGGATCGGCCTACCTTTTTTTTCAAAACGGTTACGTTGGTAACAAAGTTTTCAAGAACTACGTTTGCATGCATATTCTCGTTACCTACCTTTCGGGCTGATCACAGACGTCCACAGCCGGGCGACAAATTGTTCCACTTGACCTCATGATAGGTCGACAAGTTCCGTCACCTACACACTCAGAAGTCTTGATGCAACTTGATGAAGGGTAAGATGATTGACATGAGTAGCCTTGTCCTACACACCTGGCAAAACATTTTGGAGGATACTTCATTAACGTTTTAGATATTTAGGTTTGTATAGTGTTCTTTAGTTATATCCCGTCAATTCACAAGAAAACGCATAGTCTTCATGTGGTTCAAATATGCCCGATTTTCTTACATTTTTTGGTTTGCAAAGCAAGCAAAACGTTTCTGTGTAGCTCCGTCAGAAACGGCTTGCATATCGTTTTAGATCTTATTGTTGAGAACATGTTTAAAGAACTACTTCAAAGAGCATGTCGTTCAAATTTTGCAATTCTGATGACATCAGATGCAAACCACCTGTACTATTTACCTGCCGGCGTTACACGTGTCCTGTTTAGTGCATTTGTTCTGATCGTTGCACGTGACTGCTGGACGATTTGACCAAGCACTGTTAGCACGAGCGCCTGCATCATACAAGTCACACCACTGGCACTGGTTTGATGGGTTTACAGTCTGATGGCCATAGTCCTGACCTAAAGGGCGAAAAAAAGAAGTACTGGCACCTTATCTGACGAAGTGCAAGCTAGGTCACTTTTAGGGGTCCGGAGTACCAACCTTGTCATAGCGTCTCCTCTAAAACTCCAAGATGACGGCTACTCCAACCGGGCGAAGCCGCCATCTTGGCTGGGCAAATATCTTTATAAGTAGGAATCTACGAGAGTACCACATGACCAAATGAGTGACTTATGCCCCTGAATCGGCAGAGGTAGTGAGCGAGTTTAGTTTTAGTGTACAGTATGCAAAAACACTTGCAATGGTCGGATTTAAAAGGCAATCTCTAGCGAGTTTTACTTCAGATTGGTCTCTTCGTGTACAAAAGAACTTTGTCTTGGATGACGCATTTTGAAAATAATAGTCTAAATTTTTCAAGTTGTTTTTTTTCTTTTGTAATCCGAGTCAATCACGGCAATCCTTGTTATTTTTTTGTTTTACTATCACGTATTTAGTGCTTTTTATACCCCAGTAAACTATTATGGGGATTTGGGATTTTCCTTCAGTGGTTGAAAGATAACTTAGTACATTTCAAAAAATTACCTTAATATACCACGCAAGTTTCGACTTATTGTTATTGCACCTACCTGCAATCTTGCACGTGCACTTGTTGTTCACGAATCCAAATCCTGTTTTAAGACTGCAGCTGTTGCCATTACAATACTGACAATCTGAGTTACACGTGAAAGGCGTGGCTGTACACTGGCCACTGCGACATGTGTCTCCACGTGTACACTGGTTACCGTCATTGCATGCCACACCCTCACGATTTGACCACGTGCTGGTGCTGGCACTTGGGTTACACCACTGATAAAAGATAACAAAAAAACTATGAGAAGTGTTTTTAAGTGTCGGTAAGAGTATTTTTGGATTCTCTTAGACAGTCACTGTGAAAAAAAAACATACAAGTCTTGATTATATTTTCGTAACCGATTAACATGCGCTAATAACCGCGATGTTCTTCCATGTGTGAACTTTTCAGCCACAGTTTCAATATGATATTTCATGTATTTGTTTTTGATACAGGCTTTTGATTTTATAAACTTTAGAGTTGCGATACATCATCGGAATTTTTCTCTCCGTAAACTATATCCGTCTTTTCCAAATACACGACATGCGCTTTCTCAAATCGCACTGGTGCGTTTCTGGCGCACATCAACCAATTTGGTTGGGCAAAAACTTTCTTGTTCGGAATTCCGACAGTCACCGAAAACTGCCTGCGCCCTCAGTCGTTTTCGGCACATTCAAATCAGCATATCGACATGACGTATATTTTGAATGGATAATCGTTGAATGCCAAAATTGCTTTACAAACTAAAATGAAAAATATAGTCTTACCTGGCAAGGATTTCCTGGCTTGTGATGATTCTTAGCATAACATGTCCTTTGGCCGCCGTGCTGTATAATGCAGTATCCAGATTTGATTGGGCAGCCACTGCCGTCATGTGTTTCACATGAAAGGCAGTTGTAGGGCGTGCCCACGCACGTGCCACTAGAGCATCGATCATCTTTGGTCTTCAAGTTGTTGTCACTGCATTTGAGATTGTTGTTGTTGGTCCATTGAGTATTGTGGTTGCTGTCACATTGCTAAAAGGAAGAGAACAGTGTGGCTCATTCCAATTTTGGATCACTCAGTTCAGTTATTTCTTTTAAAGATAGAGGTTACTTATCAATGGAATGTGCAGCAAATGTATTCGTGAAATCCTGTTGTGTGATCATTTAAATGAAAAGTACTGTCAACTGAGCAGTACCTTTATGTGGAACTGTCTATCGTGTTCAATGAGTTTCTAACTGTTAACACAGTGAATGAAGCTTAAGTGTGTGAGTGTTCTAATGGCAGCTACTGAACAGTACGTTCACGTGGAGCTGTTTTTGTATAACACTTCTGTTGTTTCGTTAAATAAGAGTTAAGCTGTGCAGTGACTTTCTAGGTGACTCATGTCAATCAAGTATTTTGGATAGCCTCTGTTTACTAGCTCGATCAAATAAATGAAAATTCCAAAAACTAAATTTGCTCACCATTCTAAGTAAACAGGAAAAATTTACAAACCACATGTCTATTCTCTTTTTTTATTTTATTGCCTTGTGATTGTTTTTTGTAAACCAATATCAAAATCAAAATTCCCCTAATTCTTTACCATACATCTTCATAATTCTCCGTCGGAGAAATTGGTTTCAAATCAAGACTATCTCCCACCGATGATCAGTTCTTTTATTCCCATTACCTTTCTTGGTTAAAAACACTATATTAGCATATAGAGAAATTAGAAGTTGATCACCACTAACTATGGAATAGTTGCAAAGTCTGCGTTTGAGCCTACTGGCCCATCAGGCCGGAGCTTATTAGCATGAAGCGACGAGGAGTATTTCTACTCCCCCGTGGATGGAATGCTAGTCCATCGGAGGGTTACCCCCAGCAGCAAATTCCCCGGTACCCATTTATACAACTGGGTGGAGAGAGTCACTATGAGAATAAAGTGTCCGGCCCAAAATAATAGTTGATTGTAAATTATTTTACCTGGCACGGATATCCCGGTCGAAGGGCCCCATGGCTGAAACATTTTCGTGTTCCACCTTCGTTGATCACGCAGAATCCTGGCTTCACGCGGCACGCGTCATTATAACACTCTTCGCACGACAGGCACGTGAATGGTGTTCCAGAGCACACACCGTTCGAGCACCGATCGTTTTTAGTGCACGCCACACCATCACTGCAGGGCAGAGCGTTGTTGTTTGTCCAGGCTAGTTTGTTGGCGCTGTTACAATTCTATTGGACAGAAAGATACCATGCATCTTCACATTGAACTCGAAACATGTTTAAAGTAAACATGTTTCGTCGAAACATGTTTTGCCTAAACACGTTTGTTTATACTTGTACGGTACTCGCATAAATCTTGTTTACTTTCCAAGAATAATGGAGCTCAAAATTACTGTAACACTCCCATTTATTATTTGGTTTATAATCAGTGTCAATTTTCATGACCTTCGGTGGAGAGGGCTTTCCAGCGTTTAGCGAGCAGACAGCATTTGCGCTACCTTCCGTACAAGATCTGTTTGTAAATTTTTGTTTTGCTTTGCGCTTGTAGCCGCAGTCGTTAAGTTTCGTGGCGTTGTTCTCCCAAATATTCTGCCCTCAACCCATCACCAATAATTGCCGGTGTATCGCTACATCGGCCCATATTTAAACTAAACATTTGGTTTCATAGTAGGCCCAATTTTGGATCTTTTGGGCACTCGCCTCCTCTCCACATGTCCGCCATTTTGAACGTGTTTCATCTGATCATGATTGAAAATACCTCGTGAGGTTGTTTCAATCATGCTCAGAATAAACGTAAATAAATGTTTCGATCATGATTCGCGCGACGCACCGTGTGATGTGAACACTTTTCATAGCGAAGCATGTTTCATTCGTGATCAGACTAATCATGTTTCGGTCTAGTGTGAACACGGTAATATTCTTATCCTTCTTGAGGTGATGCGCACATGGCTTTCCCGAAACCTTAACTGACGAATGTACTGAGCTGATCATATATGTACCATGTGCTGGCGAACAATCGTCAGCGGTTGTTTAGGTATGTTGCAGTACAAGCTAAGTTAGGTTAGGTGCTATGTAATGATAACCCTGAAACCTTTTTAAGATTTTTCCGGTTTAAAAAGTCAAAGGTGTTGTAACATAATAAGCTTTATGCAATCCGGACCCGATTCGGTTCGAAGGTGGTTTAACCGTAATTCGGGTTGAAAGTAACTAAAAGGTTTCGCTCTCCTTGCATAAAAGCGATTTCCATTGCTATTATGAGTTACAGTTTGAGAGTAATCGAAGTTAAAAGTAAAGAGAAACACACATGAAATACCGGTACATTATTATTGATAAGTAATAATTTTTAATTTAAATGAAATAAAAATTGACGATGTTTCTGGATTAGCGTAATCCTGCATAGATGAATGAATATATGGATAACTTACTGGGACGAATAGCCCAGAAAAATTGAATGGGTGCACACGAATCTAAAAAGGTCTCAGTTGAGGCACCTGCATTTAATTTCGTGGGGATGGAGAGGGGGCTCCGCCCGTTATATTTTCGAAGAACCTTACCCTGGGGCCCGGCCCCACCCGCTCATGCAAATGGGAAGCACACGCAAATGGGAAGCTCATAGGTTCGCTCTTTATCTTACTTCATACGGTATTAACTCATGTACACTGTCATCTTACCTGACACTGATTGCTGGGATTCACTGTACCATACGCGTAACACTTGTTGCTGATTTTGCATTGCCTCAGGTCACATTTTAATCCGACCTTGGTGTAACACGAATGACAACTGCAAGTGAAACTTCCGAACGTGTTCTTACAAGTGTGCTGGCATGGGTTGTTCAGACACTCATTCACATCTGCAAGGTAGGAAAACAAAAACAAGTTCGTTGAAAGGCATATTCTTTCTCTACAGATGAACTTAGATATGAGGCCAATTGGTAAGTAATGGGTGCACATGCTGGCGAATGCTCTTGCTGTTTTGCTTTTACGCACCGTATATTAATTTTTAATTAAGACTGATTTTAAACGTAACGATGCCGCAAGTGTCTTAGTCTTTTCCAGCAAAGGCCGGGGGATTAGACAGTCTGAAACACTAGAAACGGCAAATGCCTAATCCCCGGGGCTGAGGTTGGGGGTGGGGGTTTACATCGACTGGTGCATTACCAACTAGTATTTATCCTAAGAGAGCTTTCTATCGGACCGTGCGCATCTTGAAAAAATAAAATGGCCATTTTTTTCAAATTTGTCATTAGTTATCTGTCCTATTCTTCCACAGTTTTAATCATGCTTGTTTATATTTTGGTTTACAATTACCTTTTTGGTGTTTTTCTACCTTAAAAAACCTATATTCTGAGGTTCCCTTTTAGTTAAAGGTAGTTTGTACGTTGGAAAAAGGACTTGAAATAACTTGGTAGCTCTACCTGCTTCACGAAAAACCATAACATTTTATATAATTTTATCTGTGTAATGTGGGATCTAATTGGTTGCCCACTGGGTTTCCATGAGACTATGAAAACACTTTCCTTGCTTCAACCTGACATATCGACTTTTTATACCTTTATTTTCTTAAAATAATGTAACGGAATTGCTTCTTAGTACTCAAGTACCTCGGTTCACACTACTGTTCGAGTACGGATAAGTTAAACAATCGTGTGGGCGGACATTCAACAACATTGCTGAAGTGTGGACAACAAACAAGTTTTCTTGTTTTAAAAAACAGCACGATTACAGTTATTAGCTGTTGTTGTTCTTTACGATAAAGGACACTGCAACAGAAAATGAAATTACGCGTACAAGTAGACTTGCTCTTTATATCCCATATCCACCTACAAATTCTCCTGACCGATCTCCATAGATCTTCGTATAGTTTTAGTAGAAAATCAAAGGAATTTTCCCTTCAATGGTGATGATTTTATTACTTCTCATAACCTGTTCTCATGATGAAGTATTGATATTGTGAGAAGAAAGTTAATGTTCGGTCGCTCTCGGGGAGTTATCTTTCAGACTTGTTCAGACCTGTTCAATTCGTACGTGATAATATGTCGAGTTCTCACGCGCTGACGAAGGACAGCGTTTTCAATTTTGACGAGTGTGTGTTATAACGCGCTGGTAAAAGATGACAACGTGACGTGTTTGCGTTTCGCAATAACTTTACAATAATGTGGGATTATCAATTCCATAAAACATGTCACAGATGGTGATTGTGTTAAATTTCACAAACAAATTCTTACGATACGAATTATTTTAGCTAGGCTGGCCAATTTGTTTTCTGCCCTATACCATACTAGGCAACCTTTTTACACCATTTACCATATTTTTATCCTATCTCGAAAGAAGACAGGATATTTTAAAACGCGCGTCGGAGGAGCCCCCTTCTCTCCTTTCTTTCATTTTTCTTGGGCCTCTGTATAGGGAAGAGATTAGAAATAGCTTTCGTGCGCGGTGTCACGCGACCATACCAAGAACCCTGCGAGGATGAGAAATGTTTAGCGTATGAAGAAAGCTCGCTGTCCCGTTTTTCTTGCTTGGACGTTTATTTTCCCCCCAATCGCGATCGTTTCTCCTATTTTTTACAACACCAGGATATACCCTAAAAAAAGCTGTTACGACTTCGTATCAAGTCCGTATCAAATGATTTTTCATGGTGGTCACGTATAAATTGACAGAGCTTTTGAACTTTGCGGTTGTGGTTAACCCTGTTACAATAAATTATATAAAACAGGTAATTTTTTAGTGATTGCACGCTACGGTTTCATCGGCAGACTTGAAGCCGTCAGACTGTAAAAGTGTGAAATTGTAAGCGTAAAATTAAGCGTGAAAAAGTTTTCGAGCTTCCAACAGACCAGTTTGTAGCGTTTCAAATAATTATACTACGATGACGTCAATTAGCTGTTATCGGAGAAGTGGGCAATATTAAAGATGATCTGAATGACTTTTGTCTGTAAAAAAATGATATGGTCAAGAACAAAAACAGAAGAAAAGAAAAGAAAAGAACATCGCCCGCTTGTAGTTATTGGATTTCGCTGAATTCTTCCAAAGTATTACTTTGACATTTACAATGAATACAGCGGTGTGAGTTGTGTTCAACATTTCATGCTTCAACGCGCTCAATCTGCTGCGGCCGCCCCCAGGCAGTCAGTGACGGGAGTCATGCAGCTGTGAGTGTTCGTTCAAGGGCTTAGGTTAGAGGTCGTATGCGTCGAGCACAAGAATAGATTACTTTGTAAATTAGTGCTGAAGGCCGATTAGCATTGAAAGCGGCCCGTCGTTTGCTATTCTTGTAGCAAAACTCTTCTCAAATAAAACCTCCCCTTTTTGACTTGTCTGCATTTTGCAAATTGCAGAATGACATCATTCAATGTGCAAGGAGCGCCGCTTCGAAAGGCCGTCATCGCCTCTGAAAGCACTGTGTTTATTTTTGCTTGTTCCGAGTTGCCCGTAACACTACCGCATCGAATCGCATTTTAAAAGTGTTGTAAAAGGTGGCCGGATAGGCATTGAAAATACTAATTAATTAGCATGATTACGAAATGATCATTAGGAGGAAATGAACGATTGCAAATTTCATCTGTGAAAAAGGAAGATAAAAATATTGAAAAGCACTTGAACTCCGTGACTAAAACCCTTACCCTGGTGCGATTTCGTTAAGCAGCAAAATTTTCGAGCTCACTGGTGTTTGTTTTCGTGATCAATCGTGCATGGATTGTTTATCTTTTTAATAACTTACCACTTTCGCAACACGTTCCCCTGTACCCTGGCCTACAGCTGCAGCCACTACTATGTGGGGTACCCGAATTCCGACATGCGTCTCTATTACACGCGCGAGTTTCGGCCAGATGGTAAGGGCAGGTTCCTCCGCAAGCTTCAACCACAGTTTTTGATCTCGTTCTTCTCTGCGATCCGCTGGTTCCGCACTGATGGCTGCAGCCGCTCCAAGCTGACCATGAGCCAACTTGACAATTTCGCGCGCCGCACGGCGGAGGGCCAGCGCGCCTTCGTCTTCTACGCCGCCAAGGTTCGGTGTCTCGCGCTAAAACTAGTAGCATTAGTGCAACAGCTAACAAATTTGTCGTCCACATTGTTTTCTTCGAATTTAACTGATAGCGAAATCGATTTTTCAAACCTCAGACCATAAACAGTATAGTAATGTAACGCCACACTCTACGGACTCGTCTGTTTGCTGCTGGAAGCCAAAATTGTCAAATAAAGTGCCAGGACTTATTTGATTCCAGCATGAAATATTCACACCCCAGGCAGTAGTACACCCGGGTTTAGAGTGTGTTTTAGGTGTATCGGAATTCGCTGATAACACACTTGCTTGACGTAGAATCGTTCCAGCGGATTAGCAAATATTGTCGCTTGGTATTGTGACATACTTTGTTTATTGTTTTTCGCACAATTACATTGCGTCACGTTCTGGGTAGTTTTAACTATTAATTGTCAACTCCGTGCGAGCCCCCCTGTTTACACAAGACACGGTGCAGTAGCCATGAATTGGCTCTGCTGTTTCGTGATATTATTGGAGGCTTTTTTAACTTTAACTTATAGCAGGGCCGCTGTAGTGTTGGAACAGAAGCAACAACGCCTGTTGTTTGCCCAAGATACCACATGTACCTATACGTACGAGGTCGCAGTGCATACCGCGAGAGGTGCACACTCCACAGCAAGTGATGGATTTCAAGTTCACGCTTTGGTGAGTTCATTACTTGTATACAAAATGTTAAACCGTGTAGGTGAATTAAAAAATTAGGTTTTTAAAGATAAAATTTTCTTCTGCTTTAAAGCTTGCATTTTCTTACGCAAAGAGTAATGTGCGAGGTGTTGCATATCTTCTGAAAGCAATATCCACATAGAGCGCAAGATTCACATATTGTATGCCGTATTGCCCGCGCATTGGGCGGAATTGAAATCGTGTCCAGTTGCACAATTTATTTCAAGGACATGTCACACTTTGTTGTTTGCGATTATCGCATTGCCATTTTCGAGTAAACAAAAAAACACATTTCAAACGCACAAGGAGTCTACCAGTAGGAATTTCGACCCAATTGCGACTCGAAAATTCCAGCCCGAGAATTGACTGTTCAAACGTGACACTTAAACCACTAATCACTGAATCAAAGCTAATAAATAACCGCAACCGTTAATAAATTCGTTTACTGCTTCCAACAGATGGTTTCGATGTTTTCTATGAGGAATGTGAAGCAAGCTGAGTTCGGTCAAAAGTTAAAGTAAAGTTTGATAGCGACGGATACCAGAGCGTTTAAGTTCGATTTAGTTCAATTTAACAAATGTTATTATTTACAGTCAGTCAATATTTTTGTATTCCTCGCAACAAAACTATCTTCCCAAAAAGTATGCTTTACTTTCAATTTAGTAAGAACGATGCTTCTTTCTGTTTCATTCTCGGAACTCTTCTTGATTTTTTTTGTTCAATTTGGCTTCTTTTTATGCGGCAAATCTGGAACATTTATTGTGGTTTTCGTGAAGTTACGTCACGGATGACGTATCTTGGGAATCTTTGTCAATTCGTTTGTTGTTCATAAAAGGACCTTTCGTTATTTCTTGACAATCGCAGTTCTTGTGTTTGGCGTTTCGGCGTTTTCTACCTTGACTTATTTTTCCCCTTTCCGTTGTTAAAAGGGGCCGGGTTTTCCTGCTTTTAATAGCAAACTATTATTTTAAGATTTCCTCATATTTAAAGGGTGATCTGGCCTTTACAACAAAAAATGATTGATTGATTGATTGATTGATTGATTGATTGATTGATTGATTGATTGATTGATTGATTGATTGATTGATTGATTGATTGATTGATTACGCAATCAATTGAATGTGTAAAAAATTTGATCATCGCATCGCATTCCAACGACGAAAATGTTGCTAGGAAAATATTCCTTTAATCAATCTCATTTTGATATAGCCTGTGTACAGCCGTCCCGCTCCCCACAGGCTAATTTTGATACAATTTGTTCGATATTAGGTAGGTATTTTGGCGGACTTGTCGCTAAAACAAGCAGTGAAACGTTTATAAAAAAGTGGCATGAAAACAATATCTACCGTCCATTGCAGTGAAACTATACCAGCAAAGTTTTCAAATAATGCGGATTCGGATTTGAACAAAAACATTGGCGGTTGACGCAGCTGGCCAAAAAATAGCACAGATCGGCGGATTTGCGTACCATAATTCACCCCTTCCCCCCTCCCCCACCTTTAGTGAGGGGGCCGTACGGTTTCTGCGCGCAGCGAAGCACGTGGCCATGTTTGTTTGACAGTTTTAAAATGAATTCTGGGAGGGAAGTTCCTTGATGCCACGAAATTTACTGCTTTTCCCCAGATATTCACGGTGGCTTCTTGACCATAATAAAAAAAAAACGACAAAATATCATGGGAACAGGATACCAGAGGGCTTAAACAATCTTCAACAACTGAAACACCAATATCTGGAATTGCTATTTTAATATCTAACTTAAATATCACAATTATTAACTTGTATCATGGTTAATATCAGTGACGTGCATAATTTACTTCAGATGGACATATCTCAATTATAAACTAGGCTTTTTTTCTGTTTTCTGTTTATTTGTGAAGAAACGTTTTCTGGTATGCGAGAATGAAAAGACTGGTTTGCAAATGTACTGTATGTTGATAGAAAAACTTGCAATGAAAAGAGATTGTTGTTTCAAAACTAATTTTTGCCTTTCATTTAAAATACCAACAACAAAGTCATGAATGTTTTTAAATAATTTCAAATTCAATTAAGGCAAACATGCATTTGTATAGCAAGGAAATTCCTTGATATTATTCACAGTTTTACAGAAATAGTTGGGATAATTTCACGCTATTTGAAGAAGTTCAGATGTTGAGCTTAACAAAAAGTTACATCAAACATTTTTCGTACTATTCCAAATTCAAGCACACTAAAAATGTTTTGTACAGCTATCTTTCATTGAAAAATTATTTACGCTGTCGTTGTCTCCAAGTTCTACAAGAAGTCAAAATGTATTATTTGCTGTACAGTTAGTGAAAACTATGTGTTTTATACACAAAACTGCACCAAAAGCTACGAAAATGTTGGCAGAACGTTTTCCTGAAAGCATGCATGCATGACTGAATCGATCTTTACAGCTTGAACGCCTCAATTTAATATCGCAGTGTGATCACCTCTATTAAAAGCCCACTTGGCATAACTGACTAATATACATTTCGTTTTAAATAATTTTTCGCTGTGCCAAGCCAGGTCGTTTTGAAATTTTCCTGATACATTCAGTATTTCTGAGCCTAGACTTACCTTGTTCGCAACAAGTTCCACCGTATCCCGTTCTGCAGCTGCATCGGCCACTCTGCGGCGTGCCACCGTTTCGGCAATTATCTCTGTTACACGCTTGTGTTTCTCGTAAGTTGTAAGGACAAGTGCCGCCACAGGACGCTGCCTGCACCTGCTGCCGCGTCCGTGTCTGTGTCCCGCTTGTGCCGCACTGATGTGAACAAGAACTCCAACTTGTCCAGCTTCCGACACGACAATTTACAGCGCTACAAGGGGGAGGAGACCTCCTTCGCCTTCGTCTTCCCCAGAAAATCGAATTTGTCTCAGTCATTAAAAGAAGGAAGCAAATCGCTAACAAAGCACTTTTCATGTCGTGTTGCTGGGATTCTGCCTTTGTGCCTGTTTTTTTTTACGTTCACTTTCGCTTTGCTTGCTTTTTCCTTCTCTTGTGACTTATTATGTGATTGAAATTCGATAAAGTATCGCCGATGAATTCTGCTGGTTCACTCGACCTCATTCGTCTCGTTAAAGCAAACAACTTCCGCTGTGTTTATTTTCGTTTCTGTGGAATGCGCAAAGTGTAAAAAAAGAAACAAACAATACAGTGATATCTCGCAGTATCCCAGGTCTTGATATTGATGTATCAATCAGAGTTCTTTTGTTTAATGTTTGACAAGTCGGAATAAGAAAAGGGAATTTGACGTCAGTGTTTGGAGACAGGAAGTTTACGCTTTAACGAGGATATTGCACAGTGGATGGATGAAAATCCATTTTGGTGATTATAGATAGATAGATAAACTTTATTAATGTGTCAAGGCCACATAGCCTGGGAAAATCCCATACTAATTTGGGGACACATATTTAAGCAATATGTCCCCAAACTGTTACTCTATGCTTTTCAGGATGTTGTGCGTATGCATGATATATGTTATTCATAATGTACATATCTAACAAACTGTCTTCTACTTAGACAGCGTCTTTTGCTGTCTTTGCTACAGTGGTCAATGGCGTGTAGACAGAAAAATCGAAGAAGTAGAAAGGGTGGGCAAAACGAGGCCGACTTTAGTCTGTTTACTTTTTCTGCAGTGTTACTTCGTTGATCTACTTCCTGGAACTTTTCTTCCATTTGTTCCATTCTGCCGAGCACGATGAAAATTAATTCAGCTTTGTCCTGTTCCTGAAATTACAGTGAATTTTAATCGGAAAACCGAGGTAGATGGAACAGTTCTTGTAGTGAATTCGAACGACTAAGACATTAGTGATCAACTGGTCTTCTTTACAACTTCTTCGAATTTCTGTATGTTTCTAAGAACTTCTAAGTGTGAAACAATAAACAGTTTTGAATTAACCTTGCATGCTTTACATTTGATTAAGCAAATAATAGGAAAAGGTCAAAGAAGAATGCAAAAAGCCGAAAAACAAGTGTGATAGAAAACTTGAAATTCTGCGAATAACAACTTCCGCTGTCGTTATTTCGTTTTAACTCTATATTTGCCAAAGGGCCGATTCGCACTAGCGGACAAGTTTTAAATGTCATAACATTTTTGACAAAAACAAAATTGTCGCGACAAGTCAGAGACATTTTGAAGAAAACAAAAGGTGTAATTATTATTACAATAGCTCTGCACGTGCTTCTGGCATCCTGGTTCATTTCTCGGCACGGTCGTCTTGTGCAAATATCAAATAATCAGGCAGGTCCACGTGGTGAAAAATTTTAAAACGATTTGCATTTGAAGTGCGCGTGTAGTGATGTTTTTGTGCTGACCTGCGGGGAAAATGTGCCAAGTTAACTATTTCTTTTCCCCTCCATTTACCGACACAAACTGGTTCCCTCCGCATTCATTTGTTCCAACCCCGGTATTACCATCCTTCCACGACCTCACCTCGGCACAAAAACGCGTTTTGCCGCCTATCGCGGAAAAAGTTCGCGTGTTGTTTTTTAGCACAATCCAGACCAAACACAATAGCCAATCAACAACGTATTGTTGTCTGGCATTACGAGGGGCGTTGGAATGCGACTTGTCATGACTTGTCCTGCCTTGAGGCAGGACATCGGCCCCTTTGAAGATTTGTCCGTTTTGACAAAATTTGCACTTGTCCAACAAGTCGTTCGCACTTGTTTTTGCGATTGTTTGACAAAATGTATCGCGCGTGCAAGGCGGACCAATCATAAGACAACTGCTTCTTTGTTTTCCTGAATTGTTTGATAAGTTCTGGGTCTCAAAAAACGTATTCGCACTTGTTTTCTGTGACAAGTGACACATAAATGATGAAATCTACCGATTGTTACAAAATTTGTCCGCTAGTGCGAATTGGCCCTTATTTAGTTACTGAACTGAGATATAATGCACCGTAACAATGGAGGGATTAAGAAGTTAATTAATGGGCTGTAGTAAACAGGGGAGTGAGTTATTGATTAAAATTACTGCTTAGGCATGTCACTGCTGGTTTAACTAAAGAAAAAAAGAGTAAAAAGTAATATCCTTTCTTAGTTCCGTAAAGAAGGATGATTGAAAACAGGTACAGAAGACAAAATACGGGATTTGTTTCCTTCATTGTCCACTTTTAATCTACTTCCTTCCTTGTGCCCTTGTTTTCTTTGATCTGTTCTCTGGTTCTGGACGAAATGTAATTTATTTCCGTTCTTGAGCTTGTTTCAGTTTCTAAACCATGCAATTTGGCACTGAATTGGCTTCAGGATCGCGATTTGAACGCTATTATGTTAAATTTACCGGGCACGTGTAAGCGAAAAACTTATAATTACAGAAAACGCAAAATAATTTTTTTCTTTTGACTTTGTAAGTTTTGGTTACCATGGATGATTTCTCGGTCTACAGAATATTAGTTGAAATGACACACATTATCTTCGTTGTTTTTGCTTTATCTTCTATGTCCCCCCTTGAGCAATAACTCAGAATTCACCTTACAAGATTCCGCTTTCTGCGGAACTACCTGAGTGTTGTATCACCATACAGGTCCACACGACATACGAAGAAATATCAGTCCGTCAATATATCGATTTCTGAGGGTATACCGAGGTTTAGCACCTTGAATTGACTGCGGAGTGAAGTAGGCAGAACATCCATTCTACAAAAAGAGTGGCTGACAGATACCATACAGTCTAAAATGTGAAGGCATTCCAGAAAGGTCGAAGAACGACGTTACACGTTCCTTATTTTGTTTCTAGAGATTTCTTCGCGATCAGTTGTATGTAAGATTACTTGAAAGGTTTGAGCAAGTCGAATTAAAGATACTATAGTGGAGCAAGTAGTTGCATAGCGTTTGAGAGAGTCGAGCCTTATGTTAAATGTCATACCTCACGCATTCTTATACAGACATTTTCATTCCAATTTTTGCAGTACAAAAAGCATGAGGACAATAATGTTAATGTTCCTTATTTTTCATTCGAATTGTTTTTTTTAGTATTTTTTTTTTACAGGCCAGTACCTTCCTTTCTCCTCCTCTTGCTTTATTTACCTTCTCCCTTAATCAAATATTCAGATAATATATTCATTAAAAAAAAAGGTAAAAGGTGTTTTTACAGCAGTTTTGGCACTCATTCTTCAGTGTTCTCCCGTTAAGGTTCACTGATTTAGCCCATTACTTCAGACACATACCCTTTGGTATAACTGCCTTATTGTATTAGAGAATAGTTCCGCATTGCATGCAGGCCGTCCAATAATTGATCGAGTTGAATCCTTGCATACCAGGAGGCAAAATGTAGTGAGCTATACAGTAAGACCAATGTCGCCAGTTCAGCGAACGCATTTGGTTCCAAAGCGTTCCTAAGTTATATCTTCGATCATGTTTCTTATTATATATACGCGTGATACAACAAACTACAGTTGAGTCGGCATCTTTACCAGCGAAAATGCTGGTTTCGGTCAAATTGATCTGTTTATTAATCGGAGATGTACTTTACATAAACCCTCGTATTAGAAGGAACAGTTGGGGACTGTTAGGCAAAAAGTTCAAGTCAACCTCATTATAAAGAAAGGCGCTTGAGGCGCGCGCGTCTATATGAAGAAGCCTTTTGTACGCAAGAAATCAGTTTTAAAAGTACAGAGCCCAAACTGTTGTAAGGAAAAAAAATGGTTTGTTTACCATCCTCTAAAGAAAACAGTACAACATTTATATTTACAATACTTTATGATGAGATGTTGAGCTAATATAGTTCATTGTTGACGACCAAATCATGTAAATAATATTTCAAGTTGTAGCGTGACCCAAAGAGCACAGTATGCTACCTCGCACGTAGTCTGAATAAGGGTTATACAGTCGTAGCAATGGTTAATACTTGCTTAACACCTAAATATAGGCGTTGCGATGTGGCCAATACAAACGAATTTATTAACGTATACTGACCCTGAAATATGTTTTTAAAAAAATCCGATAATATATCAAGCATTGTATTAGCACCGAGAAATATCTTGTCTCAATTACTTCGTGAGATCATTTCAGCTTATTTTGTCACTCTCGACGTAAGCGAATTTTTTTTTCTGAGCCTACACTCACCTTGTTCGCAACAAGTTCCACCGTATCCCGTTCTGCAACTGCATCGGCCACTCTGCGGCGTGCCACCGTTTTGACAATTATCTCGGTTACACGCTTGTGTTTCTACAAAGTGGTAGGGACAGCTGCCGCCGCAAGACGCTGGCCTCACCTGCTGCCGCGTCCGTCTCTGTGTCCCGCTCGTACCGCACTGATGTGAGCAAGAACCCCAACTTGTCCACCTTCCAACTTGACAGTTCACCGCCCCACAGGGAGGTGGAGCCCTTCTTCGTCTTCGTCTTCGCCAGGCGCTCGTCTCATTCAAACAGTGTAGCAGCAAGATCACGAAAATTACCCTTTTCATTTCTTATTCGTTTCTTTTTCTCTGCCGGCAGAAACTTCCAGCGCGATTCTTGAATCGTGTTGCCCGGTGTGTAGTCAAGCTGCGGTAACCATTTACTAATTATATGTATTGACTGCTAATTGCTTCATTTTGGATGATTTTATTTTCCTAGAAAAAAACGACTTCCGTTGGGACTATTTGCATTATAATAGTTTGCGCTGAAACGATCGTAAAACAACAAAAACGCGATGCAGTTCAGTGCTTTCTGAGAAAATATCTGGCATGGACTGGCACAAACACGCATATGTATATAACTTCCGCTTGGCATTATTTTCTTTGTTCCACTTTGGACAAAAATAACTTTCTCAAGAATTCACTTCAGCTTATTGTAGAATTCCCGTGCATGGATTTCAAGGAACGGAAGTTACTGCATTCTTGAGCCGTAAACTTGCATTTCAGTAGCACATCGCAGACAAGCACTAAAGATGGCTTAACTTCGGATGGTATATCGACAAACAGGAGAATAGATGAGAATGTTTGTGTGTAAATCGTCCGTCACCATGTGCAGTAAATACTTGCTTGTTTATGTGCTAGTTCTACGTGTAGCCAGTTTGCATGGGAAAACCGTTCAGGAAAAAGCACTGCGACTGAATCACTTGACAAAATGCACTTACGATTACGAAGTGGCCGTCCACACGGCGAGAGGCGCGAAATCCACTGTGAGCGATGGCTACCAAGTTCATGCTTTGGTAAGGTGCAATTCGTTTAGTCTAAGAAATAATGGCATGGCAATTCTTGTTGTTTGATGCGTTTCGCGCCAGTTAGTTTTAACAACCGTTCAAAAATATGTCCATTGGAGGTTTGTTCTTGAAAAAAATATACGCAGACACTACAGTTATGTTAATGCGACTTTGTAAATGTTTTCCAATATATATCCTTGAAATATCCTAGTAAGCTGTCTCACGCCGCGCTGTCAAAATTTCCTAAAATACAATTTGCCACATTTTGGTCATTTCAAGCAAATATAATTTCTATCGCGAAAACCATTGATTGGTGTTCAAATCTGTTCTTATCAATAAACATGGCTATTTAGCTTGTTGGCACTTACCGATAGGTACAGCTCGTTAAGTTATTTTTAATGTTGTGGCGATTGATGCGTTAAAGTTGTTTAAATCTCTAACACTTTTTGTGTGTGCGTACTTGTGAACTAAAAATTAATCAAGTATATTCAGCTTTTTAAGTCGTAATTATTCATTTTTCTTCCACTGGCCATTTTTAGTTGGACTAGTGTTAATTCGTTTTGTGTGTACTGTAATCGGAACTGGACAGAAACGAACGTGCTTTTCAGTTTTCTTAGCCATACACCTATATATTTTTTGTCTAGGCCTAATGATATCTTGTTAATACCTTCTGTGTGAAATTTGAACGTGCTTTAAATTCTTGAATGAAATTATTGCTCAAATCATTTTTTAACTCGCCCTAGTATTTGTAAAATTACACTGGCCGCCGAAATTGTTATACATATCTTGACACTCTGTATTGTACATTCAAAGTCATTGTTTCGTTTTTAGCCTCAGTACCAAACTGATAAGGCGTATTGACTTATCGCAATCATGGCTGGCTGCTTTTTCTATCCATTTGATTGAACTTGTGTTTAAAAACCAAGGTTGCTGACTTAATGGCTGAATTAATAACCAAAATTACTTAACGCTCTTATATTCTCCGTGACGTCTAGCACGCGACGAGCCCTAAAACGAAAAAAAAAAAACGTTTGTTTAACTTTGTCCATGTCATGCATGCGCTACACAGTTTTACCTAATTTGTGCCCTAAGACGTCTGCGCAGGACGTCTTGATTAAACGGTTGCATACCATCGACGTAACAACAGATATCTATTCACTAAAACATCATGTAATAAAAGGCAGTTCACGCCAACATCGATTCTGTTTAAATTGAGTCATTTTTCATTAAAATGTTATACACTCCAACTATCTTCTCACAACAAAAAATTGCATAATTACATGTGGTTGTTGTGGCAACAAGGAAAAACATTATTCTACCGATTGGACGTGATCAGATTTTCAGAGTATCGCATCCTGTTTAATGGAACACACAATTACCGGCACTTACCTTGTCTATCGCACATACCAAACCACTGACGTCTTAATTTTTACGCTAAAATTCCTAAACATTGTGTTCTTAAAGTTCTATTCATCTGTTGACCATATTTGAGCATAAATCATGCTTAGTGTCTGGCGTAATATTGTTTGCGTTTATTTCTGTATGCTTTCCCTGATTATGTTGTATTAGGGATCACTACACAAAGCATATGCCGCATTCCTTTGTGGAAAAAGAATATTGTTTAAAACGGTATCTTCCGTGATTGACAGACTGTTTATAAGTTTATATTTGCGTTGTAGGCAAAGAAAAATTACGTGCTGATATTCACGCGACAACTATATCTTGCCTTGATATTCTACAACATGAATTTTAACTATATAGGCGTATTGTCTGCCACCGTGTTAATTTATTCCGACAGCAAGCGTGTCAAAGGAGGACGAATATTTCCAAGTATCATACAGTAAACCAGTGAAACAGCCTCCTGAGAATTATCAAACATAACCTGTATCCCGAAGGCTTGTGTTGTGCACCATTTCTAAGCCATTTTAGGCTCAGTTTTGTGTCTTTTCTAGTATTTCTTTATAGGAATTTTTGTGTCTTCAGTGAAATATTTGAACTTCGAATTGGCAGCTTTTAGCCCATAGTTTGAATTGAAATACTTCGTACAATGTTTATTTGTATCTTTTCTTGTTGGTAATGTTCAGTGAATACTTAACAAATAGGGCCACGGGGATGTTATGTGCCAAAATGTTTCAATACTCGATTCCCAATTTTGCTTACTGCTCAGCTATTTGGCAAAACAGTAAGGAGTTTGATCATCAGAAACTTAAAAGGCTTAAGATATGTTTCAGGGAATCGTGTGCTTATTAATGGAAATGATCAGTTCAGGACAACCTTATACAATCGCCGTCCACAAGACCTATTCGTCCTTCGCAATAATGCGAAAGAAGCTATGTCACGGTAATTTGGCGGAGTTTTCGTTCTTAACTATTAGTGGTAGACAACTTAACCCATGAAAAACATCTTGTAACATCTTGTATTTCATTTACATCCTAGCCATCCGAAGTCAAAGACGCTTGTAAGCAATTTCAGTACTCTAACATAGCAATTTTTAATAAAATTGGACCATTATTTTCAGGTTTCCTACGACACATATATATTTTGACTGTGTTCAAAAATCTGTTAAAATCCGTGACAAAGCCCCTTTAAGGTGGCTCGACTGGGTTTTTTAGGGGCAACACCGCTCAAGTTTGAGAACTAACCAGACTGTCATTAACAATGCCATCGAAAAACGATCACCACAGCTGAATTAGGTAAAGATGAAAATTTGTTATGACCAGTGTTATTTTGACATCGGAGTTGTCATAGCAACGTAATGACGTCATCACGTTTATCAATTTCGCTCGTATTGCTCGGCACCAGGATTTTTTTTCGGAAATCGCTCAAGGGAGCATGTACCTCCTATACCTGCCTCAATGTTGGCAAAGTTTGAACAAATTCTGTGAGAGCGTTATCGAAATTTTTGGGGATGAAGTTTCGAGGGTTATAAATACAGCAAAAAACATACTATTGAGATAATAGGGTAATATCTGAAGAAAACCTCGCGCTTTGGGGATGCAGTTTCATCTCATAGTAGTTTGATGCCATTTAAAATTGTGTATACAAAATTATGGGGATCGCCACGACCGATTGCGAAAAAAACGGATTTGATGAGCGTGCATTCAGGTGCTCTTGTTGCCACTTTTGTAAATAATTTGGTCTACACCTACAAATGTGATAATTATTTGGAAACCACTCGATGAATTTTTTTAAAAACTTGTCAATCTCGAGGTTTGTCATCAGTTTATATGGCCTGCAAGTTTCAAGGTCATTGAAAACATTTAAGACAATAAAATCGGGGCTCCAATGTACTACTTTTCTCTCGCAGATTTTGTGTTTACAAGTGAGTGTCCTCATTATTCACGTGTATTGTTTTTTACTTTCATGTCCACGTGCACAACTCAGCAAAAAATTCATTTGCATTAAACAGAACGCTCAATTGCTTTCTAAAAATGTTCGGGAAACATGCTTATATGACTTGAAAACTGTAATAATATTTGTTACGCCGTTAGACTGTAATACAGCAATGCCGAGGGTCTCTTTCTCCAGGAAACGAAGAGTTGTGCACGTGAAAATGAAAGTTGAATACAATGTCCGTGAATAATGAGGACACGCACTTGTAAACACAAAATCAGGGAGAAAAAAGTAGTACATTGGAGCCCCGATTTTATTGCCTTACGTGTTTTCAATGACCTTGAAACTTGCAGGCCATATAAACTGATGACAAACCTCGAGATTGACAAGTTTCTAAAAAAATTCATCGAGCGGTTTCCAAATAATTATCACATTTGTAGGTGTAGACCAAATTATTTACAAAAGTGGCAACAAGAGCACCTGAATGCACGCTCATCAAATCTGTTTTTTTCGCAATCGGTCGTGGCGATCCCCATAATTTTGTATACACAATTTTAAATGGCATCAAACTACTATGAGATGAAACTGCATTCCCAAAGCGCGTCGTGTTCTTCAGATATTACCCTATTATCTCAATAGTATGTTTTTTACTGTATTTATGACCCTCGAAACTCCGGGGGGGGGGGGGGGGGTACTCCCATAAATTTCGGATAGGGGTGTGCCGCGAAGGTTCTTAAACCCTGACCCTATTTAAGGATAAAGAAAACGAAAATTGATACCCTTTTTAAGGCCCAAACCCGAAAAATGACACCCTATTCAAGGAGAGGAGAAACGTTGGGTGACGATCCAAATAACGGCTAACCGCACACGGCAAAACACAAATCTTAACAAAATCGCTTTGCTACTAGTTGAACGGATAGTTTATAGTTTAAACATGAAACAGACGATTGTTACGTTTAGTTGGGCATTTATTTTAGCTGATAGAATTTAGGTACCCTATCTAAGGATAACACCGGGAACACAATGCCAAAAGGAGCAAAAATGATACCCTATTTAAGGACCGAGAACCTCAAAAACCATACCCTATCCCGCGGCACATACCTATATAGCCCATATATGGGAGTACCCCCACCCCCCCCCCCCCGGGTCGAAACTTCATCCCCAAAAATTTCGATAACGCTCTCACAGAATTTGTTCAAACTTTGCCAACATTGAGGCAGGTATAGGAGGTACATGCTCCCTTGAGCGATTTCCGAAAAAAGCTCCTGGTGCCGAGCAATACGAGCGAAATTGATAAACGTGATGACGTCATTGCGTTGCTATGACAACTCCGATGTCAAAATAACACTGGTCATAACAAATTTTCATCTTTACCTAATTCAACTGTGGTGATCGTTTTTCGATGGCATTGTTAATGACAGTCTGGTTAGTTCTCAAACTTGAGCGGTGTTGCCCCTAAAAAACCCAGTCGAGCCACCTTTAAAAGGCTCGAACAAGCTCGTGGTTTCAGGTAAGAAAACTACCAGCTTTGGTTTAAATTCTACATCTTTTAGGTGCCAAAGTGTGGAACTCTCTATCGGATGAGTTACGTTCTGTGACACCAATTAAGGAGTTCAAGATCAACCCGAGTTTCAAATTAAGTTACTAACGTACATGATTAACAAATGCATAACATCTAGCACATAACAGTTTCACCCATTATCCTTCGGTTTATTGTATTAGTAGCTTTGCTTTTGAGTTGTTTTCTGGTTACATAGCGGTAAAAAGAGCGTTAAAGCAACTTACCTTTTCCCGACAACAGTTAATATGCAGCTTGTAGCTAAGTTTAGTTTTGACCGAAATTCGTAATTTTCCTTCCTCCTTTCTTCCTTTTTTACGTTTTATTCGTTTTTTGTGGTTTCAGCTTCGTAGAAGCGAAAGACACATTGTCGTCGTGTTGTAAGTAAGTAAGTAAGTAAGTAAGTACGTAATTCGGAAACCCGACGTAATGCCGATGGGACGCGGACGCCGCAGTCGATGGTTTATTGACATGTCCGAAGTATTTTCGTGACAAGCGTTTTATCATGGGCCTGAGAACGAGGTTGCGAATTCGCAGTCGATATTTCTTCGCAGATAACATGTGAAACGTCGAAGCAACGTTTGTTTATGCATTTCTCTGGGCGGTGGATTTCGGAGGGAAGTTTCATTAGCAATGGTTTTGTGCTATTTTAGTCTGGGAACCAGACAGAGCTCTCGATGAAAGAGATATTTCTTGATGTGATTTGTGCAGTACATTTCGAGAAACCACTTTCGCGTGTTAAGCGTAAACGCCGTAAACAGGGCGAATCAGCCATGCGGAGCGAGCGAACAAATATAAATATGCAAATCATCCATTCGCATGCAATTTGTCGCTAAATTTTGGAGAGCTTCCACTTTCTGATGCAATTTTTCTGTTCAACACTTTCTAAATGCTTCCCAAGAGACTAACATTGATCACAATCGTCAGGGTTTCATAGGAAGTGATGCCAGCTTTTGTTATCCTAAACAGCTCTTGTTACCATGTAATTAAATATGCAAAAATTTGCTCTCGCAGTTTTAAAGCGAAGTTCAGAACAAACAAGGAACAAAACTATTTTGCGCTTTGAAATACCTTTCGGAAGGGATTCTTCTTGATGTGATTTGTGCAGTACTTTTCGAGAAACGACTTTCGAGCGTGTTTACCCGTAAACACAGTAGACAGGTCGAATCAGCTCGCAAATATGCAAATCATCCATTCGTGTGCAATTTGTCACGCATTCTCATACTAGTATGTATGATTTTTGGGGGGTTGAAAGTGGTACTTTTCAAAAAAGGGACTATTGTAAGTAATTTCTTTTTCAAGCTTTTAGACTGTGAGAAATTTTTACATAATTGTAACAGACAAAACATACATGTAGCTGAAACCACGTGCACTCCCGCGAGTGCTATTTTTTTTCTTATTTTCTTATTTGTTTTGGTGGCATGTCTGCGAATAAGATTGTATATCTTAAAAAGATGTACGGTAAACTCTACATTTTACTAGGCGTATAACCACTGTAAACTTTTTAAGATATGCCTTATGTGTTATGTATTAACAAATTTGATTTGGCAGGTCATTAGAATGGAGGACAATTTTCCAAATATTGTTGATGTGTTTTAATAATAATTGGTTGTTTTCACTCAGGTCGATATCACTCCTGCATCACGTGAATACAATGGCAAGGATCATTCGCATCTTATCAAGTTGGATATCCGGGAACCCCGCTTAAGGCGTGTGCGCTATGAGCGTGTTCTTGCCAATCATCCTGTCAACGAAGAATTTGAGGAGCAGCTGTCAAAGCCATTTTATTTCCATCAGGAAGATCATGGTGCCGTTACAGACGTTCTATTTCCAAAGAATTCTGAGTCGCCGGAAATCGCGGCTTTTAAGAAGGGTGAGTGGCAGTTATAATTCTTTGAGTACTCGGGCAAATTGCGACTGAGGAACTGCAGTCAATGTCCCAAGCTGTTGTTAGTACAGTTTTGTCCTTGCAGTTATGTAAAGAGTGATCTCTTGGATAGTACTAAAGCAACAATATGATCACCGATTAATCGCTGCTTTATTGACTTGGATGGTAAAAGCATACACCATATTCCAAAACGGCAGAAAATACATTGTTATTTTGCCTACATGTTAATTGGCCCTCGTTGCCACGTTTTAAGCCAAATATTCTTTTAACTTCTGCCGAGGCAATGAGGGCCAATTTACGTGAGGACAAAAGAATAAATGTGTTTTCCGCCATTTTGGAAAGAAGTGTATGAGCCAAAAGAAACGAAGGAAGGATATTTCTTATTTTGCTTTCTTCGGGTATATGATTTTGGATGCGGGGAGTCATTGTACATCGCCATATTTTCGCCTTTTTTACTTAACCGGTGCGAATTAGACTACGTCATTCTCTATTTATTTGCAAAGTTTCAATTAAACTGGTTGAGCAATGTATGACACCAGACACGATTTCGCTCTCTTTGTTTATTACATGGTGACAGGTATTGCAGGTGCATTTCAATTCAATCTAAAGGGAGTGCATAGATCCAACATCTATGAAGTGCAAGAACACGATGATTCTGGTATCTTTCGATCTAACTACAATGTCCTCTCTGCCAATGATACACATGCTCATCTTCATCGAACCTGGACGAACTTCGACTACCAGCAATTTGCCGACGGTACTCCAGCGGGGGGTCAACACAAGGTACAGTCTCAGCACAGCGCGCATGTTCACGTAAAAGACGGAAGAGTAGATAAAATTCACCGTACAAATGAAGCATTCTTCAGACCTGCCAATGGTCATCCGAGGGCTGACAATTTCAAAGGCTTTCAAGATCAGGAACAAGACATAGAAATGTCAACCAAAGGATACAGCAAGTTGACATTAAGGTCCTGTTCAGAGCCTGAACATCGTCGCTCCAAGCGTTGTGCAACTGAGGAAGAGCATTTGAAAACGGCACGCTCTCTCACCAGTGATAATCTGCTGTTTACAGACACCGAGAAAATAAGCTGGTCAAAGATTGGAGGAGAGAAGAAAAAGACGAGGCCTTTTTATGAAGTGCTACGCTGCTTTACTGACAAGAAAATGAAAGAGCGAGAAATTGGTGATTGTTCCAATGAGATGCACCGCATGATTCGTGACGATAAAGGTACTTTTCAGATGGTCGCGAAACTGGTTAGAGATCGAAGTCACCAAAATTTGACGTCATGGGCAGTATATGTAGCCGCACTCGCAGGGCACGGAAAATACGAAGCCCAGAATGCTTTAGCACAGGCAGTCAAGACTGATTCCCCAAGACCTCTTAGCAAGGAAGAATACGAAGCTCTACTGGTAGGAATTTTCTATTTACCGGAAGGGCCACTTCACTCCCAGCTTTTCGATGCCCTGTTACAGCTAATGTCACGAGAAGAGAAAGGAGATGAAGTGACATCGACAGCAATGTTGGTCTTAGCCGGCCTCGCTGAAAGAGCAAAGAGAGCGGGATATAATGAAACATTGTGTGATAACGTCGCTGAGATGATCCACAACAGATACCGAAACAGGTCAACTCTCTATCCTTTTGATAGCGAAGAGCACGAGATGCAGCTAAGAGACCACGTCTGGGCGTTTGGAAATCTCGGTCATCATTCCGGTCTTCCAGTTATCCTGAAACACATTGACCACGATAACTCTGGCATACGATCTGCGGTGATTTCAGCCATGCGCAAGCTTCCCCCAGAACATACTTATCAACACCTAATGCGCGCGCTGTACAACGATGAACATGCCGATGTAAAAGCTGCAGTTGTCAATGTCTTTGTTGAGCGCCACCAGCATTTAAGCGACTCAGTGGTTCAAGGCCTTGAGCATGCGTTGTGGCACGCCGCGGAAAGTGAGACCTTGGATTCATCGATTATCGAACTTCTTGAAAACCATGGTGACCACCCCAAAGCGGTCTACTTGCGAAAGAGACGAAGTGCAATTTACCGCCGTAAACGGGCTCTATTCCCGTTTCTCCGTCCAAGAGAGTTTGCGCTTGGCCCTTCCAAACGATGGGTGAAGACATACGGTGGCAAATGGCTGGGAGCAGAATCGGTTATACAGTTCGTCAATCAAGTCAAGCTACGAATTGGAATTTTTGGTGGAAACTTTGAAGTTAACCTTGACAACTATGCAAACATTCAAGCTCATATTCTCAAGTTTAATTTTGAAGTTGTCCGAGGCAAGGCCGCTTTCAAGGCTTCGGCTAGTTTTAAGAATGACTTCCCTAAAGACCTCATCCACGCCATTGCTGATGCCGGGGACGATTTACTGAAGCAGTTTGATAGTATTACAAGCGTGATAGCTGAACAGATCAACCAATTTATAGGAAAGCTAAACGGATATCTGCCGTTATACATTGACAAATTTCTAGACTTTGTTAACAAAGTTGTTCAGTTTGTGCAGAACCTCGTACAACCTCTGCGACCGATTAACCTCATTAGTAAAGTGATCCAATTTGCCAAGGATGTGCTTAACCGCGTCAAAGATTGGAAGTGGCTCATAGATAAGATCAAGAAAATACAGCTTAGTCTTGGAAAGCTCACTGGTGTGGATGACGTCTTCAGAAAAGTTATCGCTGCTCTCGACAAAATTTTGGACATTGTTGGTAGCATAACAAAGTACTTGCCCCACAATTTGCCGGGAAACTTTAACATCAAGAAGCTTCTGGAAATTCTTCGCTCGGTCTCTGTTGATCTTCACTTGAACAAAATCAAAGACTACTTCAGTTCACTAGGTTTTTCCGTGCCTGGTGGATTCCGTTTACAGCTTCCATTCAAGTTCTCGATCCGCTTCTCGTTTTCCTTGGAATCGTTTCAGCAAGTTTCCTTGAAGCTGCTGCAATTTGCCAACCGTTTCTTGGACATGTCTTCGTTGCTGGATCTTCTAGAAGGAATCAGATTCCCAAGATTGCAATTGCCAGACATGAACCTGCGATTCCCGCCTTTCCAAGGGAGTGGATTTAACTTTGGCCTGCGTTTTGACTGGCGAGTCAGTTTAAAGTTCAGACTGAACTTGAGGTCTCCGAGCTTCCAGAATTTGATCTCTATTTTTAGAAAACTCGGAGACTTTTTCGATCAATTCAGACTTCCGGGTTTTGATCTTGAGAGATTTTTTCAAGAAATATTACCAGGAAAGATCTTAGACTTGGAAGCGCTTTTCGATGGGCTTTTGGGTGGAAATCAAAGCGCCAACTCTACAAATCCTGCTGAGGTCCTCCAAGAATTTCTGGAAAATCTTATCGACAAGCTCGACCTTGAATTTGGAAATGTCTCGGCAATAAGTGACATAACAGACTTCTTTCAAGAACTTGGACCGGCAATGGAACAGTTTGCGGAAAAGAATGTACAGCGTATTTGCGGCGTTTACAAACTTGCGTTAAATTCCTCCCAGGAATTTAAAGATTTTGGAGAAAACGTCGAAAAAGAAGGAATCCAGGTCCTTCAAGTCGTCGAGAATACAACGCAAAACGCGCTCACGGAACTGTTGAACTTTACAATCCTTGTAGATACATTGCTGGACGAGATTCAACGTAACTTTTCCGCGGCTGCAAAGGGGTTCGTATCAGACTCGCTGCAAGAGCTTACTGGTAAACTGAAAGATATACAGAATCTTGCAGATGACATCGTGGACTTTGCCAACGGGACAGCGTCGAAAGTCAATGGTGCATGCACCAAGGCTGCAAATTTCTCTGCTGATGTTATTGACAAAGTCCAAGAGAACGCTCGTGAGGCGCTTGCTGAACTAGGCGCATTTATTGGACCAGTGGCAACAAAGATGAAAACGGTTGGAGATGAGTTAAAGTTGGCTGTCACTCAAGTCGAAACATGGTACGAAGAAAACCTAGCAGCTCGTGTGGGGAAGATTTCTCGCGTTGCACAAATCATATCAGATTTTCTTTCAATTCTAAATACGAAAAAAGGATTTCTGAAATCGGTCCGCGAAATAGCATCTCGGATCAATGAAGTCCTTACCCGTCTAAAAAATCTCCCTGAGTATGCGAACAAGGCGAGGAAAACGGCAGACGATGTACTCAATTTTGCCGACAGAGCTCAGAACTATAAAGACGAGATTCAGAAGCTTGACATTAGAAAACAGTTTGGAATTGACTTTGACCAACGAGTAAGAGATGTTTGCAACGAGTTTAAGACAATTGCTGCGGAGACGCTCAACAAGTTCGGGAGCTATGATATAGTGCAAGAGGTTGACACCTTCTTTAACAAAGAAGCGGACAAGCTTATTGGCAAGGCTGTATCGAAGTTTAAAAGGATTAAAGAACCTATATACGAGATACAGGGAGAGCTGCGGGAGATAAAGTCCATAGTACGTGAAGTGATGGCAGTTTTAATAGATCTTAAGCCTTTCACCAACAATTTCTCGCCTATTCTGGAGACGGCTGGAAAGTTGCCAGACTGCCAACAAATCAAGAAAATTTTCATTGAAAGTACTAAGCCATGCGTCCGGAAAGCACTAGTGGTTGGTAGATACGTTATCGATCAATACAAGGACTTCAAGAAAGAGATAAAAGTTCTTTATGGTATGGTTCCAGAAACATGGAAGAACTTTAAGATACAGAAATGCATCAAGGGCGGAACTTGCATTTCCAAAGCATTCATTGATCAAGCCAAAGCCATTAAAGAGAAAGCAGATATCCTCAAGGACAAATTCAAGGAAGCAAGTGGTTATACTGACATGCTCGAAACGTGCGAACAAGGAGTTGACAATATCACGGCCGTTGTTGACACTGTAAAGCTACTTGTTGAACAAGTTCGTAACTTTTCTCTCAAAAACGATGTTCAAAGAGTGAAGGCGGTTTTCCAAAAGATCACTGGCCGAAAACCTGAAGGCCGCGAGGGTGGTGGCGTAGAAAAAAGGTCGATTGAAGACGTAAAAGACCGCATCGGTAGGATTGTTGATTATATCAAGAAAGCGAAAGAAATGCAAAAGAAAATGCAGGATTTGCTCGAGAATACATTTAAAGCAATGCAAAATGTTTATGATGACGCTGTGCTAGAACATGTTCAAGCTCTCGAGGATGTGCGTTTGAAGCTTAAACTATCATACGAACTATGGCAAAAGACTAAGAATATAAATCACGTCTTACAGGCGTTAGACACCATCACTCAAAGTGCTTCAAAATATGCTGATAGATTAAAAGGCGTGACTGATTCATTTTCGAACCCAATTGTCAACCTTCTATCCGAGACAGGAGAGCTTAGTGACGTTGTGAAGCCCTATCTTGACAAGTATAGCACCAAATTCACCGACACCATCGCAAAAGTTAACAGGTTCTTGGAAAAAGTCACGGACTTTCTTAACAAGCTTCAGTTGCGCCAGAGAGGCTTGGATCCTAGCGCTTACAAACCTTGGCAACAAATACCTTACTGCTCCGAAGAAGTCTGTTTACGTTCTATTAGACGATCATCATCACTTTATCTCAAGACCATTTTCACGTGGAAGTTTCCGCATCTTGATGATCTCTCTTCGATGGACAAGAGCGGACGCTGGCTGACCCCTGGCCTGTTTGATGATTATAAAGTGGAAGGAATTTCCCAACTTTCCAAAAGCGAAGTCATTCTTGGTATGCATGGCGTTTCAAGCAACAAAGGCAAAGCATCGCTTTTGGTAGTTACCAACTTTGGTAACGGCGTTAAAAAGATCGTTCAACTTGGAAGTCAAGGAAGTCCTTTTGCAGCGAAAATAGGAGGCATCGCCGTGGCTCGAGAACACATCTGGATCAGTGACGGCGCTTCAAACAAAGTCTACTCAGTCAAGAAATCTAGTGTGACAGGCACATTTTCGTCACCAAAACCATCATGGGTTGGAGTGTCAAAATCGGTTTCCGTCGAGGGTACTTCAACTTCCGTCTCGTTTGATGAGCCAAGCAATGTCTTGTGGGTAACAGATGGCAATGGTGGGAAGGCGTACGGTTACAAGCTTTCAGCCAATGGAGATTTAGCTTCTGCTGGCTTAGCACCGGACAGGGTAATCCGCATTGGAGCTAATGCGCAAGGCATGACTATTGTAAGACAGTTCAGTACCGAGTATGTTTGTGTCTCCAAGTGTGCGATGATTTCTGGTTTTCAATGCAAGCTTGAGTTTCATGACATCAGTGGTGGCGACGAGACCGGAGAAAATACGCTGGCAAGAGTTGTTCGAACTCCCTCGGGATTAGAATCGGTCACCAGAGTTGACAATGAAGTTATTGCGGTAGCGTTCTCAAGTGGCACCTTTGCTGAAAAAGAAAACATAGAGCTCGTGGGTGGCGACTTTGAAGACAGATACTTTTATCTTAGGTTGCCAATTCTAAAAATGACTTTCGGAATCCAAGAGAATTGTTTGTTTTTCTCAGTAATGAGGGATTACATCCTTCGACCGCGAAGGCTGTTCCCTATCGGAGACATGAAATGCGGAACTACGCGTAGGCGAAGCATCTCTCAAGAGCTGTTAGAATCTGACGTTTATTCGGAACAGCTCGAAGAAGTCCACAAGAGTAACAAGCGGATCAGACGAGAGGCTTCGGACCTGGGATCTTGCATGACTTTATTCCGAGGAAATGTACTGAGGGGTTATCAGAAATTCTTCCCTGAATATTCGCAAGTTATCATCGTGTTTGGTATACCGGTAAGGTTGTTTGCTGGGGCTGGTGGTTACTATAGTGTGGATTATCAAGGACAAGTATGTATGCGTGACAAGACCTTCAAACTTGGTCTCATTCCCGGAGCCTGGGTCTCCGTGTATGCTGGTGCATCTTTATCACTCTGGATTGTGGAAGCAGGTATTACGATCGAAGCAAGACTTCTCGAGACCTACTTTGTGCCAGAACTACGAATCAAGATCAACAAGTGGCCCCTGAAAGCGTGCATCGAACTCAGGCTGCGAATGACACCGCTCCGCATTCGAGTTTGGCTTTGGTATCGATTCCGTCTCTGCATTCGGATCAGGTGTAAGCTGTTTGGTTGCAGTATAAAGATCAGGTGGTGCTCAAAGAAAACACTTGCTGAATGGTGGTGGTCAGCAAAAACGATCGATAGGACACTGTTTAATAATTGTCAGCAGGATGTGGACAAAACTCCTCCTATTGCTGGAACATGCACTGCAAGACAAGCCGCGGACACGAAATACTTTGTTCAATGGCATGGATTTCACGAGGATACCAAAATTAATAGCTACAACGTCAGAATAGGATCCATTCAAGGGTCTGGCGATGACTACTCCGCTTGGGTTGGGTCATCTTTAAGCGTGGTAATCACCGATCTCCCTATTATGCATGGAAGAGATGTTTATGTCAGTGTCTTTGCTACCAATGACGTTGGCCTTGACAGTCCTTTAGTAAACTGTCCAAAGTTTCTGGTAAGACGCAAGGGACCCCAGATTCGCTTTGTCTACGATGGTGTCAATGAACAACAAGACGCAGACTATCAGTCGGATACGTATGCGTTAGGGATGAATTTTGCCTTCAAAAGCGATGCAAAGGACATTGTGTACATAAAATGGGGAGTATCCTCAAACACAAGCTGCACATTTGACGAGGCAGAATCGGACATTGTGGCTTTGACGCCTGTAGGCGATTCCACCTCTATTCAGACCTCTGGCTTGGATCTACGTCATGGACACAAATATTTCACTCGTCTTTATGCAATGGATTCTTTTGGATTAAAGGCAGTAATGTGTAGCGATGGTATCTTGATTGACACAACACCACCGATTGCTGGCCATTTTCAAGACGGTGCTGGCGAAGAGGATGCATTATTTCTTCCATCACTAAGGCGTGTCCGGGGGAAATTTCATCCTTTCATCGATTCTGAGAGCCCTATCGTTAAGTATGAATGGAAGATTCTAAGTAACGCCTCCAATGAAGACTTAACACCGTTTGTAGATATCCCACTCACTCAGCAGACCCCCCTTATGGTTGGCCTTTCTCTTGAAGCTGGCTCTCCTTACAGGCTTGTTCTGCGTGGAACTAACGCTGCAGGGCTTCAAACAGTTATCGAGACAAATGGATTTATACCTGATAATACACCGCCGTATTGTGAGGGCAAGGTTTTTGATGTGACGGACGAAGCGGACCTGTTTGACGTGGATTTTGTAAGAGAATTGAACAGCATTCAAGCGAAATGGAAATGTGTAGACCAGGAAAGTGACATTCGTGTACAACTTGTCGGCGTTGGAACTTATCCCGGCGGGGATGACGTGAAAGGATTTGAAAATGTCGCTTTTATTACACACTCCGTTTCCGAGGATGGAGTGATGTTTGCCAGTTTCTCCGATATAAACATTCTTCCGCGTGTACGATACCACGTAACTGTTAAGATCATAAATGGAGCTAGTCTGAAGAAAACCATTACTTCTGATGGCATTATTATTGATACTACGCCGCCAACCGTAGCTCCGCAGTATATTAAGGACGGTGAGAAGGGAAGGGACAAGAATTTTACCAGCGAGAGGTTTACTTTTAGCGCTCATTGGGAACAGGCGTTCGCTGACGCGGAAAGTGGCTTGGTGGAATACCGTGTTGCACTGGGTACCAAACCTGGGATCGGCGACATTCAAGATTTTAAGACAGTGGGCGTGCAAACCAGTGTGACTATTGCAGGATTGTTTCTTAACAGTGGTGAACGTTACTTCGTGACAGTTGTTGGTTGTAACGGCGTTGGAATGTGTGTTAATGGCAGTAGCAACGGTGCCATTGTTGACTTTCTCCCTCCTCATTCTGGAAACGTTATCACAGGATTGGCAGGCCCCCCGGTGTTGTATCAGTGGATAACAAAGTCAGTATGGGCGCGATGGAATTGGTGTTTAGCGGATGAGAAGAGAGTCTCAGGGCTTCTTAATAACAGCCAATGTACCAATGACAGCTTCTACGATGTTCACAGCGGGGTTGTCGGCTTTGGCATTTCGGTAGCGTCACTAGAGACGGATAACCTTCTTGCGCCATCCAAGACAGCTGGACGAGTACGGTCTACAGGCCGCAACATTGACCTTAAAGATGGAGTGTACTCGGTAGTTATCGAAGCTAAAGATAGAGCAGGTGTTGTTTCCCGTGGATTGTCAAATACATTCATTGTTGACAGCAGCCCTCCTGAGATCACGTACGTCCAACATGGCCACTTCGGCGAAACAAAGCAGCATATCAAATCACCGTTTACAGTCTTTACATCTTATTTCGAAGTTGAAGACGATCTTTCTAAGGTTGCAGCGTATAAAGTTGGTGTCGGAAGTTACGCCGGTGCTGACGATGTCATGAAATTTCAGACTGTTTCGTTGAGTTTGCCTGTGTCGTCATTGCGAACTAACTGGACCGCGCCAAAATCATCATCCCTGGATAACAACCGACGTTATTTCATAACCATATGGGCTATCAACAGTGCAGGCCTGTTCACCATCAGATCATCTCCGCCTCTTATCGCCGATTCTGAACCTCCCAAAGACGGAATCGTTTTAGATGGATGGGGCTTAACAGACGCCCAGTATCAAAGTTATTCCACTCTTTATCGTGCGCATTGGTATGGCTTTATTGATTTCTCTGGAATTGAGACTGTACTCCTTGGATTGTCAAGCAAGCCGATGTCGAACGTATGTGATGTCAAAAAGGAAGAAATCGTTCCAACCAACACAAATTATCACGTCTTATTTGGACTAAACTTGACCTCTGGGCAGAAATATTACGCTTGTCTAAAACTGGTGGACAGGGCTGGGAACTCTGCGTTTTTCCAATCTAACGGGCTACTGGTTGATAACAGTCCTCCGAACCCAGGTTATGTGACAGATGGACGACCAGAAGAGGAACTTGACGTACAGATCGAGAGCTCAGTTCTTCGAGCTTCCTGGTTTAATTTTACAGAGCAACAAACGAGAATTGTTTCTTATCAACTAGCATTCGGAACATTCCCTGGAGGCCAAGATGCCCAAGAGTTCACTGGGGTGGGCCTCGTAAACACGGCTGCGAGTTCGAGATTGAAAGTCTCAGAGCTGACGAGTGGGCAGCGTTATTATGCCTCTGTGATTGCCTACAATGTGCTCGGCATGCCCAGCTTATCAGTTTCTTCCAACGGTGTCCTGGTGGATTTTACTCCCCCCGTTTTTCCGAGGCCTGTTCGTGATGGGAACGATCCCAATCAAGACCTAGATTATACATCTGGAGGGTCTTTGTCGGTGACCTGGAATTGCGAAGACCCAGAAACATCTCTAGCTTCCGTCGAGATTGCCTTTGGCCTGCAGCCTGGATATGCAGACATTATGAATTTTACGAACTTGCCAGTTCTTCAAACCTCTTTTGTAGTCAAGCGTAATCTTCAACTGGGTTATCGCTATTTTGCCACCGTGCGATGCACAAACAACGTTGGCCTGAAAGCTGTTTCCTTTTCTGATGGTGTTGTCTTCGATGATACGCCGCCAAATGTTATTTACGTCCGAGATGGCGACTACCAAGGCACGGTTAAAAACGTCACGGTAAATTTCAAATTCGTTGACGCTGAAAGTGCTGTACAAGAGTATAGAGTCCAAGTATGGGGAAAACGTTCTCTAAGCTCTTTGATGGATGTTTATGGATTATTCAATTTTAGTGGCAATGTTACCGTGGCAACTTTAATGCTGACAAGAGATCTTGAGAGCGGAAATAGGTATTACGTCAACGTGACAGCAGTTAACGGTGTTGGGTTGCAAGCCACAGTACAGTCAAATGGATTTGCTGTTGATACGTCTCCTCCAATATGCTCGCAGCTCTGGGATGGTACCGGCGATCTTCAGCAAGATGTTCAATACGCCCCAAGCTCAAGAAAACTAATTATTTCCTGGGTGTGTTATGATAACGAATCTCCAATCGTTCGGTATCGTTTCTCTGTGAAAAACCTGCAAACAAATGAGTACGTTATTCCTTTTTACGCACTGAAAACACCTGTAAACTCTTCAGGATCGGCGATAATCACAGGCGGAGGACGGATAGCGATAAAATACGAAGAAGGCCAAAGTTATGCCGTTGGAATTGAGGTTATGAACGCCGTTGGTCTTAAAATAGTGAATTGGACAAATGGTGTTATTATTGATAGTAGCCCACCTGTGGTTAACAACCTAAAGCTTATATTTAACCCAAAGAATGATTCCGTAGGAGCTGAATGGACAATATTTGATCAAGAGAGTGGACTCAAATCTGTGGCATGGGGACTGGGAACAAACCCAGAGAATAACGACATTAAGAACTTCACCGAAGTTCCACTAACAAAGACAAGTATTGTTGTCTCTGATGTTCCCTTAACACTCGGAAGAACCTACTTTTTGAGGCTCTTTGCTTTAAATAAAGCTGGCCTGTCGAGCATAACGTCTTCAAATGGTGTTGTTATCGACCATACAGCGCCAAATCCTGGTACTATAACTGCTCACTATGTTTTCCCATCAAACTACGATCGAAACAAGAATGAAGTACCAGGATCATATTTTGTGGTATCGTGGACCGGATTTACAGATCCCGAAAGTGGTATTAAACAAACCAGTTGGGCCGTGGGTGCGAATCCCCAGGAACTCATACAAAATGGCGGCGATTTGTACACTGAGGTAATCGCCGATGACTCTGTTGGCGGAGTCTTTATAGATAATCAAACTCTCGTCGGAAATAGAACCTACTTTGTTTGTATTCGAGTTACAAATGGTGCTGGACTTCATAGAACCGATTGCTCTCCTGGCATGCTTGTAATACTGGGAAAGTTCTCTGCTGGTGTGGTAAGCGATGGTCCAATAACGTCTGCAAATGATATTGATTTCCAACTTGACGACAGAGCAATCTGGGCGCACTGGAACGGTTTCAAGGATCCAGTATTTGGCATCAGGGGATATGATTGGTGTATCAGAGATCAGCCACCTGATCCGTCAGGGTCAGATGTGTCTAAGTGGCCTTTCACGGAGGTACACCATCTAAAAACGTCAGCTAACCGCTTTCACAATCTGACACTCAAACACGGCAAGAAATATTACGTCACCGTAAGAGCCGAAAACAGCAGGGGTGAACATGTCAGCTCGTCTTCGGATGGTGTTGTTGTCGATCGAACACCTCCAGTTGGAAAATCAGTCCAGATCTCTCCCGTCACAGGGAAAGGAACTTTGTACGTAACCACGCCTTCCGCCCCTGTAGTCATGTGGTCAATAGACGATCCTGAAAGCGGTATAAGTCATTTTCTTGTTGGCGTTGGCAGTTTCCCGTTTCAAGACGATCTTCTCGGGTTCCAACGCGTTGACAGCTTAAGCCGTTCTATAGACTTGGACTTGCTCAATTTCACGCTTAACGAAGGTCTCACATTTCACGTGACAGTCACTGGCATCAACATGCTCGGCCTGGAGACCACCTTGACGTCGCAGCAAGTAGTGGTTGACTGGACCCCACCAGAATCCGGTGATGTTGTGGATGGAAATCTCACCTCCTCGATAAGTCAAGAATATGTTGATATTGATTATCAGCGGGAGAAAGGTGTGCTGTCTGCTCACTGGAGTGGATTCCAAGATGCTGAGAGTGGTGTTGTTGAATATCACTGGTGTGTGGGAACAGCTCAGGGTAAGTTATTATTTCTTTGGTAAGCATGAATAACCAACACGACCACACAAAAGCTAGCGGTAGAGTGTATTTGCGATTATGAAAAGTGGCTTGTTCAGAGTTTTGCTGACAGTCTATTTGCGTAATTTAAACATTGCTTCCGTTATAAACAGTCACCGCGTTCGCTGTGCAAAAATTCAGGCTCACTTTACTTTGTCAGAGTTTTGGATTGTATTCTGCTGACAACTTTTTTATACGGTAGTGCTTGCAAATCAGCGCCAAAACATTTTTGATTTTCCTGATCTTTATGAAGATAATTGTGACTTTTCAGTTTCACGATTTCAAATTTTCCCTTAATACGAAAAAACCATGGTATAGTTCAGTAAGTCAGTGCTTCTTTTTAAATAACGCTGCCTCCACAATTTTAAGGGTAAAGGGCCTTATGACCTACAGAGCCAATGGGGTGCCTTGCTTTGGCAGGTGGTAAGCGACCACTGTAAGCATCATTAACGATCAGAATTAGTTGACGCTGCTTTTATTTACACTGGCTTGTTATTCAAGTAATTGAGTTACCCAAGACATTTAACTATTGTTTCTTACAGGCGCTTGCGACGTGCAGAGTATGACGAATGCTGATCTTCAGACAAGCGTGCACCTTCCTTTTCTCCTACAGGAAGGCCAACGTTACTTCTTTACAGTGGAAGCTACCAATGCCGCTGGTTTAAAGGAAACTGCTTACTCCGATGGCGTAACAGTCGATGTTACTCCACCTCTGATAGGGGACGTGTCACACGAGGCTCAAGCAAAGGGGAGTTCGGCCCCGCAGCAGCCTTCGGGTGGTGGACGCAGACGACGATCTGTTTGGGACACGCCGGCCGATGCAGATCAAACCGACGCGTTTGGTGTTTCGTCTCTTCGAGCTTTGGCGTCCGTTCAAGGTTGCAATAACTCGGCAAATGTGCCATGCGATGTAAAACAAAGTAGTGATCGCCTGTTGGTGTTTTCCTGGGAAGAACCTACTGATGCAGAAAGTGGAATTTCCTCCGTGGAGTGGTGCGCTAGTAGAAGATCCGAATCGTGCGATATCATCTCGTGGACAGCTGTACAGTCGAGCATAACTTCAGTTGAACACTCTCTATCTACGCCACTTCTATCTGGAACTGTAGTGTTTGTTAAATTAAGGGTTACAAATGGCGCTGGAATAGTATCAATGGCCATATCCAAACCATTGCTTGTTGATAGTACCGCACCCACAGTCGGTACCGTTATAGTAGGGAACACGCTGGGAACTAAGTACCAGCGAAAAGACGAGCCAGTCATAGTAGACTGGAGTGGATTTGATGATCATGAAAGTGGCTTGAGTCACTTTGAATGGGCTAGTTGTCACGCTGGTTCTACGGAGGAGTGTATCACGCCGTTTGTTAACGTCGGACTCAAGGCGACTATTGAGAACTCTGCCCTCGATATCAAACCCGGAATTTCCTATGTTCTGGTTGTCCGAGCCCACAACAAAGTAGGACTTTTTAGCGAGGCTATGTCTAATCAGTTCATACTAGATGGCACGCCACCAGCTGCTGGCACTGTGTATGATGGCTCCAGCGAGCGAAACGACCTTGAACTACAAAGTTCTACGAGTGAAATCTCGGTCAACTGGTCACCATTTACGGACTGCAGCGGACGAATCACCGAGTACCAATTGTGCGTAGGAACGGAACAAGAGAAATGTGACGTAAGTGACTTCATTAGTGTTGGCATCGCCCTGAAAGGTTCTATCAAAGGCTTGAGCTTAAATCACACTGGAAGATACTTTGTCACCGTGAAAGCTACGAATGAAGCTGGCTATAGTACCATGGCAACGTCTAATGGAGTCCAAGTCGACAGCACCCCTCCCGTAGGTGGCGAAGTAAGAGACGGGAAAACGCTAGTGGACGTCGATTTTCAAGCAGGTGATACATACATTTTTGCCAATTGGGATGAGTTCGAGGATGTAGAGTCAGTGGTAACCAGGTACGCATGGTGTGCTGGGACAAAACAGGGAAACTGTGACATCATTCCAGAAACCGATGTTGGCGACCGCACCAGCATCGGTCAGCAGATTCGTCCATCATTGACAACAGGACTGGCCGTATTTGTGACTGTTAGTGCTTACAACGGTGCAGGGGCGGTAACCAGGATATCATCTGACGGGGTCAAAGTGGACACTACTCCTCCAGTCATCTCCAAGGTAACTTTTGATAAATTATCCCTTGCTTTCCCTATATTACCTTAACGGAGTTAGAACAATTTAAAACCATTCTTCGCTTTCGCAGTTATTTACTTTGAACTGTATAGACTGTATAGAAATTTAACCTTGAGGGTCATGACGGTCTTTAAGAAAGCAGAGTAAATGCCAAAGAGAATTACTTACCATTAATTTTAACTTCTTTTTTCTTTTTCATTTCAAAGCTTGTTGTGAAATATGTATTTAGCGTAATAGCTTGGGAGGTTGTTCCTGTACTTACCTTCACGGTGTTTTACAATCTTTTTGAAGGAACCACAAAGCATTTTTTTGTCTGCAAAAATATTTTTAAATAACATCTACGAAAATGAAAAAAGAAAAAATGGTGCATTTTCGTACTATCTAAACGTGTTCATTGCGCTACTCGTTTTGTCTTTTCAAACCCCTTGCTTTTAAACAGAACGAAATCACATGTTTCCATATTTCTGAAACACGGCGGAAACATGCAACCCCATGTTTCCGTTACGTTTGCGTCTTGCGGAAACGTGAAAATTCAAGTCTACGTGATTCCGTCACGTTTCCGGAATGGAAATGCCAAAAAGTGGTCCGGATCCGCTGTATACGCAGCAACGGAAACGTGAGTAAACGTCACGAAACTGCTAACGGAAACACAGGTTGACCGTCGTGTTTCTGGATCGGTTTCACATGTTTCTGGGACGTTTCCGTTTACGGATTCTTGGAATTTCATCCTGTGTTAGTCCAAACTACTAAGCTTCTTATAGCCTAACATTGTCGGCTTATGAGGCTAGGTAACTAAAAGCCTACACCATCCTACTGTTATGTTTAAACTTTACATTTAACTGGCTTTGTATGTCCATACAGGTATTTGACTTGCAGCTGGGGTCACCATTTGGTGATAAAGATTACATCACCGCCAAGGACGCTTACTGTGTCAGCTGGGAAACAATGGATCCAGAAAGCCGCATATCGAAAAGCAAAGTCTCCGTCTGCTCCGCCATCAATGCCAACAACTGTTTGCTACGTGATATGGACGTAGGAAACCGTACAATAATCTGTATTGCTGACCTTGAGTTTAAAGAGGGTGTCAAATATGTAACAAAGATTCGATCTACGAACATCGTTGGAGGAGTTAGTGAGTTGTCATCGGATGGTTTTGTGGTTGACTCGACCCCTCCCATAATGGGTGAGGTAACCCACGTTGAGAATCCACCTTTAGAAGAATCATCTCAGTTTACTAACTCAGAAATATCTGTGGAGTGGAGCGGATTCTTGGACAAGGAAAGCGGCGTTAAGAAGTACCATCTTTGTGTCGGCACGCAGCCTGGCGAATGCAATGTCATGAACTTCACTGACGTCGGGAACTCTACGAGTTACTCTTCGAGGCACCTGCAGCTGGTTCAGGGAGAGATGTACTTTGTTTCTATCAAAGCAGAGAACAGAGCTGGTCTTAACAGTGATGTGAAGTCCTCAAGCGGGGTAACTGCTGACAAAACAGGTACCAAATTGATCTCTTTGGTTTACCCTTAATCCTAATCTGGATATACAGATTCTCCCTACAGATGTCCATACATTTCTTCCAAACTATTACTGAGAATGTGGAGGTGCATCAAGAAAGTGATGAATTCCTTTATTCTCTTTACCTGTCCACTAGGAAGTGACTTGGCATCATCACGAAAATTAAAACATCCTTTTTCGTTGAAATCATAATATCACATAAACTTTACTTAAACTGCAATAATTCTTTATATACACTTCTGAAGTGAAAAAGGGAGATTTTCACTTTCTTGAAATTCGATTACTCCGTGATCGAGATTTCTGAGTATTATAAATAAACTCTCATCAATTTTGTTGTTTCTGGCATTGCTAAACGATTGTCATTGGCATTGTTGCTTTGGTAGGACCCGTTAATGGTGGTCAAATCCTAGATGGCACAAAAGAAGCTGAAGACATTGATATCCAACAAAGCAGACTCCACATATCAGCTCACTGGAGAGCCTTTGAAGACCTCGAAAGTGACGTCATAGGTCTCACTTGGTGTGCGGGCTCGATACCAGGCGCCTGCGATCTCGTTAAAGAAACGCAGCTGAACCCAACGAGTACCTCCATCCGCAAGGTTCTCATTGAGCCAATAAAAAACGGTCAGCGGTATTACGTCACAGTGGACGCAACGAACGGCGCGGGTGTCGTGACGTCTGTTACATCAGATGGAGTAATAGTGGATGAAACACCGCCCACTTCTGGTACTGTGATCGATGGGAACATCTTAGATGTTGTCTATATGAATGGAGAACAAGACGTCAGTGCACGTTGGTTTAACTTTGAAGACTTGGAGTCTGGTATCGAGTCGTACGAAGTCGCCTTGTGCGATGCTCGGAACTTGTCTTTCTGCCCACAATCCTTCACTGGAGTAGGACAGGCGACCAATGTTACTATCACAGGTATCATATGGTGAAATATATTTCAATAATGAGTTTACTGTGTAAAGCATTACAAAGTTACAGGGTAAATTATTTTTCAACAAGCAGTTGTATTCAGAATAACAGAAACGACACAATAATAATTAAAGTAGCTTGCCGTAGAAAAGCTTACTTTTAACGTTCAACGGAGATTATGTGAAATACGCTCCGTTCTAACGCTTATTTGAGAATTTGGAATCGGAAATTAAATAAAAAACTTGCCAATGATGAAAATTCTTACATCAGCCTTTATTGGTAATGCAAAAGTCAAATAAATGCTCTTCTAGGGTGTGATTCATCTCAAACTTGAAACGCATTTAGTGTTAAAGCTTTGAACCAAAAAACTGTCTATATCTTAAGCTTAAGTTGTGATTATGCTTCCTTGTCTATCACCCTTGCAGGATTAGACCTTGAGAGCGGTGCTCAGTACATTGTCATTGTTAGAGCTATTAACTTTGCCGGTCTTCAGACTGAAGCTGCCTCCGATGGATTCACAGTCGATTTTACTCCCCCTGCGACAAGCGAAGCAAGAATAGGGACTGGACCCGAACCTGCCCAATACCAATCGGATATGATGAAAATGGCGATCAGGTACGGAATTTTCAATCTTTACTCAAGATCGTATTATTCTTTGCAGGAATATTGCAACAAAAAAAATTGAGTGGGTGATGGACTCTTCGATATTATTCAGGCACACCCTGGTGAAAAAGACCCTGTCCGATTCTTAAAAGATCTTGAAGATTGCATCGTTGTGTTTTTAAGGCCAATTAGATCCAGAGTTTAAAATAGTCATTTCGGTGATAATTTCGTGTGAAAATAATGGCAGAGATGCGCAGAACACACTGATTGACGATCACGCTTTAAAGCAACAATCTTAAAGATATTTGCGGGCGATTCCTCAAAGGTCCTTCCGAAGAAGTTTCATGATTCTTGAAGTATTTTCAGGTGTTAAATTGATAGTCAGACTATCATCTAAGTTATGCTAAGAATGTTTTATTTATCAAGCAGATACTTGGAAATACACATCTCTATCTTGATGCACTATCTTCGATAGATTAAATTATACCTATTCTTTTTTATCCTACGTTTGTCGTAGTTGGCTTCAATTTGTTGATCATGAAAGTGGCATCTCATCTTATCAAGTTTGTGTCACTACTGTTCCTGAAAATTGCACCGTCACCAACTTCATTGATGTCGGAGTAGTCACTGACGTAACAGTGCATGGTCTAAGCCTTGTCCATGGTGAATCGTATTACGCTATTGTCAAAGGAATAAATGGAATTGGGATGTCATCGGAGACAACAACGAACCCAGTGTTGATCGATTTGACAGCCCCAGCCTTAAAAGATGCCGCAAACGTGCCTATCAACACGACACAAGCTCCCCCTGTGTCACCTACTATTGGAGTAAGTTCAAACAATTCTGTTCCTCGTGAGATTAAGCCGCCACCAGACAGCGTGATACAAGGCAGCGATCACATCCGATTTAGGTGTACCGAAGAACTGTTGTCTGTAAGCTGGGATGAATTTGAAGATCCAGAAAGTCAACTAGAAAAGTACGAATGGTGTGTTGGAACATCCAAAGCAGAGTGTGATGTGCTGTCGTTGAGGTCGGTTGGAGTGAGACTAAAGGGCGCTGCCATAGTCAAGAGACTTCGTTCAGGCACCTTGCTTTTCGCTTCCGTCTATGCCGTCAATGGAGTCGAGCTTAAGACTCGTTTGGTATCTGAGCAATGCAAGGTCATCTCCATTGCACCTAAGCTTGTCGAAGTTATCGATGTTCCCAATTTGAATGGAAGCAATCTTACAGATATCGACTGGAAAGCCATGGCGCAAACTTTATCGCTTAGATGGGAAGTCATTGGAAGGTATATAAGCGATATTTCACGTTTGCGTATTCAGGTGGCCGTCACGCACCCTTCGTCAAACTTGTCTCTACCACGACTTGGCTCAGAAAAGTCGTGGAATAGCGAACCGTTGGTACAGGATTTCATGGACGTGTTGTCATGGCAACGAAATGTGACAATCCGAAGCGTGGCATTGGAACCATGGGAACGTTACCGGGGAGTTGTGAGAGTCTGGAATGAGGGAGACATTTATACTGATGCTTCCAGCGATGGATTGAGAATCGAGCCCGGTGCTCCTCCTTTGCGAGGTTTGTCTATCCGCGATAAATCCGCCGAGCGAGAACCGTCACGCTGGTTACCAAAGCTAAGACTGCCGCCTGTGAATCTAACTGCGCTCGACTCTGATGTGAGGTACATATCTTCTCCTGGAGAATTGGATTTAATTGTAAGAAGTGATTTAAATGACTCCAGCAACAGAACGGCTTTCATTTTGGATCACAATCTTTTCAGCCCGACCAAGGAGTTCAAAATTATTGTCCAAAGAGTTACGTCTGACGCAAATGAAACCAACACTACTGAAGATTCAAGCATAATGAAAGTGATCCCGGGATTTGCAAATCCCGAGGGACCATGTTGTGCCAAGAACCCGGCTGACCCGCAAATTGCCTTCAGCGACACGCATTTCAAAGCTGCCTTGCCATCCCAACATTTTGGAGGTTCTCTCGCCCGGCTACCAAATGATCATTTTGCTGTTGGATCCTCGAAGAAAGCATTTGTCCTGCCGCTTCGGAATAGAGCTGCTAACCACATCACACTGCCAGATGATACCGCTGGTTCTACTACGAAACCAGTACAAGTGGTCTCACACCAAAACAGATCAGCATTCTTGATGAATGGTAGAGCGTATCTTTACGAGAGCGAAATCGACGATTTTGGCAATCTTGAACTAAGTAAGACCTCCGTTATAGGAAACTGTAAGACTGTATCAACTCCTGTTTGCCTTCCCAATAACCTGTGGGCAGACAGTGTTAATCAAGTCATTTCTATCGGCAAGAACACAATCGCGATGACTGGAACCAACGCAACTACGAACGCAAGTGTTGTGGCAATATTTCAGGAGCGCGGTGGGGTATGGACGTTCGCAAAAGTCTTAGGAGAAGAAAATAACGATCCGAAGTTTGGACATTCCTTGTCTTTAAATGAGCGTATCTTAGTAGTAGCGACGGGTGAAGGCAAGAATTCCTGTATCTCTGTTTACTCAGTCGAATCTCTCAATCTGCTTACGACTGTCTGCGTTTCGGGGCTCAAGAACATGACAAGTCCTTTGTCAGTTCGGCTAACAGAGACGGACGCTCTTGTTGTGGTCTCTAAAGACTCGGGGTCGTCCAAAGTTCTTCAACTCAACGTGACATCAAAATCCTACAACGAAGTGTGTCACTTTGATATCGGGCCAGATGAATTTCTGAGTGGAGATCTTGATGTAAACGCCCGTGATGAAGGTTTTATTGTTGCGTTAGGCATGCAGACATTAGCAGCCCGTGATGGGGTGCAACTGTTTGGTTTTCATGGAATGTACTCAGTCAAGGAAGACGGAAATTGCGTTAACGTGGGACGAGTAGTCGCGCGAGAAAGTGGTTTGAGGGTGGATGATGGTATTCCTCGTACGTCCGTGTCGTTCGCAGAAAATACAGTCTTGTTTGGCACTCCTAATGTCGTCACTTGGCCTGGGCAAAGCGAAGATTTAGGTACAGGACGCGTCTATATGGCAACTTATTGCCCTACAGATCACGTACGTGTAAGAGTATCTCAGATAAATGGCATTGGTTCCGTAAGTTGTGTCCCTTGTGAGGACGGGCGGAAGTCATTTGGCGGCTTCGTAGAAATGTGCTCAGTGTGTGAAGGACTAACGTGCTCACCACCTCAAAGCGACGATCCGTTTAGTTTTACATCAAGTGTCTGCGACTCGGTTACCTGTCCCACAACATCGATGATCGATAACTCAACAAATGGATTGAATATCTCCTTTATGAATGGATCGTTTCTTGTTCCTGGCCCTGAGAACCTCTACACTATCGAACTACTTGAAACAACGCGTGCCGATGTATCAACGAGCTCACTGTCGGAATCGTTCGTCATCGACCCCACAGCTCCCGATCCTGGAATCGTCTACGACGGACTTGGCAGTGATCCAAATACGAACTGCTCCGATAACTCAACATTTGGCGAAGACAGCCAGTGTTCCACTCGTAGTTTTGACGAAACGGATATCGACTTTACCAATAACACGCGAGAGATCCACGCCAGATGGATTGACTTTCTGGATGATGAAAGCGATATTGTAGAGTATTTCTGGTGTGTGGGTAGTCAGCCAATGAGAGACGACATACGGGAATGTGAAAGCACGGGAATGAGGCCAAACGGAAGTCACTACGAGCTTAACTTGCAGCAAGGTGATACGTATTACGTTACAGTTGTCGCCTGTAATGGAGCTCGCAGATGCTCAGCCGCTTACAGTGATGGCGTCACCATAGATACCACACCTCCTGTAATGGAATACGTCAGGGATGGAATCATGGGACCTGATATGGACTTTCAGGTAACGAAAATAACACTAACAATAAAAATGTCTTTGGCTCGTGACAAATATCTCAAGTCATCACCATCGTGGCTATTAAGCCTTTTTCATAAATGACTTTATTTTGTTCAAGCTTTTTGATAACCCGGCAGAAATTACTTCTTTCCAAGCGATAAATGTATCAAGGGCGTTTAACCTTGGTACATTTTATCTTGTGTGTCGGACGAACATCGAATAACTAGAGGATTGCTAGAAAAAAGCTGTACAGAAAAAGGCTTAAAATCACTCTGCTTTCATATGGTACAGCGATGTATTTCTATATCAGCGCCGTGGATCCCATGTAATGTATACCAGGAAAAAGGGTAGTAATATGTTGGGAAACAAAGTAACTTAGCATCCATTTATCAGAAATTGTTTAACAAGTATTTATTTTTCTTCTCTAGGTCTTCGTTGACATCATCTTTGCGTATTTTTCTGCGAGTGACCCTGAGAGTGATGTAACGTCATACGAAGTTGCCTGGGGAACTGCACCTGGTGTAACAGATGTAAAAGAATTCGAAGAAGTTACCAACACGACAATATGGCTTGCTAAGTTCAAGGATAACGCCTTAGAAGTGGGAAAGAAATTCTACGCCACTGTGCGTGCTACAAATGGAGCTGGACTTCTGTCGGAACGATTGTCCTCCAATGGAATCGTAGTCGGAAAGTCGGAATACATCTTCGACAACAAGTCAAGTGCCGAGTTTTTCTTCGATACTGTAAATGTGAATGAGAACGGGTCGCGCAAGGATGGAGGAGTGGGGAAGACATACGGAACATTGACTGTACCCGAGGGTGCTGTTGAGGGAGAAGTGAAGCTGAGGTCCTACAGCTTGGATGAAAAGACGATGAACAAAAATAAGACTGAGGAGGGTCCTGTTAGCAATCCTAAGTACACTAAACCTAAGGTATGTGTTTTTTTAAGGTAAAAGGACTGAGTTCCTGACACAAAATTTATTCATCCGTCGGCCTTCCATTAGCGCGTTCATTTGTTCGTTCATTCCTTTCTTCATTTCTTCCTTCCTTCCTTCCTTTCTTCCTTCCGCCTTTTCTCTCTCCCTTCCTTTCTCGTTTATTTATTCCTGTATTCAACAACAGACACCAATCATGTCATTATCGATATATAATTACGTTGCTTTTCTCGGAGTTGTTCGGGTCGTCACGCAACGCTCGTTCTGGGGGAAGCGTTGCCTAACGCCCCAACTATACGTTCGTGCTGCGAAGGAGACTGTTGTTACGTCTGTCACACCCAGTAACACTTTGCTCTTTTTTTTCCGACAGCAATTCATGCTTGGTAACTACAGTTTTGTCATCAAAGCGTTGGATCCAGTGAACAACACAGTACAGGAAGGCTTCAAGTTTACTAAGCCAATCACAATTGCCATGTTCTATGACGTCGATAACTTGGTTAAAGCAAACAAAGAGCACGTCAATAATGAAGTCACCAAGGAAGATATAGACCCTGTGTTGTATCTGTGGGATCCGAAAAACGAAACTTGGTAGGTTTATAGTTACCTAGTGGTAACATTTGTCTCATATGTGTTATCGTTATGAATTCGAAGTCATCCTTCACCTACTTGTCTTTGCTTACATCTGGTTCTTACTCTGACAGATTACCATACTTAGTGTGTTATGTGCAGTTGATACTATTCTGACATTTTTGCACGTCCCTTGACTACTGTTTTTAGTTCCTTAATCTAGAGATTATTTGGAGGAAGATGCATTAGGTTTCAAAGCACCGTAACTTATAAGTGGTATGACAAATAACTTTAATCACTGATGACAACCAAAGTGTACATGAATACGATGCAATATTTGTTCGCAAGCAGACATAATCTTTTAGGATAGTCATAGAATTAACATCCTTCTACCAAAGAGCAATCAGTAGTATCGCGGGCTTATCGAGTATCGGTGGGTACTTGTGTGTTTTGAATTGAATTTAAATGTATATCTGGCTATCAAACCAACTGGGCAGCGTTTTTTACGAATACTGCCGCTTTGCTTGAAGATAATTATCTCTAAATGTTTCTTTTCCTCTCTTTTGCTTAGGTTTGACGCTTCTCTCACATGTCCCGAGCCCTGGAGTCACGTGAATAAGACAATCAAGTTGTTAACAGTGAAAGTGTGTCACTTGACTCAGTTCTCCTTTTTGTGGTCCTTTTACGCACAAAATGGCCTGGTTTTGTTTGACAAGAATAACTCACGTAAGTCTGTCACGTGTTCATATGTGTGCATACGTGTGCATATGCCTTTTGACCATTGCCTAAAAGATCTCTGAAAGACCTATTAATGCCCATTAAAAACACAAATGTTACTATTCGTGGTTTTTAACTGATTCTCGTAAATATTTGATGGTTGCAGGACTGCTGAATTCTTTAGTATTCAAGTTAAAAAACGTGCCTCAGCAAACGAGTTATTGTTTGAACTGTTTTAATTATTTTTTAGCTGTTAAAACAGTAAACAAGAGGTATTTGCTAACCCGCTAAAAGGCCTTCATTTTCTTCAGCTTAATGACACTGTGATTTAACCATAAGTTGATGCTAAAACTCTTATGAATCGGATTTAATTGTTATTCAATACAGTTTACAATCAAGATGGTGTGGTAGAGGTTTCCCGTACAAGACAAGTCACCAAACTGGAATTTCCGGTTCGCCGAGCGAAAGGCTCTCTTGGTGACATCACAGTGCAATGGTCTCTGTATGAAAACAAGTCATCGCATAGCGTGGAATTCCTGTGGCCAACATCCGGGAAAATAACTTTGACAGATGGGCAATGGAATGATTCTTTCATCGTCAGCGTTGACAATAACAAGAAAGAGGCGCCGGAGAGCGTGGTATGGGTCCAACTTGATAAGACCACAGGTGGTGCTGTGCTAGCGTCACGTGATCAAACTACTGCCAAGATTTTGATCGCGGCTAATGAGAGGCATGGGACGAGCTGGCGATGGATTGTTATTGGCGCCTGTTCAGGCTTGTTGTTGATTTTGATAGCTGTCGTTCTTGTGTGGTGGGTACGGAGAAAGAAGCATAAATCAGAAAGGTAAATTATGTATTTTTTTTTAAGCTCTAGCTTGCATTTAAATCGAAGACCTGAAAAAAAATCACTTTTACCTTTTCTGGTCACTATTTGAGCCACGAAAAAAAACATATCAACACAATTCATCGGTTTAAAGGATTATTGTTTTCTCAAAGTTTGCTACCATGGAGGGGAGTGAGAGGCTATCTGACGACTTAGCATCCCAATTGTATTGTTGATTTTTACTTACGATTTGCAGGATTGATGAAAGAACCGCGGAGATCGAGCTTCCCTACTGCAGCTCTGTTAAGAATGAAGACAGGGGCTTGACTCTTCCGGAAATGTATTCTGGCGATATCGGGACACCACGCCCTCTGCCGAAAAGTACACAGATGTGAGTTTTCAAAATCCTTTCTTCTATTTATTAATTTAATGTCATAACTTAATTGGACATAGGCGTAAGATCGCTTTAGGACGCATTCAGATGTGTCGAAGAAAACCATGTACTCTGTCTTCTTCTTTGAGATCACTCCAGAACCAGAGGCCCTTTTGAAGCTCTCTTTAAAAGAGATAACTAGAAAGTCAAAGTTCAGCTGAGAATACCAAAAAAAGTTCTTCCAAAGTGAAAATATGTTTTGCTTATATCACAGTTTTTATGAGATGGGTACCCTTGCTCCAAGTGACTCGTCTTGATTGTACGGACTAAATAGCTTTGATTCCTTAGAATCATTACAGTGCGTTCCTATCACTTATAGGTGTGAAACAATCGCTTTTTGTTATTGTAAGCCTTACACCAAAGAAACTAAACCCTGTCTTTGACAAACATGGTGCATATGGATCTATTGGGAGAGAATAAATGGCTATTTTACGGACAAAATAGCCACTAACGAAAGAGAAGCGGAAGTGGAGATTAAGTGGACCTCAAACTGGAAGCTAACAATTTTTGTTTTCCTCTAGGGCCATGGCTTCTCAGCCAGGCACTCCCAATATTCATCGCATGTGGCGCCGGGAGCAACCTGATGATGAAAAAATGAGCAGTGCTGGAAGTGTGGAGTCACTGTTGGATGAAGAAAGTGACACTGGAAAGCGACCTGTTGCAGGAAAGAAGAAAAGCAGCAAGCGAAGATTCACAGGTACCGTTTGTTCTCTACATTCTGTCTGTCAGGTCACCTTCTTTTTCCTAAATTCTTACGTGTTTGAGGACGTCGAGAGAATTCATCATCATCATCCTTTGTTTTTTATTGTTATTAGTTCATCTTCCCCAACTGGGGAATAGGGCCTTAATTCAGTAGACTGCATTAAGTTCACCTAATTCGCCAGATCAGTTTTTAAAATTAAACTTATAGTTTTAGCCAAAAGTTTTTAATGAAACAGAAGTCAAATAATTTATTATTCTAGTGTGAAACGTAAATTGGATGAAAATTCAGCCGTCCACTTGCAAATGAAGATAAGTACATTTTTCGATTTTGCGTCAAGCATCAGAATGAGAAGAATCTAACCTGCTGCAACATTCTTTATAGGCGGGTCATAATGAGATCTGGCGTTTAAACATCCATTACATAAAGCATTTTTCAACTAAAGTGCTATTCCATGACCGCCAGTTGTCAAAGCCAATCCGCAAGTCATGTTACATCAAAAATCTCTTAGACTAAAAGAAACTTAAAACATAATAGCTAAGTTAGGTTGAAAAAACGCGCAGATTAGTAACTAGATATGGAGAAATACGGATGGTTTGGAATCTGGAGGATTAAAATAACAATTTTGTGTTCCTTCCAGTGCTAATGCCAATATTTAATGTACCATTTCTAGGCCTACTGAGGATGTCGTCAAAAGACAAGTATCACCTCAGTCCACAAACTGCCTCGACTCCAGCCACCAGCGACGATGAAATGGAGACCTCTTTCAACTCCTTTAAACCTACAACAGAGGAAGGCTTGTTTAACCCACTGTACGACGTGGGAGCGGATAGTCCAGATAATGAATCGCCGCGCCCTGGGGAGAATGGCTTAAAGTCCACGGAAAGGATTGTTCCGCAGATTCGTGTCAGGTAAGAATTTGTGGTTGAGCGCAGAATTGACCCAGATCTCTTCGTTGATTATTAGCTTCACTGACCCTAAAGAAGAAAGGACAACACATGAGCGCATAGACCAAATGAGCCATTCAGGCCCCACATTAACAAATTATTATTATTCGTCTATGCTGTCATTTGACCATAAGGCTAGCTAAGGCTAAATGAACTTGCAAATTTTGAGAAAGTGTTGTAGTATCCCGGTTTGACCAGTGTATAACAGAGCGAATAACGATAGTTACACGAAACGCAAAAGAATTTTGGTAAAACATCAAAAGTGATCCTTAAATACAAGGAAGCTAAAGCTTTCAATTAAAAATCCCTTATTCGATGGTTTGATGGATAATATGCGCGGACTGCGGATCATGAAATTTCCGCTCGTGTTATCTGTAAAACGATCGATTAAGCGTTGGGTATAAATTGGCGTAAATTAGCAATGCAGGCTAATTCATTTTATAATTTTCTTGCTTTAGAGATGTCAATGACACGTCCGACCCGACAAAGATGGAAGATGAGAAAACATCATCGACTGTGCACGCGCAACAGGTTGCTCCTGTTACTCACTCGAGCACTGCCGAGGACGCCGACATGAAGACCGCCAAGGGAAGCGAGAATGAAGTGTTAGAGGAAGACGAGTAACAAAGCTGAAAGATTTACTTTTAAAATAAACTGCGCTATGTTAACCAGCAAATTAGAAGAAGCGGAAGTAATCTTTTAACTAATGTTTTAATTCTGGATTATTGTTCTGTCTGTGCACTTTTCAAATTTCATTTAGTTTATAATTTGCTTGTTTGTCTTTGCCGCTGTTTGATATAAAATGCTTTTGATAACAAAATAGCCTCCAATTGACATATTTTAATACAATGGTAAGCTTTCAAGTATTTCATTGTTTACTTAAGAAAGTCAAGCGATCAATTTTGCAATAGTTTACTTCGCACATGTTATTTAGGTTGTCACGCAATATATCAGCGTGACGTGACGATCATTTTTGGCGAAAAGCTTTTAAATGTCAGGTATGGTCTGTGAACATAAACGCTTGTTAGGAAACTACTACATCTTCATGAAAAGCATAATATTTTGGAGGAGGCTCTAGTTTAGAGTTAATGTCCTTACTCTTGTTTACATTGTTTTTAGTGAACTGAAGGCACTCAAGCGTATGCCTTGTTCCGTCCACACCAACTCTTAAACACGTTTTTTTTTAAGCCGTTTACTAGACATGGTTCAAAAACTGTTTTGAATTACTATGCAATGAAACACTTAAATTCTACGAACGTGTGAACATATTTTCTCGCTTTCTTCTTTAATTTTTTTTTCTTAATTTTTGTTTTAAGTATACGTTATTTTGATTGGTGTGAGCAAGGCACAGACCTTATATATTGTAGACAGTAAATGTAAGCTTTAAATGTTCACCATTTACTGCACTGCTTTAAACCTGTTAGGTACGCTAATAAAGGCTGTTTTAAACGTGTTTACGTGAATTTCAGCGGAAATAACTACATTATGAGATATCTCTCACCACCGCACTCTCTTTTTCCCGAAACAAATTTTTCGTCCGATTCAAATTTTAAGTAGGATCAGTCTTTGATTCACAGATCAAGAAACTCAGAAAGAGAGTTGGCAGGGTGGAGCAAACCCCTTATCAGGTCAGCTCTTACACCCATCTCTTGTACAAAGTTCAAGACCTATTCAGCACAGAACCGGATCCGAACAAATGTCTTGTCCTATTTAAATTGGATGTAGGACCAGTCTTTGCTTCACAGATCAAGAAACTCAGAAAGAGAACTGGCAGGGTGGAGCAAACCCCTTATCAGGTCAGCTCTTACACCCATCTCTTGTACAAAGTTCAAGACCCATTCAGCACATGCAGACATTCCTAGTTCCGAAACAAATTTTTCGTCCTATTCAAATTTTAAGTAGGATCAGTCTTCTCATCACAGATAAAAAAAAGCCAGGAAGAGAATTGGCTTGGTAGAACCAACCCCTTATCAGGTCAGCTCTTAGACCCATCTGTGGTACAAATTTCAAGAGCCATTCAGCGCATGCAGACATTCCCGGTTCCGAAACAAATTATTTATCCTATTCAATTTTGATATAGCACCAGTCTTTGCTTCACAGATCAAGAAACTCAGGACAAAAATTTATCACGTGGAGGAAACCTTCCAGGCCAGCTCGTATCTCTCGTTTTATGTTCAAGACCCATTTAGCCCATAAAGACAAATTCCTTATCCTATTTAAAGTTGACGAAGGACCAGTTTTTGCTTCACAGATACTTATCTTATTTTCCTGGTGGTGTTAAGGCTAGAAATCTGACATCCAGTTTCTTTCCTGGGAAGGGAAACAAGAAAAAGCAATCAGTCATTGTTTATCGTGATGGGAGATGGTTTAAGGTCACAGAATGATCTTGATAGGAGAGATAGGGATGCCCATTGATTCTAGCTGCTTGAGGGAGAGGTCGAGGATCAGTTTGTTGTGCTAACGAAAAGGGGAAGTTTAATTTATCGTATTGAATTCAAGTCAAAATGGCGGGTTACGTTGCCTGTACTGCAATACGCTTTTTTGTACGAGGTCAAATATCCTCAATAAAGTGGATGCCACCGGCAACATTTTTTTGTTTTCTTTCAAAGTATGTTATTGTCTTCGTTTGCTAGGTAAAAAGAATTGGCGGCTTCAATGCCACTTGTGCCAGACCTTTGCATGTGGCTTGCGTATATTTATTTTGTTGGTTTACACGTGGAGTATAAAAAATGGTGGGTAGGGAAAACCGTCATTTAGGCAATAAAATGAGACTTTTAAAATATCTTGAAGAGAGCAACCAAACAGAAACCTAGATGTATTATCCATACTGAAGCTACATTAGAAAGGTGCACCTGAAGGAATTTAAAAACTTTAGCTTTCCTGAAAAATGTATAAAAGGACAGGTTTGGAGGTTTGGGTTGTGGTGGGGTCTCGGTGATGGTTAACGTGCTTGATACATCGACACTCAAAGTGATTTTTTTTAATATAAAATTGCTGTTGCAATAAGTTGTTTGTTTTCAGTCTTATCAGCTATAATGGGGAGGCTTGTTAGATGTTCTATTGAAATGTAATGGCAAAACTGATAAGGCAAACCTAATAACTTTTAGCTCGTCGTCTTTGCTGTGTTGTTAAATCAGATGACGTTAATTGCCGGTGAAACACAACCTCCTTTAAATAAAAATAGATTGCGCTTTTACACTGAAACAGAGAGGCCATTCTTACGACTCTAAACTTCGACCGATCTCGATATCTGAATCGAGTTTTAATAATCGAGGTGCTTTTGTTTTATTTTGATTCTCAGTTGGAATAGAGTCGAGACTGTGAAATTTATGTTAGCTTGATGTTTTTGTTCCGTTACTGTTCTGCGCGTGATATGCGTGACTGCACGATATACAAATATTTGTACTAAATATCGATGTTTTGCCACTTTAACGTGGCCATTAACGTGGCCCTTAATTTGCTGCTCGTACAAAATCGTCATCATTAATATCATTAAACGGGCATGATGTGCACTTTGGTGAGTTAATTCACAAGTTTGCTCATAGGGTCTCATAGAGCCTTTGATAGAGTATCAAAATTGACAACCCGATAAGGGTTTTTAGTCTTTGCTTTTAGTTCCACGTTTCTGATTACGTGTTGATTGTTCAGTTCCGTTTTTTAAATAGTAAGAACAAAATAGTAGCAACAAGTGCCATGATAGGGTCGAAGGGCATGCCGTGAGCATGAAAATGTTCTGAGCGTACCGCTGGACAGGACATGGTTTATAAAATGTTGAAATGGACGAATTTTATGTTAAACACAGCCAGACTTTCAAAGTCTCAGCGGCACTACTCTACCCAAGCTTTTGTTAAGTGTCCCTGTGGAGGAGTAGACCGTGAAGTCTGTTTTCATAAATCCTTCGACGCCCATGCCAACAACGTAAATTATTCAAATTATTATCAATCTCTGATAACGTAATCCCCTAGCTTTTTATATTCTTTAGGAATTGGGATCACTACTTCAGTGGTACCCTACCCTACCACCCCCACCCCCACCCCCCCCCCCCCCCCACCCCCGGCCCTTTGCCCCCTTCCTCTCCCCCGCAAAATAAAAAAAAGAGATCTCTGGACTCCCCTTCCGATCCCTTCGTATATCATAGAAAAATGGACAACGGATATCTTAAAGCATACATACCTCATCAAATGTTGCCCACATGTTATTTCTTCAGTAGAGCTGCATTTGCAACGAGGTTGTTCATTTTTGTTTCTTTGTTTCCTCAGGGGGGGGGGGGGGGGGGGGTGAAAAACACACATTTCTCAATAAATTTAAGCACATAGAGGAAACACTTAAAAGGGTATTTTAAAAGGGTAATTTTTTTGTCAGTGGTCAGTAATACCAAACCAACATACATTTTCTTTTTCTCCTCTAGGGATAAACAAAAGTAAAATAATACACCTCTTACGAACAGCTATCATGAATAAAACGAGACTCACAAAATTGTAGTGCAAAATAAAATTTAAAATATGCATAATGAAGTAAGAGCTATTCGAAAATCTTGCCAAACTTAAGTGTGTTGTTTGATTCGTATTTCGCATCGCTAGAAAGCATCATCATTTTTCAGCTTCCGTTATATCACTACACTGCATCGTGAGAGAGAAATAAGCGGTTGTTTACCTTTAACCGTCAGTTGCTTCCACAGTGAAATTTTCCAGTTTGCTTCCACGCTATCAGTATTTGCCCACGCAATGTCCAGACCTTGTTTCATTTTGAAGTTGAAGAACTGACCATATCTGAGCTTTGACTCCCACGAAATGTCCCTGCTAAAGCGAGTTTTGCCTAAGCCGAAGAATACGTAAAATTGCTGGCTAAAACCCCGCAAATTTGACTAAACCGTTCACTGTTGTAGCTAACATTAATATTCACTTTTACCAAAGAAAAAAGCGTACGAATTGTTGGAATAAAAGTTGCATAGATATGATTAAACAATGAGGAAGAAGGTCCACTGGGAGTGTCGTGTTTACAAGCTGAAGACAAATTCAAAACTGTTACCGATCAAAACAAGGCGTACAATTGTTGTTCTTTGATTTCTCACTAGAGAAATAGCCACTGCTACAAGAAATAACAGGAAATGTATTTTTCCTTTTTTTCGTAAAATTTAGCGTTATCATTTGCGTCCCGAGAGCTACTGTTTTGCTAGCCACGTGACTACAACAAACGATTGGCATTTAATTTTCCATTCGACCAGAAATTCTGGTTTGAATTTCCTGACATTTTCATTGACGAATGGACAGGCCTTTTCCGATTGAGTGTAATTTTCGGACCAGTCGCTCCCGTTTAGAAATTTCCGAGACGCTTTCGGAATATCAAGCACCCGAAGGCTCTTATTCATTCTCAATTGCTAGCCAATCAAATTTGAGCAAAATTCCATGAATTGGAGACTTTCAAATTGGAACGGACAGGTTTTGACCGAAAGTATCGTGTAGTACTTTGAAATGATAATGGGGTTCAGGTTCGCACTAGTTTCCAGCGCATACGCAATCTTTTTCGTCACGCAACGCTTTTTTCCACTAACGGCATTTTGCAGGGAAAAGCATTGCGTGACGATCAAAATAATGGCTGCGAAGTAAACAAGGGTGCGCGTAAAAATATTCCCAATATCTGGCGTTGAAAATTGCAGGTTTTGGACATCTTCTCTTTATGCTGTCTAAAGCAGCCGTCTTCGTTTTCTATGAACGATAGTCCACTCGACTGCGCCTACTGAGTTGCTCTCTTGCGCTTTTCCCGTGCTCTCAAAACTCGCCCGCGCATCCGTACAAGTTAGACACGCACGCACGTACTTGCACACACACCTACGCGCAAACACTTATTTCCATTGAGAGACAAGAATCTTTGGACAAATAACTTTTGTCGTTTACAACAAAGTTTTATTTATTACGCTTTTACTGTTAACAACTAAACTGCAATTTTAATCGATCTTTGCTACATACATCAAAAAATGATCGCATATATAATTGCCACATTCCCTCGTTTTATTCTTTCACATTCGTGAGAAGTGCCATTTAAAGCTATCGGAAATACGGAGGACAGATAACCAGACACAGATATCTAAACATAGACACAGATAACTATCCATAAAGAATGTTTGCATGTTTCACTGCCTATTTCACTAGTATTTTAATCTTTCCAAAACACTCTCACCCCAACTCACTACAATCCCGGAACAAGACTTGTTACATGTCAAAAACTCCCAACAAGTTTCATGTCCACAATAGCAGCAAAACGTTTAACTAAAAGCATTACTTATTAATCGAGTCGGGGAAACTAAACGAGCCCTCAAAAGGTTGGTGACGTAACGATAATAATCAGTCATTCTATTCTGAACAAGAATGCAAACAAGTCAGGGCTGTTTATCGAGACCAACTCTCTTTGTCTATTGAAACAAAGATCTGAATTGAACAGGAGTTAAAAAGAGTAAATACATGTAGGATTGGGAAGTTTTTTTTCCTCACGTTACAGCTAATTGTGTAAATAGAGAGGTTAAGCATGACGTTCACGGCAAACGGCAAACGGCAAAAATTGAACTTTTGGTGTCTGATTTTAGCCGTTTGTACAATTTAAGGAAATTGTTTGCATTTACTGTGATTCAGGGATTTTTTTTCCATTTTTTGACTGGCTTTATTTAAGTGCTGAAGAAAAAGTGAGCAAAATCAGAATTATTTTTGCCGTTTGCCGTAAACGTCATGCTTAACCTCTCTAATGATTCTATTCTTTATGCTTATGAGCAACTGAATAAGGTCTAAAGTGTATGTTCATTGTAAAAAAATATAAAGTTTCCTAATAGTCCCTTGTTACATGGCGGTATGATGCCGACCTGGACAAACTACTTTGAAACCATCCCTTATTCTCTACTGCAGCAAAATAACAGCAGTAGTCATACCAGCAGATCTTTCTTAAAAAAAAACAAGAGGAAACGTAAAAAATTCAAACTACTAAGGTACCTGATTATAAACATTACTTACTTGAGAAAGAGTTCGTATTCATTACCTAAACTGAATTAAACGTTTAGACAGAAAAAATCTCCTTCTCTCAAGTACTGCTCACTGTCAGCCGCAATCAACCTTGTAGGCGGTGACGTACTTTGAGTAACCAAGCCAGCGCCGTTGCGTGACTCAACTGTCACGTAAATGATGTCACCATCAAACAAAGTGCTGATGTTAGTCAAAGGCAGAGTGACGTTTACCACCAAGCCAACTGCTTGGAACTGCAAGACGTCGGTAGCGTTTGGCTGCTTACCAACTGCTACATGGAAACCGCTTATCTCGGATTCGTTGTCGTTAAAACCGTACCAGTGAGCCCGCAGTGTTTTGTTGAAGAGATGACAACTGGAATGTATCCCAAAAACGTCATGCGTGCGGTCTTCACTGACTATTACAGAGCCCTAGAAGAAGGAGAAACAAAAGTCAATTAAGTGAATTCCACGAAACTCTTCTGTATGCTGTTTCACAAACACGTACAGAAAAAAATAATTCAGTTATAATTCCAAAACTACTACCATTTTTGACCTACCGTGAACGGCAAACGTTTTTCCGCGTTTTTTTTTTTCACTGGTAAAAGATTCAAGTTTGTTTAGCCGGACAAACCGTCGCATTTTTAACTGAACCAATTACATCTGGAGCGCAAACACGTCAAGTTTTGACAGTTCCGTCAGTGTGTTTCTGCACACGAAACACGGTTTTTAATTTTTTTGTGCCGACTTTTTTTTGCGTTGAATGTCGACAGCAAAGGTCGGCTGTAAATTTCTGATGAATGCTGCGATAGCGATCTTCGGTGATTTTTTTCGGGGGAGGGGAGTATTCTTACATTAATTGGTTTACTTGTAAAATGCGACAGTTTGTCTACACAAACTTGAATGTTTTACACGTGACAAAACGCGGAAAATAGGTAGCAGTTCACGGTAGCTAGAAAATGTATAATGGTAATATACGATCCCATTGCGCATGACAATTTAAACGAGACTAAAGTCAACTGAAATCACAGCGTAGGGTAGAAATTTTTGACTGTCACCTTATCAATTGTTAAGGGAGAGAAAATTTTTTTGAAGTCACAGGACCGCACTCTAGCGAATAGGACCAATTACTGTTATTATTATACATTGTAATCACTATCTGCCTTCTCATTGGCTAAGAGCCTGCAGTTAATTCCGGGAATCAGTGCAACCTGCAGATTATTCACTAATTTGCAAGCAGATTAGTGTATAAACTGTAGGTAGTGCGCGCAATGCATGATTCCAAGAGCAATGTCAAGTTCACGGGTGGTGAGGGGCGTCTTGCACACAGCAAAGTAAAAACATGCCTCGTCGATTCGCTTCCTCAACAGTGCGTTTGTCGTTATTCCCTTTAAAACAATGGATAATAAAACAATTGTTAAATCGGTTTCTGTGATATCCGGAATAATCAAAGTCTCGGTAAGTGTTATAAGCCCCAGCCTTAGGCTCCGCTTGGAAACCTTGAATGATTATTCCAGATATCTCAAAAATCTTGTACAATAATTCTTTAATACATATTTATACAGAGTGAGGAAAAGATTTTCTTTGTCTGTTGAATTGGGTTGGAAATACAAAAAGAAACTGAACCTTACCTTTGAAGGTGGTGTATTGTCAACAATCACTGGAGAAGATATCCTGTCTGTGGTAAGTCCACCATTATTTTCGCATCTCACGACAGTGTAATACTTTTGTCCAGGCAGCAACTTTAGACCTGTGGCCTTCACAGTAGATCTCAAGCCATTGTCAATAAAGTCAGTCATAAATTCAGTACTATTTTTAATGGCATAAGTGCATTGTCTGATACCGCTTTCGTCATCTTGGACACCAGTGACATTTGAAACCAGGGTACAATTTCTAACGCATGACGTGAAGTAAAAGTGCGGGATGATATCACCGAGGAATGGAGCCGTAAGATCAACCTTTGTTCCGTTTGTTGCAATCACAGTAAAAAGGCCAGCACCATTTGTTACTCTTATGCTAATGTAGTACGTCCCAAAATGGCTCAGGCGGCAGTCACTAAATGTCACGTCTGTTGCGTTATGGAGTATTTCGGTCATGGACTTTATCTGGCATCCCACAGGTAATGTACCAACACAAAATTCTGTTTTGTGTATTCCGCTCTCGAGGTCTTGTGACTTCCAGGAGACGCGCAGACCGTCAGTAGGACCAATCCAAAGTTTTGAACCGGCAGTGACCTGCACGAAGAATAAAAGACCATGTAGTTAGGAATATATAACCGTAGCCCTTTCGTTGTATACAGATGTAAGGGGAAAAGAGTACACTGTAAATTAAGGTTCTGCATAATAGTCGAAATGCTTAATTGGTTTGCCTTTCTTGTAGGCGTGATAACCTGCCACCAGAGAGGATTGGAAATAGCGCATAGCGTTGTTAGAATCTTGTCAATGAGGTATCACCGTTGATTTTAATCACTGACGTGACTGCAGTATGTTTTGTTTTGTTCTTTCTTTAAAAGTCAATTCTGGACATACAACTCTTTCCCTTCTGCATTATAGTTTCCGGCGCAAAACAACATGTGAAAAAAAACTGGCTGATCTGGCAACGAATTTCACTCTCATGTCCCAAAACAATTAAAAGTTGTTAGTTTCCGGGATTTCTTCGAGGTTAACTAGTTTTAAATCGACGTTTCGACCGGTTTAATTGGTCTTCTTCAGGCTTGATGTACAATCTAAAATGTCAACGATCCGCCATATTAACATTTTAGATTTTACATCAAGCCTGAAGAAGACCAGTGAAACTGGTCGGAACGTCGATTTAAAACTAATTTAATCCCGGAAAACAGACAACTTTAATTTAAGTGTTCACCCCCAGTGTCGCAAACGTGCCTTCACTTTGGTGAAAGTTGCTAACTGTTAATTACATGTACCTCAGTTAATTCAGGAGGAGTGATGTCGACTACAAAACCACTAGACCAACCATGTGTCGTCATTCCCGCGTCATTTGCAGCCTCCACTGTGACATAATACCTCACACCATGAGTCAGTAACACGTTGCCTGCCCTCCCTGATGTCAATCTTCCTACGGCCGTAAAATTCATGGCGTTCGTGTCATCAGGAGTGGTTCCTAGGCCCCAGCGGTATTCCATGATTCCACTTTCTTGGTCTTCAAAAGGATTCCATACTGCCTCCACCAACGTTCTTGATGACTGATAATCTACGTCAGCTAGTAGAGATGATCCATCGTGAACAAAACCAGCATTTGGTGACGTAACATCTACAATGACACCATCAGAGGAGGACGTGCTACTGAAGCCATCAGTATTGGTGCACGTGATTTGGCTGATGTACCGAGCGCCTGGGATGAGGTTAAGATTTGGTTGAGTGAGATTTCCTTTGCGTTCGACGGTTCTTGTTGACAAAACAGTGTCATTTCCAAATACAGATCTATCATCTGAGCTTGATTGTTCAATAATCGCCCATGAGCAGCTGGCAACACCAGACTCATCATCTTCAATACCTCCCCACAGAACTGACAAGAAATTCGTAGAATTCATAAAATCAATGTCATGGTCGATACCGTCTATCACAGTGCCCTTGGATGGAGGTGACGTGTCAAAAACAAGCTTCTTTGACGTCATGACTGTTCGCAGACCAGCTCCATTTAGAACAACTACTGTAACAAAATATTCAGCCCATGGATCAGGTCTGAAAGGGCCAATAGTTCCAAACGTAGAAGCACTTGCTGGAGTAAGGCCACTGTTACATGTTCGAGGTGTTGTTCCAAGGCAGTACCCACTGCTAGTGATGCCACTTTCGTTGTCTTTAACACCATGCCAAGAAACACTTATTTCAATTGTCTGTGTTTCTTGATCGATCACTCTGTGTGACACTGAAACATCTGTCTTCAGAGGTGGACTAGGATCTACAGTGAATCCATCAGAATGTTGCAACGAGCTTAAATCACTGGAGGTCGTGGCTTTAATGGTTACGTAGTAAATTTTACAAGTCTCTAGAACATCGAGATCTGGGATGTTTGGGGCTAAGTCCATTTCAACACTGCTCTTCAGACCAACACTTGTGAAGCGTAGAACATCTTGTTTTCCTGCTGCTGTCCCAATAGCAATCTCATAGTCGACAACAGGATCCTTGTTATCGGCAAAAAATGGGTCCCAGTTAGCACCAACGTTTTTTGTACTGGTTATATAAACAAGGTCTGTACCTGGTACTGAGCCATCTCGAACAGGAGCTGGAATTGGCCAAATAGGTTCTACCTGGAAGCCATCAGACCGCACAGTGGCTTCTAACTGTGCTTTATTTAAACAGGTCAACACATTAAAGTAAGTCACGTTTCTCACGAACTGAAGATCTTTGTAGGTCAGGTTGTCTGAAAAAACATTTCGTTCTTCATAAACGGAGTTGTTGGTGACTTTCTTTCGAAACAAAATGACTCCATCGGTACTATCAATGGTCCAACTGCATGATCGTACACCACTTTGAGTATCCTCCACACCAAACCAAGACATAGAAATATTCCAATCTTCGAGTACGACATTGTAGTCAGCTCCAATAACATGACTTCCATCAGTAACGGCTCCCATTACTGGAGCACTAACATCCAATAGCATTCCATCGGAGGTAAGTGTTTTAGATAGCATTGCTCCATTGGTCACACGGACAGTCACATACACCCTCTCTCCCTCGTATATGACACATTCTGGGCACGTAAATGACTTGTTGGTCCCAATGCTTGTCATTGGTTTTATTTGACAGCCCAGGGGCTTGGTCCCCAAACAATACTCGTTATGTACGATGCCACTTTCAGGATCTGTGATGTTCACCCATTGCGCTGATAATTCCATATTAGGGGAAAAGTAGTCGATGTCTTCATCACCTAAGCCATCTCGGACATCACTATTCTCAGCATGCGGTGTAGATGTATCTATTACAAGACCAAGTGACGAAACATTGGAGGTTAATCCAGCAAGGTTTTCCGCCACGACTGTGATGAAATATATACCTCCATGTGAAATGAGGAGATCAGTTTTGGTTATCCGAGTGGCCAAATCTATATCTTCAAAATTAACCACATCGTCATGGTGAGGCTTAGTCCCAATGCCAAAGTAGTACCTTTCTATACCACTTTCAAGGTCTGCGAAGGAAGGCCATGATGCTGTGATTGAACTAGTGTCTGACTGATATTGGAAAGAGTGATCGCGTGATACACCTGCTAAGACAGGACCTATTGCAATAGGTGGTGTATGGTCGATGACAAATACTGAAGAAGATGAAGAAGAAATACCAGCATTGTTTATGCATTCGACGCTGGCATTGTATTCACCACCAATAAATGCAAGGCTGTAAGGCAGCGTGATACTGCCTGAAGATGCATTCATCATCGCGGAAAAAAATACGTTTCCAGCTTGGTCAAGGACTGAAATGTTGCATACCTTTATTCCACTTTCTGGATCTGTAAATTCATCCCACAATATAATGACACTATTGTTACTAATAAATGTTTTCCCTCCATTTCTGCTAGATGGTTGCCCAAAGTAAACTATTCCTGGAAGTGGTGGAGTGCTGTCAAAGACAAGTGCATCGGAGCATGATCTTGAAACAAGACCAGCCCGGTTCCTGGAAATCACAGTGACGTAATATTTTACACCAGACCTGAAGACGAGGCCTGTCACTGAAGTGTTAGCATAGTTTGATCGGCCTATATTGGTGAGTGCTTGAACCTGAGTACCACACTTGCTTGTACCGATGGCCCACTTGTAGTACCAAATTTCACTTTCAGGTTCAGAGAATCTGTTCCAATAAACTGCAATGATTGGTGCCGTAGCAGAGCAGAAAGCATGCTCTTGGTCGTTGTATTTCCAGTCACTTCGAGACCCAAAACCTGGATAGATTGTACTTGGTATTGGTGGAGTTCCATCTGCTATGACACCATCGGAAACAAGTTCCCTGACAGCTCCAGCCTGGTTTGTCACTTTCAAATGCACATAATACTTTGTGCCACTTACTAAATTAAGAACTCTTTGACTTTTGACATGTGTTGAGAGACCAACATCTGTGTAGTCTTGAATACTAGTTTTGTCATTCTCACTGGTTCCAATACTCCATTCAAATTTCTCAACACCACTTTCCAAATCCCAGATACCTTCCCAGTTGGCAGCCATACTTGACAGGGAAGACTGGTACTTCAGATCTGGTTCAATAATCCCATCACGCACCACACCATGGGTCGGAAGAGTTAGGTCAATAAGCACGCCATCAGAGCTGATGCATTTGCGAAGTCCAGCATGGTTCACAGCACAGACAATGAAGTAATAGACGTCATCGGACAGTAAGAGACCAGACGCAGTAGCCCACGTGTTTAATTTGGCGTTTTGAAATGGAAATATATTGGGTGTTCCACCACGGTTTCTGCTAACTCCACACTCGTAATGCTGAATCCTAGACTCGGGATCCATGAAACCATCCCATTCTGCTGACAGTGCTGTGGTATTGGCTTGATAATCGATATCTGAACCGGTATATCCGTCACGCACTTGGGCATTTCGTACATTCGGGGGTGTCACGTCGGCAATGAAGCCATCTGAAGATACTTCTGAACTAATCAACCCAGCCTTGTTTTCAGCCTTGATCTTAATGCAGTACCGTTGGCCATTAACAAGTGTTATGTTTGTTAAAGTAAATGAAGTTGCGTTCGCAGGGTCAAGTTGAACGAATCCATTACCTGTTACATGATAGTTTCCTGACAAACAACTTCCAACAGCATAGTGGTACTGCTTAACAGCTGTGTGAGGCTCTAGGAAATTTATCCAAGAACCGTAAACATAGTTCAAGTCGGCCTGATAATTAACATCTACCTCAGGAGTTGGTCCATCAAACACTTTGCCAGTTGATGGAGGAGTGGAGTCAGGTATCACAAGCACAGAATATGCATCTTTAAACAATTTGGCACCGTTGTAAGCCCTTATAACAATGAAGTAGCTTCTACCCTGAGTCAACGCTAAGCCACGGAGGGTTGCAGATGTTGGCAGATTAGATCCTGGCACAGTTTTGAAGTTAGAGCTTGATGGTAACGTGTCTGAAGGGATAACAGCCCAGTCATATCGTAGAAGTCCACTGTGTGCATCAGAGAAACCAACCCACTGCACTCTTACTGACGATGCACTTGGTATGTAGACACATGGTGTTCCATTTATGAAGTCATCTTCTCCAGTCACTAAAACTTTACCTGTAAACACTGGGTGAGTTGCATCCACGGTAACACCATCACTAGTGACGTCATTGTTCAGACCCACAGCATCAGTCGCTTTTACAGTCACAATGTACTTTGTGTTGTTTTTCAAAGCCAACCCATTATGTGTAATTTTTGTTGCATTTCCTGCTGATGTCCAAGAAACAATTATGTTTCCTTTGCTGTCTGCTATCTTGTATTTGTATTCTACAATTCCACTTCCTTTGTTCCCATCTGTGAAGCCATTCCAGTTCGCTGCTATCACGTTGTCCTCTGATTGGTAGTCTACATCACTGAAGTGTCCATCATTAACAGTGCCAGCCTTTGGAGCATCATGGTCTATTAGTACGCAATCTGACTTCACTTGGGTGTAAAGTCCAGCTTCGTTGTAACCTCTGACGACTGCACAGTAGCTTTCTTTGGAAACCAGATTCAAGTTGGTTGCTGTAGGAGAGCAATTAAGTGCTGTGGTCTTAAACGACGTGATAAGTCCAGCGCCAAGCCGCTGTACCGCCCACGTGTATCGTGAGACGGGAGAATGTGGATCAGTAAAACGACGCCAGTTTGCAGTGAACGAACTTGCCCATTTCGCATATTTCACATCCACGCCAAATTGATTGCCATCATGTATTTTCCCAGCCACTGGTGGTGAGGTATCAATGACAACTCCATTACTTGTGATGTCAGAATAAAGACCTGCTTTTGTGAAAGCACGAACGACAAATGTCACCTTTGAGCCATCTGTCACACTGTTGAAGGTTTTGCCCGCGTTTGTGTTTAGATTTGCGTTGGTAAAAGACATCAGCTCTGTAGTTTGATTAGTGCTGAATGAAGTAAAGAGCACTTTCCAGTGATACTTGGAAACGCCATGTCTGGTTTGCACCCCTCCCCAGTTCACCTGTAATAGCTTGGAGGCTTGGAAACTCAGGTCAGCTCCAGGTCCATCCCGAACCCACCCACCTTGCGGTTTTGATGTGTCAATAATTGCCACGCCGCTACATACTAGTTGTGGAACGTTATTACGTATATCAGAGGCTTGTATTGAAACTTTGTACCCGTTATTATCTTGAAGATTTAGCCCAGTCAGAGTTTGCTGTGCGTTGCTATTGGAAAACGTTCCTTTAACACCAGAGGCAGTAGAGCAAATGGACGTTGATGGCAAGATAAACCATTTTAGTGTTAACTGTCCACAAGAGACAGAAAATCCAGAGATCTGAAGGTAAAGTTTGTCTGTAAAGTACTGATAGCTGATGGTTGTTTGAAATGTTTGATCCATCAATTTAGCAGTGCCAGCTGTGACGGTAATTTTGTCTTTCACAGCACCAGGACATGTTCCAAGGCTTCCGTCGCACCTGCAAAATTTGAACCCATTATAAATAGAATATGCTCAAAAAACAGGAGCAGAAAACTGTACAGATGCTACATGGTTTCTCCCACCACCTTTTAAGGGCAGAAAAAGAAACTAAAAATATATCAATAGACAAATACATCAACGTGAACATTTCATTTTATGATTAATGCATCCACAACGAACACCATGAGGCAAATATGTATTATAAATACAGATCTCCTTTCAATGGCCAGTATGAGACAATGCTTAAAATGCGATGGCAGAAAGAAAAATTCGAATTCTAAGAGCGCAAAATGCAAGCGATATTTCATCCAATGCAATAACACGAAAACGTGAAAAAAATCGCATTACAATCTCAAGAGATAAAAAAATATTTTAGTACGCGTTCTCATGCATTGCATTTATTTAATATTTCCCTATAACTGTTAGCCCAGCATTAAACTGCACTTAATAGATATGTATGCAAAGCCTCATTTCCCACCTTTCGGGTTGATCACAGACGTCCACAGCCGGGTGACAAATTGTTCCACTTGACCTCATGATTTGTCGACAAGTTCCGTCACCAACACACTTAGAAGTCCTGATACAACTTGATGAAGGGTAAGATGATTGACAAGAGTAGCCTTGTCCTACACACCTGACAAAACATTTTGAAGAAAACTTCATTACCGTTTTGGATTTACATTTGAATAGTGTTCTTCAGTTATATGCCATCGAACCACAAGACAGCTTGTAGTCTTCATGTGGTTGAAGTTTGCCCGATTCAGGGGCACCCAACAGACCGTTTCGGTGAATATCTGTTCGGAAGACCTATAATTGCCTACGATTTTCGGATAAAAGAGTGATGAAAAACAGGAGATTTCTTCAGCTCAAACTTTCGTGACATGGGGAAAGCAATTCCTGTTGTTTTCGGAGAGAGAAAAATGCCGTTTTGGGTACGAAAAAAGGCCAGCTACGATTTTCGAGAAGGCAACATCGGCTCGTAAATTAGGTTAAAATATTTCGTTCCCTAAAATTTTCTGAAGTTTGAATGTCCAGCTAGCGTATCCGAAAAGATACACTTCTCTTAGCGTTTAAAAATAAGGCTTTTAATCGCACAAAAACGACACTAATAACGTAAAAAAAGGTGTTCGGACACCTATAGTAAAATTTTCGCGTTGGGTGCCCCTGCCGATTCTCTTACATTTGAACAAAACGTTTATACACACCGTTTTAGGTTGACATGTTGAGAACTTGTTAAAATAACTGCTTTGAATAGTACGCAGTTCAAATTTATAATTTTCATTAAGTCAGAAGTAAACAACCCAAAATTCTTTCCTTGCCTCCCGGCGTTACACGTGTCCTGTTTAGTGCATTTGTTCTGATCGTTGCACGTGACTGCTGGACGATTAGACCAAGTTCCTTTAGCACGGGCGTCTGCATGATACAAGTTACACCACTGACACTGGTTTGATGGATTTAACGTCTGATGGCCATAGTCCTGACCTAAAGGACGAAGAAAACGTAATCGAGTTGGTGCCTTATATGACGAAGTGCGAGCTCAGTCACATTTGGAAGGCCTCCTCCCAGCATCTCCTCTGGTACTTAGCTGGACTTAAAGATGGAGGCTACTAAAACCATTCGGAGCCACCATTAGCCTATGTAGGAAGTTACGAGAATGCCACATGATCAAATAAGTGAGTTATTCCACCACAACAGAGGTGGTGGGCGACTTTAGTTTTGGTGTACAGTACGTAAAACAGTGCGGTAGTGTGATTTAAAAGGCGATCTCTTGCGAGTTTTACTTCAGATTATGTTGACCTCTTCAAGTGAATAAAGGGGGACGCAATGCATACAGAAGCAATGACGTTTAACAAGAGGTCTTTAAGAATTTTCAGGAAACTTGTCACAAAATTAAAGCAAATAAAAGTAGCTGACAACTTCTGTGGTGAACGATTGTTCGACAAAAGTTGCGTTATCTTGTCGCGTGACATCCGATAAAGGTCAAGGTCAAACGCTGTCTTGAAATTATTTAGTCCTTTTGTTTTTTGTTTTTGTTTTTTTTTTAAATGTAAAGATTTCTGTTAACTAAATCTAATCAAACAAATCAGATATATGTCTCTTTCGTTGATACTTAGAATTACTCCTTTCTAACTGCCCGGGAGTATTTTGCTTTGAGTTCTACGCGGTGATTTCTTGTTGTTAAACTTGATTTCTTTTCTACTGACGTTTATTCCTGAAGTAAGTTCCCAATCCTATTTGGTTCTACAGATTGGTCGATCGCAACAGTCAACAGATAACATTTTCCGTCCACTCACATGACGACATTCAGCGATGACGTCATCGCTTAAAAATAGCTATGTCTTGGATGATGCATTTTGAAAAATATAGCCTAAATTTTTTGAAGTTTTTTATTAATTTATAATCCACGGTGTCAACCACGATAATCCTTGTTATTTTGTTATTTCATTATCGCCTCGCCAGTGTTTTTGTCCCAGTAAACTCTTACTTTGGGATTTGCCTTGATTGAAAGATAACTTTGTACATTACAAAAATTACTTGATATATAGTTCCTATCTAGTTCCTGTATTGTAACTACATGTACCTGCTATCTTGCACGTGCACTTGTTGCTCAAGAATCCAAATCCTGTTTTAAGACTGCAGCTGTTGCCATTACAGTACTGACAATCTGAGTTACACGTGAAAGGCGTACCAGTGCACAGGCCACTACGACATGTGTCTCCCCGTGTGCACTTATCATTGTCATCACAACCCACACCATTACGATATGACCATGTGTTGGTGTTGGCGCTTGGATTACACCACTGAAAGAAGGCAAGAAACAAAATAGGAAAAGTGTTTATAACTGCAAGTAGACGTATTGTTGGATTTTCTTTAAACAGTCATTTTGAAACAATTCCTTTCAAGTATTGATTTTTACAATTTTCCGTATTCTTCCAGCGCAGAAGGAAGCAAGTGGGTTGAAACTTCGCTGCATTGAAAGATTGATCTTCGAACTACACACATGTGAACTTTTGGAGCGAGTGGGGCCGACTTCATTTCGTCCGACAATTGAGCGTTGCAAGTGTTCTCCCCTATACAATGTTTTAGGTAAGAGTAGATAACAGTGAACTTTAATTAAAAAATCGGTTAAAATGCGGTTTATTGCTTTCAAACAGTAAAGAAACATCACGTTAACAACATATGACGCAAAATGTAAACTTTACTGGCTGTTTATTATATTTATATTTTTTGATATCAATTTTACCTAACAAGTTTCATACAAATCCTTATAATTTTGCCACCGCCATTTTGACCGAGTGCGCCCCGTGGTTAAAAGCCAAGCTTGTTTTACGAAATAAAACAGTGAATATACTATTACCTGGCAAGGATTTCCTGGCTTGTAATGATTCTTAGCATAACATGCCCTTTGGCGGCCGTGCTGTATAATGCAGTATCCGGACTTGATTGGGCAGCCACTGCCGTCATTTGTTTCACATGAAAGGCAGTTGTAGGGCGTACCCACGCACGTGCCACTAGAGCATCGATCATCTTTGGTCATCAAGTTGTTGTCAGTGCATTTTAGATTGTTGTTGTTGGTCCATTGAGTGTTGTGGCTGCTGTCACATTGCTTAAATGAAGAGAACAGTGTGGCTCTTTACAAATTTGGATTCTTCAGTTTGTTTCTTTTAAAGATAGAGGTTACTTATCAATGGTATGTGCAGCAAATGTATTCGTGAAATCCTGTTGTGTGATCATTCAAATGGAAGCTACTGCCAACTAAGCAGTACCTTTATGTGGAACTGTCTATTTACCGTTGACGTTGCTGCCACATTCTTAAGAAATAGAGAGCAGCGCTACTTTCCTTTTTATGACACTCTAGTTTCAGATTGTTCCATTTGTTTCTTAAGTCGAAGGTTACTGCAGATGTGCCAAATTTATTCATGAAAGTTTGTGGGTGAACTCCCACTGTGTGGCCTTTCAAGTGAATGCTACTGAGCAGTGCTTCTTCGTTGTACAGTTGCCAATATTTTAACCATGCAGTGACTAGTTTGATGCCGTTGTAAGCCTTTTTGTAATAGTTAAACTGAGCCTCAGTTATGCATACCCTTACGACTTTTTGCAGAATGAAAGTGTCGATCCGTCCTTCCTAGGGTCGTAGACTTCTCTTTGTAATTCCGCTGACCAATGCATAACTTAACTTGACGATGAAATTTTATAAACGCTTACAAATGTGAAACGTAGTGAAGCAATGAGTGATAAGATAATTACAGCTATGTCAAAAGCATGTGGTGCGAGCATTTTCATATTTGGATTGTTTAAAAAAAACACTGTCACCGTCCTTGCTACGAAATGAACGCGGGCTCCTGGCAATCATGGGTTTTCAGTAATAAATTCTTATAACTGGGAAGCACTTATTAGCTTCTTGGGGGGAACAGAAAGAAAAAACAAGTCGGAGGCATAAAAGAAAAGAAAAAAGATCGTGCGAGTGCCCGCCCGTGTGTTGAACTCTCTTCCGTCCTGCTTAACACATAGGTCCGCAAAGCGTATATGTGTCTTGAGTGTTATGCATTATTGTACTGCGGAGTCAGGGCAGTGATTTGAGTGTGTAAGGACGGGTCTGGAAAAAGAAATTTATTTTTGGTGGAACAAAACCAAAATATTTTCATCTTCTCTGCTTATACTGATGCATGTACTTCATCATGCAAAAGAGGCCTTTGATTTCACTGAATAACTCTCAAAGGTGTATTAGTCTACAGTAAACGTTGTAAAAAGTTTTATTACAATTTGATGTGTGCGCCTACGTGCGTACGTGAGGAACCCAATGAAGTGCAGCGAAAACCACGAATATATTGGGGTCGCAAAACTATGGGAGGTTTTAAAATATTAAGTTTAACCGTGAGCGATTGAAATTTATCTTGTATCCATATTGGCCACTCTTTACGCTTATAAATAGTGTGGTTATGTACTTAGGAACAAAGAAAAAATAAATGGGAGTTCCACTTCGTTTTTAGGCCTGCCTAAATCTACTATATTGCATCTCCGGACACTGTGGTGGAGGGCAATGGAGAAGGGGTTTGTAACCCCCTCATCAAGCAAGACTTGTGATTTGTTAAGTGATGTTTCATGATCTTTTTAGTCAAGTGAAGTAAAGTACTTCATTCACAGCCCCTTTTCCCCACATGTTGTTTGTGTTATTGTTTCTCATGGGTTAGGAGCATTAAAAATGAATTAATCATAACAGACATTTAGTTAATGAGAAAACCATGAGTGGCCAGGTGCAGATTGATTGGCATTCAATATGATGGAAGGTATGGTGTCACATGGCCTGGGGGCAGGCTCACATGGCCTTGTGAGCCTGGGGGCAGGCTCACAAGACTGAGCGGCAAAGCCGCGTCCTAATGCGAACGAGTTGGCGAGCGAAGCGAACCGTCAAGAAAGTGAGCCAGCTCAGATCTCTGTACATTTTTCATTTCTGTTTGCCTGAACAAAGTAAACTACCATTGGCAAAAAAAAACAAGTAAGGAGAGAAAGTGTCAATCACTAAGTTTTGTTTGATAAGAAGCGATAAGTTAATTTTTCATAATAACAGCATGGAGTTATTAAGGAAGATGTGATTGCGTACATTCAGCTGGTTTACTGATTGTATATTACTGTAACAGCATTCAGTCCTCAAGCGCTCGATGGTAAATCGCGACGTACGTGTCCAACAAATCAAATCAAATCAAAAACCTTTATTTAGACACGAGCTACATAGCCTGTGGGGTCGTGTGAAAATAAAACATTAAAACTATCAAACTAGTAGATAAAAGGCATTACACTATATTGAGGTAAAAACGCTAAACTAATCGCTAAAAATTGATAAATTGATAATGTTAAAAATCTGTTATAAGAATTACTCATAAGTTACAACGATAAAAAGATAAAAAGCGCTTAGAATTCTTACAATAGAGGTTGTTAAAATCGGTATTTTTAATTATGTTCGATGGGTTGATCTTTTTCATAAAACTCCTAAGGGACATTGCTTCGTGACACTCTCGCGGTAAAAGGTTCCATAGCACTGCCCCTCTGTAGGATGTTGAAAGTTTCATTCACCGTTTAATGGCAATGAAAAAAGGTTGCTTTTATAACATACGTATGCGTGATGACAATTAGCGAACTACGAACAACACGAAGGCTCATGCCCCTGTAATGTCTGCTTACCAGCATCATTTAGCGACAAATTGCGGAAACAAGATCATATGTATCTTTACAGGGCACAAGCTTCCAAGACCTTAAGGAATTTCGTTTCAGCTCGTGTTTTCGTCTGGAGAGTGGGATTGTTGCAGGTTTAGCTGCTGTCAAACTTTGTGCTACTAGGGAAATTTAATTTTCTTATTACTGCCTTTTCGCTAGCTCCCTGCGGGCGTACTTAGCTGGCCAACTCGTTATCGCGACTACGCCGCTCATACATGTGACCGAAAGATGAACCTCCCTGACAACACAAAGTTCAGTGGTGATCGCATGCGTTTGTAATGCAAATTGTAGGCTGAGCCAAATCGAATTGGTTTGCATTTCACTCTCAATTAATTCCCAGGCATTGAACATGAGTCTCCTGCACTCATTCTGTTTTAGCTATCTTGCCTTGTTCTACGACACTGATTTTCCCTAACTGCCCTCCCTATGACACGCCACACACCAAAGTACATGTTTGTAAACGAATAGCAGTATACCCCACTTCATTTTTTCAGGTGGAATTTTGGCTAGTTTTAGCAAATATTTGTAAAACTGATCACCTGGCATGGATATCCTGGCCTCAGGTCTCTATTACTAAAGCATTTTTTCACGCCTCCCACCATGATTGTACAGTATCCTGGTTTAACACGACATGCATCATTGTAACACTCTTCACATGACAGGCACGTGAAAGGAGTACCAATGCATCTTCCATTGGAGCAGTGGTCATTTCTGGTGCAGGCAATACCATCACTGCATGGCAGAGAATTGTCATTGGTCCATCCTGTCTTGTAGGAGCTGTGACATTTCTAAATTATTAACAAAAGATCAATTCAGTTCTACATTATTTCCTCAATTATAATGGAGTTTTTTTTGTAATGACCTCAAACAAGCTGGTAAACCGTTGAAGTTCATCAGAGTAAGTTACTTGGTTATCCCAGGTTTACCTAGGCTGCAAAACAGCCGTATTTTTTGTGAAGGCGCTCGAGCGGTCTTCGAATCGAGTGGACTCAATGTCAAAACGGAGTGTTAGAGACTGGGGAGAGAACTAAAAAAACAGACTGTCGGCATTTCATACATTGAATTCGTTTCGAATTTCCCGTTCGCCCAGAAACAGAAAATTCCCGTTGGTCAATACTGACGTTGCCTGTCAACAAAATGTTCTTCGCACCTCGTCAAGCGACATTCGACGCCGCATCAATTTGACAACAGAACATGTTCTTCGCGGGAACGAAACGAGAGAAGTTGATTTGGATGCGCTTGCGAAAGAGTTAGGTTTTGCTCTAAAACCAGAACAAAAGAGTAAAAAGCAGGTGACAGGCATACACAGACTCCTAAGTTCGTGAAATTTGCAGTTGCCGTTTTGTATTGGATTTGGTAGTCCAATTCATTTTGCTTCTCACTTATAAAGAAAGGGCTCTATATGCTGTCAGCTGTATTATTAGGAGGCGTTTTGAGTTAAGTAGAGCCGTAACACTGCCGCCTCGCAATGTTTTATAAAGAGGTCATCCGTCCGCACGGTTCCCCGTTAACAGATTTTGACACCTCTGTCAAATGTACTGCTATTGCGGTTAGTCTTAGCTAATTCAATCAATCAATCAATCAATCAATCAATCAATCAATCAAATTTATTTAACCCCGGAGCTGACGGGTAAAAAAAATATATAATTATATATCCCATAGATTAGTGTGAAACAATTTGCAGCTTACTTTTATAAGCAAATGCCTACATTTTGCGGTTCCAGAAAATATCCATACCTATGCAAAGGATGGTCATTGGAAATTCCGAAGGGGGAAGGGGATCTCAAAAGCCCAACTTTTTAAAAGAAAATATGAAACTAAACTGGAAATTCCAGGGGGTGGGAGGGTCCAAACCAAAGAACCATCCTTGGTAGAGGTATGGATATATTTTGGAACCACACATTATAATTAGACTGCCATTAAACTGCACTTAACCTGGAGTAAACTTTATGGTCTGTGATAATAATTACGTAAATTCTCTGTAATTTTATTATTTATATTGGATCAAAATATTTTTCACGAGCCCCAGAATGGTTTTAAAACTTACATGTAATAAAGTGCCAGTATTCACATGTAGCCTAATTGGGTTCTGGGATGCCCATACTACATAATCACCTACTTATCCTCATTGGGCCCATGACAACTCTTGAGGCCAGGTTCATATTACATAGATTGCTCTATTTGTCACTAAAGTATATTCAGGTTTAAACTGGTAACATGTGGGAATTAACTAACTAAGAGGAATGTCATTTCAAAGTCTTCAAGTCACCTGTAAATAGAAACAAAAACTATTTACTTTGGTGAAAAACATGCAGACTGTATATTAAAATTAAATTGCCTTTTTCAGTGTGTGAAAAAACTAGCTGCTTTTATGTTGGGATAGTGGATTCAATAATTTTTTACACTTGCTAGATAGCCAAATGACATTTATGGATTTTTTGCTTTGTTGTTGTTTCCAGAGAAACATCAGTCTTTGGATAAGCATATAATGGTTTCACCTTGCCCAGTCTACCTGAGTCAGGCAAGGAAGAAATCAATTTTCTTTGATCCTAAGATCCCAAGAGAGAGGTTTTAGTAAAGTTTTCAAGCGAATTTAAAAAAGCTGGTCCGTTCTGGTCACGTGACCAATGGCGTCATAACCATGAAAGTGATAAAAATGTACTTAACATATAGATATCTACCAACATGTAATTTGTTGTTTCCTCATATTTAATGCAACGCCATATACGAACTTGTACCCAGACTCCCACTGTTTTAAAATTGTTCATAGCTCACTTAACTTGTTTAATTCGCATACTTTTGTTAATCACATTTTACTTCCTTTATTCTATTGTTTTTATTAATTAATGTGTCTTGTCTTTTTTTTTCTTTTTTAACGTGTCAGTGACCAACACGATAGCATATGCTTCTTTGGTCACTGAGCACATTTTGTTTTGGCTTTACTATTATTATATTTTCCTTATTTTAATTAATGAATTTTCTGTAAATAGTGGGTGATAGTAAAATATGTCTGTAAATAGTGTGAAATAATAAAAAAAAATCTGGAAAAAAAAAACTGAAATATTTATATTTTGTTCGGTTCCTGGGCAGTCCGAAATGCTTCACACCAATGTGCTTCAAAATGTAAAAAACTGCTTTTTCAGTAACAAACTATTTTTGTCACAGTGAGCAAAAACAAACTTCTGAGGAAAGTTACGTGATAATGACGTCATCACCCTACGTCTTGTACAAAAAGTAGTTTATGGTAAGAGTTATTTCTATACGACGTAGTATTCCTGCTGGCTTCAAGTTGTTTGGCATTTACGATTTTTCAGTTGCAAAGGATTCTGGGAAGGTTCTTATTATAATTCTACATTGAGTTATAAGAAGGTGGCTAAACGAATCTGACATAGCACTTCAGTTCTGATACATTGTTTTGATAGGGAAGTTTAAAGGAGGGAAAATCTTAGCTCAGTTGAACGAAAATTACTCTAATCTATGTCTTTTTGGAGAAACAAATGCTGGGACATTAACCGATTGAACATTTCAGATATAATAAGTGGTGTCTATGTAAAAATGTACTAGCTCATGAGCCAAAGATAGTCGCTCTTGTAAACAAAATTGCGTCCCAGATGATTTGTCTGACATCACGGCGGCCATATTTGTGCCCCTCCGAAGGCGTCTCCATACTAAGCTTTATAAATTTGCGTGGAAAGGTTCGGAAAATAGCTCGAGAATGGTATGCCGCATGGACCTGAAACTTGGCGAAATTGTTAATCTATTTATCGTCTATAATATTTTAAATTCATAGCTTCTGTAGTTGAATGGTTTCCAAATTTATTTTTTTATTGCGTGACAGTGAAAAACAAGCAATAACTCAATCAAAGGGGTTTTTTCTTTTTGAAGTGGCTATGAGCCACTGAACTCGGAAAATGAATTTATAAAACGAGGATTTACTAAACCGCAACGTGGTCTACCGGTAGCCTGCGTCGCAGACACTCAAAACTGCAAAAATGGCTCCCAAAGCTTGTTCTGGCGTCCCGCAGGTTTATTAGGGGTTGGACAAATTATTGCGAAAGATCTATTTTGATCGAGAATACAAAAACGGATTGACAGATGGTTGACAGACCTAACGCGACTCCCGTAGTTTCGGGTCTTTTGTTGTAACATTTGTCGAATATCTATTCTCTGAAAATTTGGTGTTCCGACCGATTTTCCTACAGACTTTTATCTTAAGGGCACTATATGCATCTATATAGAGTCGTTTAAGAGAGAAATGAATTATTTTTCGTGTGTTATTCAAGCGTTTTGAGTTTACTTTTGGAATCCGTAAAACTGTTGCAAGATAGGGCCAGATAAGAATAATGACGCTTCTTATACCACGTGTGCCAGGTGCGAGCGATTTCTAATAATTCTCCTTCTAATAACAGAACAACTTGGATTAATATTAATCGGATTAATATTAATCCTAATGATTATTATAATCCAGTAATGGATTATTATAATCCAGTAATAGACTGACCGACCACCAATTTTCCTCAACATGTTATACTCCTGTTTTGCATACGCAAAAACAGTCGTAAAAACGAACTCGGTGACCCCCATTTTTTGTTATTATTCAGTAATGTTTACTTCGTCGAGAAAATAACTTTTTGCAAAGTTAAAAAATTCTATCTATAGGGTTTAGAGCCACCTTATATTTTTCAAACATTTAAGATTGCTCTGAGCCCCTTACATATAAATATTTTTAACTTTGCAAAAAATTTAAAACACTGAGATCACTGAGTTCGTTTTTGAGTTATTAGCGCTGAAGGCTTAAATGAAAATTGTTTTAACAGGTTATATTGTCGCAATGGTAACCATTACGTCAAGAAAATGACCACAATTGTTGGCCAACGATTGGGCATTTGTTTGATACCATTACTGTAATAGCAACTGATAAAGAGTGGTAAAACTGTCCCATCAAAGTGTAAGAGCTGGAAAGAAAATGCTGGTAACTAATATGCACCAATATGGCCGCTGTTTCTTTGTTTTGGAACACGAATATGGCTGACGTGACGTCATGTGAATATGCTCCATCCATCATTTGTACTTGCGTTGGGGCTGTTTGTAAACTGTGCATCGAAATGCAACACAATGCAATGAAATAAAAAATACACAATTTAACAGGAAATAAAATGCACACAGCGGCAACAAACATAACACACGAACTACGCTTGGTTTGCTATTTTGATGGCGTTTGATGAGAATATCTACAACGGTGCACCGCAAAAAGACTTTTACAGGTCTTAACACGAAGTGGGATTCTTTCACAACAAGGAAGTACAAAATCAATTTAATCCGCATCCTCACTTATCGTTGTTTTCGTATCTGTTCGAAATTCTCTTTCATTACAGGCTGCTCCCTCTGGATCAGACGGGAACTGATGCATTCTTATACCAGGCGTGAACGAAGTATTTCGACAACTTTGCTGGTTAGGGGCACCAGCAACGCAATATCGCCCACGCGGTTCCCTCTTAGCTTTCTTTACGTCCGCCATTGTAAGATCTGACTGAGGCACCAAAGTGACGTCAGAGGCTATATCACGTGGTATTTTGACCGCGCGATTCAAAGACCATTTTTGAGGTCAAAATGGCACAACTTTGAGCGCTTATAAAATCGTTAGTTTTTAAGCTAGACGTTTCAAACTTTGGAATCTTGTTTTTCAAAAGGTAAATATTATAACTAGACAAAAACAATTTTCACTTCATAGGCACTTTAATGGTTACTTGAAAGGCATAATTTCCTACAATATGAATGATGTCTTAAATTAAACAAACATAGGGACAGTCCTTCCGAAAAAATCTAAGGTTGTATACAAAGCCAGTTGCTGGGACTGTGACGCCTTCTATATCGGCAAAACAAAGCGACGACTGCATGACAGAAAGGTCGAGCATTTTAAAGCCCTTACGCAAGGGGATCACACCTCCGCTGTTGCTGATCACGCAATCTCCACCGGGGACCATTTCTAGGTCTTATAGCTACTGGACGATGTGACTGACATTGTGAAATAAAAGAAACATTGTTTATACGGGACTTAAAACCCACCCTTAATGACAATGTCGGCAGTGAAAAGCTGTGGCTTTATTAGCTCTCACCTATTGTTATCATCATTGTTTAATTAGTTATCAGTACCTCGCTTTGTATTTTTAAGTTTAAATTTTTGGCTTTTCGTCTTTTTGTGACCGTCACTTCTGGAGATGCGTGCTGTAGCATGCTAAAGGTGAAGTTAATTTTAGATTTTCGCAACCATGCGTAGTTCATTGCTATGTTTGTTGCCGCTGTGTTTATTTTGTTTCTTGTTAAATTGAAATGGCCGAAGAACAAGAGTGTTTATGATGTTACCCAATTTAACCTTGTTAGTACGTAGCGAAATTTCTTAAAACCTGCAGTTGACTTTAAAAAAGTTTGTAATAAAAGGACTATACATATACACATTCACACATGTATATTCTAAGATGATAAGATATATGGGTCATGCAATATTCTCTTCTCCCAATTTATTCACTGTTAAATTAATTTTCAGCACAGCAAATAAAAGTAAATAAATACAACCATGCCAGTGATGTCACGAGGCTGTTTTGGCCTTGCTAAAATGGCTGCCAGTTATAGGCTCCTCCACCTGACCACCACTTTCATCACCTTCTATGTACTTATTGTCATATTCAAGACATACATTGTATACTTAGTTATAATCTAATTTTATCTGATTTTGACAGTACATTTTCTGGTTATAAGAATGACTTCTCACCTGACACTTATTGTTGGGATTAATGTCACCATATGAATAACACTGGTTATATATTTTACACTGCCGAAGATAACATGATGTTCCAACTTTGGTATAACACGAGTCGCAGCTGCAGGTATAGCTTCCCCATGATGTGGATGTACATCTGTGTTGGCATGGATTTGGTTGACAAGGATCTGATGGTGGTGGATTTGTACTTCCTCCTCCTCCTCCTCCTCCTCCTCCTCCTCCTCCTCCTCCTCCTCCTCCTCCTCCAAAAACAAATGAACATAATTAAAAAATGTTAAAACAATTGAACGTTCCTTACCCTTGGTAAGGGCGCTCTTTCATTAACAGAGTTTTTGTCCTGGAATGAGTGCAATGACTTTCGAAATTAACCTTTTGTCCTTGTTATTCATGCCAGGTTCCAGAATGCTCACATTATTAGGGTGTATGTCGTGGCCAGTGGTTTCGACATGTTGTTTGATCGCGGCGCCAATAAATCATATGTTCCAGGCCCAAATTAGCCCCCCCCCCCCAAGATTTTCAGCTTCTTTGCTTTCTCCAACATATGTAAATGAACACTTTGTACGCAATGCCTTTCAACTGTTCTTTTGTTGGCCGGTCCTTGGGATTCTTGAAAACATTGCCATGTTTTTAGTGGTTTAAAGCCGCCTTGATATTTTCGCGGTTCAGAATCCGTCGAATTCACTCCGATACCCTTTTACCCCTATTCATACCGGGCTTTTTTGGATCTTTTCAGACCGGGGGGGGATTCCTCCCCCCCCCCCCCCCCCTCCGTAACTTCCAGAATATTTAAGCAATCGCAATAAAACTTGCAGGATATATAGTATGTCCAAAAATCTATCTTTTTATATACGTCACGTGCGTGATGACGTCACATCACGTGACAATTACATCATGATGTCAAAACAGCCGCCATCTTGGATCCCCCATCTTGGATTTCAAAATTTTTCCAAAACATCAGAAAACCGCCCAAAACTACTGAAAATACTCAAAATCTATAAAACAGTGCAAAACAAAACCTAAAAGAGGTGAAAATAGTTGAATTAAATTTAATTTATATTAATGGAAACACAAAATTACAAATTTGGAAAAACATGCCTGTCAAAATGACGTTCCCATAGTAACGTCAAGTTCCAGACACAACAACCTATCCTACCAATTTATTCCCAGATAAATTTTAGAAAAACTCGTAAAGTTTGGCAGCGTTTGGTTGAATCTTGAAAAAGTTATAAACGTTCAAAGTCAGCGCGGGCACTCCCACCCCCCCCCCCCCCCCCCCGGTCTGGATAGGGTTACATACGGAATTGACGCATATGCTTTTGGTTTCTCCCGAGTTTTTGGATGTGTGTTTATATAATTCTGTTTGGTTCATCTATAACTGACTTGATGTAGCTCTCAGAATAACCATTAGCCTCTATTCATTACGTCGTTCCTCATCATTTCTTATTTCGGGAGCTGTTGGTGGAATGCATTTAGCATGGTCCATTAGAGTCTTACAAGCAGCAGTTTTGCTTTGCGTTTGGCTGTGTCAACGCGCAGTTGCACTGACCAACGACCAAGTCCTGGACATACTCTCCTTTCTTCTGCACGACAGCTATTTTATATTCGAGGGAACCCAATACCACCGGGATGTGCTATGGGATCTCCATGGGATCTCCAGTCAGTGCGGATAATGCAGAGCTTGTAAAGCAAGAAGTCGAGGAGAAAGCATTTTTTTTTTAATTAACATTTATTTCAATCATATACTACAGTTAAAGCCTAAAATTTACTGTACAGCACTTTACCATCACATACATTACAATCGTTCCTAATAAATATGATAATCTAAGAAGAGGAGGAGGAGGAACTTTCAGAATGAATATTAAACTATCTTTTCAATTTTATACTTATATTTTATTTTGTTGATGAAATCTGAAAGTAATAGAGGTGGTGAGTCAATTCTGGAGCTTTCTTTTGTAAATATAATAACGTAAGAAGACGAGGGTATAATTTAATTTCTTTGTTAGAATATTCGACACCGAAGAGAGTCCAAAAATGAAATCTTCAGTGTAAAGGACTTAGTAAACTGGCATTCTAAAAAGGTATGATCTATAGAATTGCTGTCTGATTTGATTAAAGTCTTTGGGTTTAGCTTTAAGTAAATTAATATTTACGTTTTCATTTAAACAAAAAGATTCTGAATCTTCAGCATTTATCATTTCAGAGCCGAATTCTTCTATTTTTGCCTTTGCCAGAAGGTGGCTTGGAAGAGCAGAAACGACTTGATAATAGTGAAGAAAGGTGGTCTTTCAAATAGAATATTTCGAATATTTCGACTCAAAAACAGAAAATGGTAAAACTTTTCCTTTCTCATCCAAAAGATCTCTAATCGTTCTAATGCCTTTAGCGTACCATTCTGTCCAGAAAATATGATTTGCCGTCGATAAGAATTTCCTTATTATTAAATAAAATTGTGTCTCTTCCACAGTGGCCTCCATAAAGGGTCTTCAGTTCATGGAAGAACAACAAAATATCCTTATAAAAAGAGGGCATGTTTTCAGATTCTTTCACATGATAATTACATGACAGGAGAAAATGAAGGCGCTGAGAGTATCCAAACTTTCCTTACATTCTTCAAACGTTAGAGGGCCGTCTGCTTTCTTACTCACTTCCTGTGAGAGATGAGGGATTTCCTAATGCTCTATATGGCAGTTAAATTGTTCCTCAGTCACATCTACTTTGGATGAATAAAGATTCTTGTAATAGTCTTCTATCTCTAGCAAAATTTGCTCTTCATTCTTTGCAATCACGCTATCTTCGTCTTCTAATTCTGAAATCACCTTCCTACTGTACTTCCTTTTTTCAAGATTGAAGAAGTATTTGGTCGGTTTTTCGCCTTTTTCAATCCACAAACATTTTGATCGAAACATTGCCGCTTCACCTTTATTTTGATATAATTGCTGAAGTTCCTTCTTCAAATGGTCATATTGCTTCAACTCCTGGGTGATATTCGTTAAATCAGCATTGCTACAGATAATGTGATCGAGTCTGTCCAGTTCATCTTTGATTATAAGTTCACGTTTATTAGTTTCCTTAGCTTTTCCTTTGGCATACGAGATAGTCAAACACCTAATTTCCATCTTAAGAAGTTCCCAAAGCATTTGTTTATCTTGAATATTTCTATACTTTTCCCGAAATTCAGGATAGATTCTACGCATTTGTTCTATATAATTATCATCTTTCAACAAGGCGTTGTTAAATTTCCAAAAGCCGGGGCCCCTTGGGGCTTCCTTTGTCCAGTGCTAAGCAAACTATCTTATGATCGGGTGCTATCGAAGATTGAATGTCAACCTTTTTGACATATTTGGTTAAATTTTTAGCTATAAGAAAAAAAATATATTCTTGATCACATTTTTGTGGCTTTTGATTCATAAGAGTATTTGTTTATATTTGGATGTTTTACTCGTTGTATGTCAACAAGATCCTTAATATCCATTGTAATTAAGATTAAATTTCGGAAGCCAGTTGGTCTCCAGGGCAAACCACCATTTTTGTCTTTCTCAGTTAGAGTACAATTCCAGTCACCTCCTATAATGAGTGTCGTTAATTCAGATTGGTCTATCAGGTAGTTGTTTAGCTCCACAATAAATCGCAACTGACCAGCATGATCATTTGGCGCATATATATTACAGAGTGATAATTCCATACAGTTGTAAATAAGATTAATTAAAACAATTCTTCCTGAGTTGTCTCTTAGGGAATTTTTAATTTTGTTTTCTTTAATGGATGGATTTAATAATATGCAAGCTCCTTTTCTGTGGCGAGTGCCATGGGAAAAAGAAATTTCGCCTCCCCAGAATGACTCGTCACACGGTTCAGAATATGTTTCCTATAAAAAAAATAAAAGGTAGCGTTTTGATCTTTAAGATAAGTAAATATGCTTCGCCTCTTTATCGAATTTCTAATACCTAGAACATTTAGGGAAATCTCTCCCATATTTGTTTGCTAGACATCACCTTTCAAAACAAAAGCGTTCCAAGACAAAATAGGCTTCAAAACAATACGGACAAAACTTTTCAAACCACAAAAACACACAACACTTAAACTCCGAATTAGGTACCAACCTTTATAAACTCTCCCACCCTTTCCCCTCCTCTCAGACTTAATCAGGAAACTTACAAGATTATTAAAGAAATTATTACTTTGTGATCGGACTAAGGAATAAAGTCGCTTACAGACTATCTAAATCATAGTCACTGAAGATTCGAACAGGGTTTCCACTCGGCGATGCTTTCAAAAAGATTTTTCAATCGATTGTCTAAAAACTCGTCAAAAGCCCATCTCTTTTCATTTTACTTACTCTCGATACAAGTCCTCGTCTATAATCCGTCAGGTTTTCGTTGAGAAAGAAACGAGCGGGTTCTTCGGCTTTTACCGCATTGGAATAACGTTACTGGGAAACATATCTGACACTTTAACATTTCTTAGATTGACTCTTTCCTTATATAAACTCGTTTACACTTAAAGCATTAGAAACTTCGCCCATAGAACCGAAGTGGTGGCGCTTCTATGTCGACGATTTGAACGCATGCATTAAGAGAGACGATGTTCAGGTTTTGCACAATCACTAAAGTCCCATAAATGCTAACAGTTTACAACCTACAAGAAACATGGGCAAGAACAGCATAGCCTTCCAGGACACCAACAACACCGTAAATGAGCATGGAAAGATCGAGGTGGATGTACATTGTCACACATATTAGCAACTATTTAGATTTCCATTCGCATAGCCCAGCGCAAAGCAAAAGGGCTCCGTGTGAAAACGGTTTTTGTAATTTAGCACTAAAATGCTAAACCATTGTTCCACTGTCCAGACGTTTCGGGACTACTCATTAGTGGAATCACTCGATTGATGAAGGGACAGTAGTCCCGAAACTTCTGGACATTGTTTTAACAGTTCAGCGCTAGATTACGAAAATAAACATTTTAGACAGAATCTTCATAAAGACGCTACACAGTTTTAAACCATAAACCAAAGGGGCTGTTGTTAAGACTCTAGCTGATGGATCGTGCTAAATGCACTCCATAAATAGGCGCTGTACAAAGACATAACGAGGAACGTTTGAAAAGGCTAATCCTGAGAGCCATCCTGAGAGCTTCATCAAGTCAGTAGATCAACCAAACAGAATAAACACACAGCCAAAAACTCGGGAGAATACAAAAGCATATGCGTCAATTCCGTATTTAAAAGAGCATCACAACGATGTCGACGGAATCTGAACGGCTACAACTTCAAGGCGGCCATTATAAAAGACATTGTGTACAAAGTGAGATTGCATAACGTGCCCATTTATTTACATATGTTGGAGAAAGCAAAATAAGTTGAAAATCTCGGGGGAAGGCTCCGCGATCAAACAACATGCCGAAACCACTGGCCAAAACATACACCCTATAATAATGCGAGTATTCTGGAAACAGGCATTCTAATGCATCTACACCAATAATGCTGAGCTATTTAAACTTTTAGTTTGAATTCATTTGTTAGTCTCAGGTTTATCAAGGAACAAATGGTCAAAGATACCTTAATGTTGACCCTTAAGACATATTTAACTTACTCGGTGAAAGTCATTGTTTTTGAAATAATTATATTGGCCAATGGGTAAAACAAACTGTGTTACCAATTAAACAAAATTCCATCCAAGCAAGTCAAGCAAAACAATCCTTACACAGACTTTAAAACAAGAAATGGGAAAGGAAAAATTAACGCATATTTTCAATTGACAAAATAGCTATGCTATTAACAATGCTAACGTCGCTGGTTACCCTTGCATGACCTCAGAAATCAGAGCATATAGCGATTGAACACTGTCAATGCACCCCCTAGTCCATGTGCAAATTCCTCAAATTCTCATCAAATCCAAAACAATTTGCATAGCGTCAGCTGTAGAATTCAAATAACAACAAGGCTGTGTTCACAACAGAATTGAAGCAGTGCGTCACTTTAAAAATATATTTCATCCAAATCAAGGCAGCTCCAGAAACGTAAAATAGCGCAAAGTGTGTGTAAGATATTCATTTTAATGTTGCGGTAGTTTTATTCGATTCGTCCGGTTAGTTTTCATATAACTCAGAAAAACGTAAATTTGGCGGCTTCGCTACATTTTGACGCAAAAGGTGAGTTTATAACATTAGCTCAAACGTTTTCATCGTTGCAAATAGCCGAATGTGATTTGGAGCTAATAAAACTGATACATTGAGCCTACTCTTTCTTCGGTTGTTGTGCTTTTAGGTGAAATTTGGAAGCGCTGGAGCGTTCCAAACTTCAAAGTTCGCCCGGAGTTAATATTTTGATGTCCAAATTGTACCGAGGTTTTTGTTCCGACGATTTTGCGAAAACTTGAACAGTGATGGCAAGATGTTATTACGAGCTGACTGCAGAAGTTTAAACAAAATCTTAGCGCTCAGCTATCTGTCAACAGCAATTTTATCCAAAAAAAGTAGTGTTCAAAAAATGAACCATCGCGCAATACTAACGAACATTACATCAACATATTGACATACATATTATTCCTAGATAAATTTCTTATAAAATGCGCAAGTTTCAGGGGAATCGAGTCAGAAATGGTGAAGTTGTTAGAGCTTTTAGACAGGCATACAGCGCGTCGTTTATTTCGATCGAGTCACCTTAAACTCGATTAATCCGAGGTACTTACAAGTTTATTTTCAGCTAAACAATAATAAATTACATTTGGAGGTCTAAATCTTACCACATTGGTCCATGTCATCCGCATCGCGCTTCACCTCGCAATGTGGCCTGGTTTCCAAAAAAAGTGTCATGAGGCAGTACGCGAAAAAAAAGGTCGCCCGTACGTCCGTGGCTACCATTATCACCGTTCTACTTAGCCTTGTCCTTGAGTGAAAATCAGTCGCTTTCCTTCCAACTGATAATCATGGCGGTGTAACACCGTCTTCTATTTTGGGAATGAAAACAAATTAAAAAGGTGTGGTGTAAGAAAACCCCTCAAACAAACATTTCAACTGAGATTAAAATTGACCTTGTGGCTCCCTAATCATAAAGGCACATTCGCGCAAAACCATATCAATGCAGATTGATTTCATGATCGTTCTGGAATAGTTAATTGCTAATCAAGACAAGGCATTTTTACTGCTGAGTAGCAGTAAATTACAAATAGAAAAATTCCAATTATTTCTATTTTGTCTTGTTTCACAAAAGTTTGACTCCAATTAAAATGCGCAACAAAAGAGTGACAAACGGCGCCAACATTTCCAAAAATAAAGTTAGTCAGCATTCTCTGATGTTAGATATGTTCGATCATTTCATTGAGACCGTTTAGGCTAAACGTTGATCAACAGTCAGTCTATCTCGTTTGGTAGAAGTTACGCATGTAGTACCATACAGCTATTTCAATTAACATTGTCGGATTGAAACTTAAAGTTTAAAGACAAGACCGAAAGGCAGTATGGGCGAGGGTAGAGTGTTCCACGCGTGCTGAATACTAATGAGGTATATAGAGAATAATACATGGGCGCGCGGAGATATGAAATTTATCTTCGAGTGTTCAACTCAATATCGAGATTGAACACGAGAAGATCAATTTCATATCTCCAAGCTCCCATGTATTATTCTATTTATTATATAAATTTAGCTCAATTCTTTCAAAAGGTGAATATTCCAAAGGTCATATCAGGACACATGTGTTTGATACGATATCAGAACACATGTTCTCAGTGGCCAAAACCCTTTAACACACTGTTTATATAATAAAGCGATAAAGCAAACGAGACTTTTTGCGTTTCCTTTCTATTCAGGCAAGTGAAGAAAAGATCCTTTTTCGCCGCATTTTACATTAAAAAAGAATAATCCGAACCACATAACAGCGAAAGAAAAGATACAAGAAAGGTTTCACGGAAAGAAAAACAAATACTCCACGTGAAAAAATACAAACATGTAGATCTCCTCAACGCTGATATGCAAATTCCAGTAAATACCCATGGCGCCAATCGGTCTTGACTTGTAGGCTTGAAGCTTTAGTCCGACAACGTTTATTGAAATAGCTGTACGTAAAAACATTGTACCTACGAAGTCCTCAAAAGTTTAAAATCCGGTCCCAGACTAACAAAAATGCAAGATTTGAAGTCCACTTCTATAGATAACGACCATGACACCGTATACATAGACTTCAGAGCAAATTAGCACAAACAAATGCACGCACTATGCACGCACTACAACTCGACGCCGGATGAGTAGGAATTGACACAAAAGTTAAAAAAAACAGCTTTACAAAAAATTCATATTTTTTCAATGAATAATTGCGATTGTGTTTCTGTTGCCCTTACTTTTAATGAGTTTTTTTGCGCTAAAAAAATGACTCCATGACAGTCGAAGAAGCAGAAGATAATGCAACAAACAATATAAAGAAAGGCTGTTAGTCAAGTATGGTCTGCGATTCAATTAAGTCCTTGTCTTATCGTTATCAATTGTTTTCATGCCAGAATTAACAGGGATCGTCCGCTTTTTTTGGAATCGCAAATGTTTATTTCCTGGACTGCAAAAAAAGACTGAATGAACACTTAAAAAGTTTAACAATGAAGGAACCGTCTTTATGGCAGCTTTTACCTTCTTGCCTACTAAAAAAGTGCCGAGTCATGGCATTATTTTCCCTACAGCTGCTGCAACATTCATTACAAGATGCTGGAAAAAATTAATTAAAAGCTTGACCCAGTGGCATTACAGAAACGCCGCCAAGTGCACGGAAGAAAAATCATTGAAGTACAGGCCCCAGTTGTTCAAAGGGTGGATAACGCTATCCACCGGATAAATCGCTATCCAGCGGATAAGTGTTGGCAAAACAAACTACGCTATCCACTGGATAGTGATTTATCCGGTGGATAGCGTTATCCACCCTTTGAACAACTGGGGCCAGATGGATAAATTGGAGTTTTATTACTATATTTTGAGACAAAATTGTTATACATGTACAGGTAATACAATTTTCTTTGGGGTAAAAATGTGCAGACTTCTTCTGTCTCGATCTTGGTGTTTAAGTGCAGAATAAAATGTGTGGCCCGATAACAAATCGCAATGGAAGATGCCAAGACAATTTTAATTGCGAAAATTCCTCTGTTATCTTGGTATCAATATTGTTTGTTCTCTAGATCGATCAAAAAATGCAAGCAAGTAAGTGCACAGGTCAGAACGCACTGAAGCTTGATAAAAGTCTAACAAAGACGTTATCATGGATTGGCACTGCTGGATTTTCCTGTTCTTGAAAGTTTCTGTTGTAATTTTTTGCAAAAATACAGCAGCAGTTAAAGAGCTGAAGGAAAAGCGACTTGCCTTTGTCCAACACTCCAAATGTACCTATTCTTACGAGGTAGCAGTTCATACTGCGCGAGGCTCCAAGTCTACGGAGAGTGGCGGCTTGCAAGTTCACGCTCTGGTAAGTGCAAATGCTATAAAATAATATATAGATTTAGGCAGGCCTTAAAGCGCAGCTCCGATTTATTATTATTATTATTTTTTTGCTCGAACTAATTACAGTGTTACCAAATATGTAGCCACCTCCCGGGGTAACTAATTGAACAGATAATCGAACACCAATGTTTTTTACTAGCTTCCAGCGTCAAGAGACACCGTCCGAACAAAATTGCATCGAATTAGTTCTATTTTGTTTGATTGGTTCGAAAATCGGACTCACAGCAAAGTAGATGTTCGATTTTGTTCGATTGCCGAACCCCGTCGAACACCAACCGTTCGATTGAGTTCGATTAGATTTTTGCTCGATTTTGTTCAATTAGATACCCCGGGCACACTATATTTCTAAGCTTATACGGTGGCCCATTTAGGTACAAAATAAATTTTAATCGCTCATGGTTAAACTTCATATCTTAAAATCCTCTCATGGTTTTGTTGACGAAAGCGACGTCAATATATTTCGCGGTGAATTTTCTTACGTGTGACAGGTTCTAAAATTGAAATTGACGAGTGCACTTTATTTTAGTAAAACTTTTACAATGTTTACTGTCTTAACTATACACTAATTAATACACCTCCAGGACCTCTATGAGCTATTCAATGTAAAAAGAACCTTCACTTTGTTTTGATTTACCATAACACTGTTAGGGCAAGAAAATCAACTCAAGGCAAACACAAAGTACAGAAAAACAAAGTGAACTCGCTGCTTAACACTGAACACGATATCACGCCACGGCAACCTGAGAAAATCACGGCGGCAAAACAAACTCTGCAAATTGATGGTGCCGGTTATGCAAGTCATTTTAAAGCAGTTTCTGTGTAAGAATTGTGGCAGTTTGCGATTTGGGAAGCGGTGTACGCTTACGTAAATAAGCGTACAATGTTGTTTTGACTGCTTTGAACCATCTCCTTTTCGTTGCGGTTTGGTTGCACAGTGATTCAACTGATTATGTTTTATCGTACGCTTTGCTTAATACCTTAGAGAATTTTATAAAGAGAACTGAATGAATTTTCCTCATTTCTGGTAGTACTTAGCCAAGGTAGTACTTAGCCAAGAACAGGTAACTCGCAACGAAGCCGGCGAAATATTCGTTTACGCATCTAGGAGGCCCTGCCAGGGTAAATTCCGACAAGCGACATGGGCCAAAAAGTAGCGACAGCGCTCAAACGAAATAGCGACAAACGACTGACGAAGCCAAATGTATGTCGCTAAATTTCCGACAGCGTTGTGTAGCCTTGACAAAACGCCGACACGAGACATTTTAAAATTCCGACAAGCGACCTGGGACACCCCCCTGGCAGGGCCTCATCTAGGATAACTCAAACGCATGGTTTACCAATTTTCTATGCTTGCAACCTGAATTTGAAATAACTAAAAAAGGATTCTAATCAATTCGAAGGTTAACTGATTTCATTTTCTAGATTCAATTATATAGGTTTATTTTTTTTGCTCGAGTTAATTACAGTGTTACCAAATAAGAAGCCACACTAAACGGTGGCCCATATAGGTAAAGGGTAATATTACGGCACAAGAAATTTGCTGACAGGAAAATGAAATATCTCAAGGCACAACAAAGTTAACTCATGGAAATCTCATGGTTTTGTTCACGAACGAGACGTCAAAATATTTCGTGGTTTATAACCCGTCTGACTTTTCTGGCCTGTAACTTGTTCTAAAATTGAAATATGGCCCTGCACTTTAGGGACTGTGCAATAATTATCAGGAGGGTGGGGGGGGGGGGGGGGCATTAAAACGAGAGGGGGCACAGCGTAAACTCACAGCTTTAGGGAGGGGGGTAACATGTTAATTTCTGGGAAAGTGGGGGGCAACTGAAAAACGGACTGGATCTGGCTATATATATGTCACTTTAAAGCAGTTTCTGTGTAAGAGTTGTGGCTTTTTGTGATATAGGAAGTGGTGCTCGCTATCAAATAAGTTTGTAATGTAGTTTTGAACCGTCTTTGTTTGGTTGCATAATTGACTATTCTGTTTTATCGTACACGTTGCTAAATACCTTAGGGAATTTCATATTGAGAACTGAATAAATTTCCTTCGTTTCTGGTTAGCAAATATGAGGTAGAATAAGTCTGAACTCAGTCACCCAACCACAGGTAACTCGTAACGAAACCGGCGTAAATATTCGTTTATAAACGCGTACGAGATTTCACACACACTGAAGTAAAAAAAAAAAGTACTGCAAGTTTGTAAAATAGAGCAGTTGGATAATAAATCGCTTGAATGCATTTAGGTGTGCACTATCGTTGAGTAGTTTTACTAGTTAAGGTTTGGAATTGTTTGCGGGATTTTTCAGAAAGTGTAGTTTGTAATTAAGCAAGGGCGAAATCGTGTTTTTGATCCGTGTAGCTCAATAATTTTAATTTTCTTTTTAAAATCCACAAATGAACATCACAATTAACTCCACTAATAATAGTCAATGTCTGTATAAAATGTACAAAATGAAAGTGATTAAAGCTTAAAAGCTGAGGTTCGATTGCAGCATAATTTAATGGAATTTATAATTTTAGATTAAAGATGTGACCGCAACAACTCCAAATTCGTTTATAAATGAAGTATAGGCCTGGTTTAAACGTCGCATTTTACATGTGCCGAATACAATACTAATTCGATTCGAAAAAATGTGGCATTTGGTTTTCAATGTCGCATTTAATTGTGTCGCATTTAATTGCTGAGCTATTGCTGAGCGTTCAATTCCAAATATAAAAACCAAAAATTATCCGTCGTGGTTCAGGTTGTCCACAATATCCACGCAAAATGTGGTCATTTCACGTTGTTGCTCCGCAAAGAACGGCTATGAAAGGCAGTGAAGCTGGAGGAGTAGAATACTCGACTGAACTCGCAATTAATTCAAATCTGCCGAATTTAATTGTTTTAAACCTCGCATTTGACATGCACTTAACTCAGCAATTTGATTCGGCGCATGTAAAATGCGACGTTTAAACCAGGCCTTAGTGTATACATTTACGTTTGTTACCTCATATTTGGAGAAGGCTTGTAAATTCTGCACGGCAAAAATTTCAAACCAGCACAATAATATCGGAAACGAACACGCCAGCTTCGTTGTAAGCTTGCTCCAAAACCACCGACATATACAATATAGAAATGTCTAAAAAATAATAACACATTGTCCGGCTCGACATCTATGTGAGTTCACAAACCTGAAGTATCACCGAGTGTTAGGCTAACTACTTTCTGGGTGCAGCAAAACCCAATTAAGCTTTTTAATGCATCAATTAGAATGGTTTTTTGGACGCCTGGCCAGGTAAGACGGTTGAAATGTTATCCGATTTACTGGAGACAGAGTCTGTCTAGAAATAAGATAACAAGCAGTTTTACTGAAGAGCTGATATATGTTTCAATGCAACAACTACACTTGACAACTTTCGATAAAATATATAATTAGTGTTTTAGGCTCGTAATTGGTGGTAATTGGAACAATTTGTAACGCTTTCATTGATACTGTATCGTTGATAGTGTACTATGAACTCGAAAACTCGTCGCAAAACTAAACATCCAGTACCGAAAGCGAAACTAAACGTGACGTATTTCGTGCTCAAGAGAAACAGAAGGATAGTATATGTTATAAACACCACCTTTTGTTGCGCGGATTCAAGTATAACAACGGTGTCACGCGATTACGTGATTTACGTCCCGAGCGTGACAAATTGGATAGCGCGTGACAAACAGACTGTTACTACCAAAAAGTTGTCATCGACGGTTCACACGTGCTGAATCAGAGCTTTTTGTCTGAGATAGCATAAGTTAATCCTAATTATCTGCTAGAACGCTAGATAACTGCAAATACTGTGATTTTGAACGGTTAACATGAGGTTTTGTGGCAATTTTAACGGTTCACAACGGTTCACAACTATTTCTAAAAGAGTTAGATGATCATCTATTCTTTTATCCTGTGAACCGTTGTGAACCGTTGAAAAGCTCTGTTAACCGTCGCTTTTGTATTCGTTGTGTTCAACCTACAAAGTTAATCGACTTTTATTACGATTCATTTAGTGCTTGACGTTTTAAAAAGGAGGAAAGAACATTTCGAAAATCTCGGGACTTCCCGCGGGATAGCACGAGGCATCGTAACATGCCTTATCACATAGGGGGCAAAATTACTAAACGCTGATTGGTTGAGACAGAGGGCATTTTTTCTTAATCACGAGGGCACTTTTTGGTAATCAAGAGGGCATGATTACTTGATCCTGATTGGCTGAGCGCGCGTCGTCTGCACTGAGTTGGTTTCCCGCTTAAAACGAGTTTGAAAAAAGTTCAGAAACGCAGTGCATCCGAGTTTGATATAAATGCGGTTATTTCATCAAATGTGAAAGAAAATCGGTAGGCAGAAATGAGTGGTGCCTTGGTGGAATAGAGAGAGGACTTTTCAATCCAAATTCGTTTGTCACAGCCCGAAAAAACTTCTGGACGATTGGCGCTGCACGGAGAATAGAAATTCATGACGGCTGAGACCACTGAATTGACACTAAAAGATAACATTTCTTCGTTTTGCTTGCTTCGCCTTATTAGAAACAGAGCCTGGAAAGAACATAAATTTTGTTGGTACTTACAGTTTTCGCTGTGGAAAGGAGAATGTAAGGTTCAAGAAGTTATTAAAGCTCGTTCGGACACTTTGTTTATGACTTTCATCGATGCAGCATTTCTGCGCGGTCGGACGCCTCGTAAACAAAGGTAAATAAAATTTAAACTGCATTCAGTTTTATCTGTGAAGGAACTATTATGAGTGAATTGCACATGCTGTGTTATGCTTACTTTTACTGTTTCTCGACATATTAAGTTGATTTTTTATGTGGTCATTTTGCTACGAGCAAATATATTCTTGCCAACCGGTTTACGCCATGGCGGACCTCGTTTAGTTTTCTTTTGTACACAATTTTGCCCTTTATGTGATAAACACGTAATCGCAATATGCCCTCGTGCAATTAAGGATTAATTTCACTTGCATTTTCAAAGTTTTCCAAATTGCCCTCGTCGCTTCGCGACTCGGGCAATTTTGTGAAAACTTTGAAAATGCGCGTGAAATTAATCCTTAATTGCCCTCGGGCCCATGCGATTACATATACTAAGCGAATTGGGCTGTTTTTAGCGATCTATTACTACACAGTGCTCTCTATCTATTTCAGTTGAGGTGGAGTCTTCGAGTAAATGGCTTTATAATAAATATAGCATTGGCACTCCTCTAGGAACACGCTTTTTCTAGCAACAATACCATCTATAGCGTCTTACACAGCCGTTCTTATGGCTAGCCACGCAATAAGTTTCTTTTTTGCTAATAAAAATTGAGTGTAGCGTATTGTGAAGACAAAAGGGCATTTTGTCAGTGTGTTGTAAACACAATTCACAGAGTATTTAATATTTTTGGCTCCTTAGGTTGTAAAAAGAACGCAAATTCTAAAAATTCCACGAAACGTACTTCAGACAGTCATGGACAAAAGTAGTTGAAACAAACGAATATCACACATTTTTCGCGAATGTCTTGACTTACAAGCGGGTAAAGAATATTTAATCCCCCTCTCCCCCCGCTCAATGTTGTTTCCTGGGGTTTGCAATTCAACCGACTTTGTTTTGACCACATAGAAACATTGACAACATTGAAATGGGGGGAGGGGGGTGTTAAGGTACCCTGAATAAGTGGAAATTTGGCTAAGTGTCTCAAGAGTTTTGTCCATGATTGTGGGCAGTCCGAAATGCCTCACACCAATGTGCTTCAAATTGCAATGACTACTTCTTCAGTAAGAAACTATTTTTGTCACACTGTGAGCAAAAATGAACTTCTGAGGGACTTCAATGCATAAAAACTTGCCTAAGGCAGCTCCAAATGAAAATTTACCATTTATCGAGGAGAATCATATCATTTAGTGGAGATGAGGAGTCAAATCCTGGTCCTACCAATTAATATTGCAAATCACTACCTTTTATATCACCCACAAATTCTGTTTGTTTATTAGAATTCAGATTGTCTCAGTGAGGCAGGACTGCACTTGATGTTGGAGGAGGTGGTGATTTCTTTTTTAGGGCTGTATCGTCAACTCTATGGAAATCCTAATAGTCATTTCCATTGTGCGCAGCGTTGGCATGCAGTATTTGGTGAATCATCCTGAACAATTTATAGAGAGTAACACTGAGCATTCAGTTAACAAGGTTATTTGAAAAAAATGTGATGTCAAGGAACATGGGCTGATGCTATCATAATTCAAGCTGTTGCCAATTGTCTTGATTTATCAGTTCATATTGCCGAATCAAATCCAACTTTTTCTCCAGTTACTGCTGTTGAACCAGTGAATGATACAAATGCCCTAAACGTTTACCTTGGACCCCTAGGCGAATTTCATTATGTTTCCACAGTAGAAAACAGAACAATGGAGTAAAGAGACAACAAACAAACAAAAAATGCAGATGAAAACAAACCAGTTGATGACAGTAAAAAACGTAAAGGTTACACAAGAAAATACATGAGCGAATACATGAAACACAGAAGAGCTGATGATAATTCTAGAAAAAAAATGAGAATAAAAAATGAGTGCAAGGCAACAACACTAATAGCAAAACATCCAGGAACAAGAAACATCATGCTGCTTAAAAAAAGACAATTAAACCCAGAACATGTCAGAGAAATTGAACGTTTAAATCTGGACTCCCTCCTCACTAAAGGCTAGCTTGTTTCCTTATTAACATGATGCACTTTCCAACTAAAAGACCTTACAAATGGAACACTTCTTATTCAAAAAGAAGCAAAGGTTCATAGTATAGTAACCGCATACCATGAGGTAGCTCGAAGGAGCCTTTGATTTCGCCTGAGCTTTATGGTTCTTCCATTTCTACAAGTAAACATTTTTGCATTTTTGTTCGTAAATTAAATTTCTCAGGGTAAGTGGAACTGGCCTAGATGCTAGTCTAGATGGGAAAATCTAAACCGCAGTCAATGTCGATTTTAGCCAATCAAATTTGCGAATTGGGCGGTTCCCAGTCCTTAATTGTGAGACACGGTCATTATAATAAATTGCAAGTACTTTTATATCATACCACTACTATTGAGCTTGATTTGGTGTGTACAAGGCTGGATGGTTTTTCCATGCCAGGTCACATCAACCTGTCCACGCTAACGCCCATCAGCTTGGAGTATTATTTTTCTATCGAATTCAGTCAATGGAACTCTATGGTTTTATGTTAATTACAGGTGTGCTTTTACTTTTCAAATACATGTAGGTTGATGTAACTTCCATATCACGTGAATATGGTGGGAGAGCTCCTTTACATCTTTACAAGTTAGATGTCCGGAAGCCCAGATTGAGACGTGTGGGTTATGGACGTGTTCTTACCAACTATCCTGTCAATGAAGAGTTTGAAGAGCAGCTCTCAAGGCCATTTTATTTCCGGCAGAGAGTACATGGAAATGTTGTGGATGTTCTGTTCCTTAAAGCAACCGAATCCCCGGAGGTAGCTGCCTTTAAGAAAGGTAAGATAACACAATATTTAGATCAATAAAACCACACCAACATCTCTTACCTTGACTCGGCGTAACTAATCGAAACATGCGGTAAGCAAGCTAAATTGAATGATTGGGTTCATTTAAGATCGGCAAGCAAACACATCGAACCAGAAAATTTATGTAAGAGTTCCACTTCGTTCGATTGCCGAACCCAGACAAACTCGATTGAACAATAGTCGCCAAAATGTATTTAACAATTACACTACCCGCCCTCATTTTCTATGAGTGAGTAGTCATCGAGGCGCAGCTGAGTAAACCATCGCCTATGGAAAACGAGGGCAAGTGGTCTAATTGTTTTAATAGAAGCTCTAAATCCCAAAACTTACAATTTTATGTACTTTTAAGCCAAAAATAATGAATTATTGTGTCCTTAAAAAGCAACGCGCATGCAACCGTGTTCTATCAGTGAATATGGGAGAAACAATCAGATTCGTGGATTTCTAATAGAAAACTCCAGGTACCAAATATTAAGTCTGTCTTAGAGGCCTTAGCGTGCGCTATTAAAGTTGAAAGCCTCATCAAACAAGCCTAATCTAAACTCCTATATTGATGAATGTGGAGAGACGCTGTGTGGCACACAGGGTTACCAGGGTCACGATATGCTCGGTAACTTGGGGCTTTTCTAGATCCCCTGCGCATTATTTTCTCATAGCAAATGGAAAGTCAACTTCTACAATGTATTTGGTAGATAGAAGTCTGTAAACTATAGAAAAAATTGTAAAGTGTAGAACTCAAGCTTCACAGTTCTTGGATATTTTAGGGACTGGTCATAAAGTACGGGCAGGGGTGGGCCACCATTTTCGCACAAAAAAGGAGTGGGGTGTGTCATGTGTAATCATGCTTTTATCTAATCAGACAAAAGTGTATCAATTTTGTGAGTTTGGGTTGTAAGTTTGAGTTCGAGTTGAAACTACGATAAGCTTTCTTTGGTCCAATCTTACTTCGTGTCACGAGTCTAGTCTCGTGACACAAGGTATATGTGGTGGGTCAGGCTGCATTCTTCTGAATTCTTTAATGTATGACTACATTAAAACTCCTCATTTATATACTAAGATTTCTGACATTTCTGAATGTCGGATTCTGGCGGTTTTATACTACAGACACACTTAAATGGTTCTTACAATAACATTCTAGCCTTTGTGTGAAAAGCTGTTTCAGAAAGCCTTCCAATTGAATTGAAATTGCAAACGCAAGAGTCTTACATACGGGCACTGAAAATGAACTGTGACTCAACAAGAAACTGCGTAGGAGAAGAGCAAGATAGATAACCGGGCATTTAGAAAGGACTAATACAAAGTACAACAAAAGGAGATAAATTTTATCTGATCATTTCTCTTAGATTTAAACAGAAATGTCTATAAGACTAACAACAACAACAAGACAGCGATTGACTCCGGAGTTTAACCTGGCTCAAGAGTATAGTATCGCATATTGTGTTGTATGTTGCCGGAACGTCTATCACTTCTAACTTCAATACCTCAACACTTGATGGAAAAAAAAACTGTTGAGCTTGTTTGAAAACAACCAGAACATAGTGTATTCATCACGAATGATATCACTTATGGTAATTATATCCCGAAGAGCTTGTAGACTCCTTGCACCTGGCCACTGGCTCATACTGTTTCTTATCAGTTGCAGTGCAGTGTTGAACAATAGCATATAATTGCAAAATTTTATTAAAAAAAAACTTGGTGTGCATTATCTCACCGCGTGACCTTGTGCCTTTAAAGTGTGCAGCAAGGCAGGTTTTTTTGTCAATAATCATAATTGTGCATCTTACCTCAAGTCTTTTTCTAAGCGATCATTTTCTGAGCTTTATTTGACGATGGCTGAAGGATTTTCATCTCTGCCGAAGGATTTTCATTTCTGCCTGGCAGGACTCCTCTTTCCTAGAAGAAATGTTACAAGGTTATCCATGGCAGACGAGAACAGTTTTCTTATCAGGGGAAAATTGCTGAGATTCCGATGACAGACGTGCCGAGATTTTGCATGCGCTATTTTGCAAGTAACATATTGAAATTTCAATATCCTGCATGCAAAATCTTGAAATTTCAAGGTTTTTGTATGCAAAATCTTGAAATTTCAAGATTTTGCATGCAAAATATTGAAATTTCAAGATTTTGCATGCAAAATATTAATGCTTCTAACCCATGAGAAACAACAACTCAACAATGATATGTGAAGTAATGGGGTTGGGAATGACGTACTCCACCAATAGGCCATATCACTAAGCAAATCACTAGTCTCACTAAGGGCTCACAACCCCATCTCCTCTCACAAATCACGATCCCCTGCGAGAGGTCCTTGCTCCCCTTCAAGGCTGTAGGTCCCTGCAAGAGGTCCTTACTCCTCCCTACGGTCACAATCCCCTTGGAAAGGTCCTTAGTCCTTAGGGAGTTTTAGACTCGTGGTTAACCCATCCATTCTTTGAGGCTATGGGGCTAAGTTTATTTGTTTATTATAATTCGCACATAATTTCAGAAATAGTCAAATCTGAACCTAAGATCAACTCCCTTCTCAAAGTATATAGATCTGGAGATTAGACAGAGCTAATCAGTTCGAAAAGTGTCTGTGATGCAGATAAACTGCACAAGTCTGAGCAGCATCGGCTACTAACTGTAACTTTCTGTACAAGGAGATCCCAATAGCTACTGTGGGATACTCAAAATGTTAAAAAAATGGAGACATGGACAGTAACCATGCATGGTCAACAAAACTGAGAGGTAACCAAAGGCCTAACTAAATACATGTAATAAGGTACATTACTGTTTATTTACAAAAACATTCTATGTACCATCGTGGGTGGCCTGCTTAACTTATAGGGAGGGAAGGTGGGAAAATCAGTGTCGTAGAACAAGGTGAGATACAGTTTGCCAGCAAGCAGCGAATACGAGACTCGTGTTGAATACCCACGAATTGATTGACAGTGAAATACAAAGCTATCCGAAGCTATTCGTCTGTGGATAAGCAGGCCCATAGTCAGGATTTTGCATGGGGGGGGGGGGGGGGGGGGTAAGCATGAGCGCCTCTGGCACTTAATCCCGAGCGCCGCAGGAGCGAGAATGTAAGGGGGTCTGGGGTATCCTCCCTCAGGAAATTTTGAAAAAATAGGAGACAAGGCTGGTAAACGTGAAGGACATTAGGTAGAATGTATCATTGAAATTAACCTAGAATCACACAATTTGGTCCAAAATATACCACACAAATCTACAAATTGTGGACCTTCAACCCAAACGACCATATTGAATGAAAATAGTCGAGGCACATGAAGTTATTTATTTATTTATTTATTTATTTATTTATTTATTTATTTATTTATTTATTTATTTATTTATTTATTTATTTATTTATTTATCTAAGCGGTAACCGCTGAAACAAGATAGTCGCAAACATTTTTGTGACTTTTTGTATCCACATGTCGTTAAAATATTTCAGTAGAATTTTATTTTATTTTATTTTTTTTTTGCAATTTCTATTTTTATTTTTATTTTCAACAATAAGCCCTGAACTCCAGCTACAGCAAAATATGACTGGCAGCAACCTTATTTATAACTGTGTTGTTTTTTTATTTGGGCATTTATATTCCATTAATAAACGTCAAGGATAAAATATTTAAAACCTTCGTGGCAAGCTATTTTTTCACAATGTCTTGTGAGCCTTATTATTCAATAGTCCGGATTTGCAACCACAAAACGGTTAATTCTACTTGGGACCCTAAATGTAATTGTTTATCACTATGTAATTGATCCAACGGGGCCATTAATTTCGCCGATGTTTTTCTACACTAGCTGCATTCTCATTCCTTCGATTTCGGCACTGTATGTTTACTGAAATAGCGGACTTTAGAATGGCCCGCATATCAACATAGTATCAAAATTAATTGTTGCGTCCATGTTATACCTTTATATTTCAAATTTAAAAGTTTACTGATTCCCAAAAAAAAAGGCTAGAAAAGAAAGAAAAGAATTAATGCTACCGTCCGGATTTGAACCAACGACTGGGCAGATAGCGCATTTTATAAAGAACAGCTCTTTATCAATTGAGCTATCGTAGCTTTGTACTGAAGCATCAATATTTTTTAGAAATTTATATGTGCTTGCTCCTTTTCCTCCTTCTTTTCCTGCTTTCTTATTCTGTTTTTTTTTTTTTACTTTTCCACATCCTTCTTTCTGGCAGTAAAAGTTTGGATGAAATCATTGGTAAACCTAGAAAAAGGGACGTTGATCAATTACAGGTATAATGGCCTGTTTATGGACCAATTTTGCACCAAAAATGTATGGTGTTTTTTTTTTCGATTAGCTCTGTCAAAATGGAGTCGATATGCAAAAAACATAGTCCTATAGAAAGATCAATCCACGCTCTGTCCGTTGCGTATCTGAAAAGTTTACTGATGTGCAAATTGATGATGTCACAAGGGGTTCAATGACCACTCCTCCAAATGTCGACAAAAGTCGACTTTCGCACCAAAAGAGTTAAGAGCACGTGGCAAACAATTGCTTCTTTCTCGGCTGCTAAATGATTTTCGCCAGAAATAAAAACGTAGGGTTAAAAAGAATCATACAGAGATACTTTTCACCAAGTTTTAAGCCAAAAGGTGTAATATTCAGGCTGTATAATTATTTAATCACGGACATGTTTTATATAATTACAGAGCAATGTATGGACATCGAATGGGCACGTTGCAAAGAATTGCTAATTTCTCGGCTTTTCAATGGTCCACACAAGTTGCAAAAATGGACGCTTAGTAACAGTCTTATAGAGATATTTTCCACCATGCTTTAGATTGATAGGTTTAATAACGTAGCTGTAGAATTATTTAATCATTTTAATTACAGATCCACTAGCACAGAGAATGTATGGGCAAGCTTATTACAGAGAATGTATGGGGCTGTTTACACAGAATTGGAAATTTCTAGGTTCTTAAATGATCTACCATAAAAACAAAAATGTAGGGTTAATAAGATTTATACGAAGTTACTTTTCTGCAAATTTGCAGTCAAAAGGTCTAATATTCGGGCAGTAGAGTTATTTAATCCCAGACATGATTTATATAATTACAGAGCAATGTATGGGCATCGAATGGGCACGTTGCAAAGAATTGCAGATATAAAATTGGAGGCTTAATAAGAGACATATAGAGATACTTTTCACCATGTCTTAAATCAAAAGGTTAAATACCCGAGCTGTAGAATTATTTAATCGTTCTAGTTACAGATCCATACAGCGAATGTATGGGCAAGCTTATTATAGAGAATGTATGGGCATGTTGCACTGAATTGCAAATTTCTCGGTTCATAAATGATGTTCACCAAAACTAAAAACGTATGGTTAACAAGAGTCAAAGAGAGATACTATTCGTGCTGTAGAATTATTTAATGGCAGAAATGATTTCTATATTTACAGAGAATGTATGGGCAAATTCTACATAAGTGCTTATATCTCGACTATTAATGATTCAAATCAGACAACATTTTTTTCCTTTAATACCAGTCACACGTAGAAGCTTACCACTAAATTTCACTTCAATAGGTCTAGTATTCGAGCTATACGAATAGTATTATTTAATTTTATTTATTTTATTACTTGTTTGTGTATTTATTTATTTATTTATTTATTTATTCATTTATTTATTTATCTAAGGGGTAACCGCACAAACAAGAGTCACAAAAATGTTTGTAACTATCTTGTTTGTGCGTTTTTGTATCCACATGTCGTTAAAATGTTTCAGAAGCATTTTATTTTGTTGGAATTTCTATCTTTGTTTTTATTTCCAACAATAAGCAAAATATGAGTGGGAGCACCCTTTACTATTGTGGTGTTTTGTTTTGTTTTGTTTTTCTTTTAATTTGGGCATTTATAGTCCATTATTTAACGTCAAGGATAAAATATTTAACAGCTTTGTTGCAAGCTATTTTGTTACAATGTCTTGGGCGCCTTATTATTCAATAGTCCGGATTTGCAACCACAAAACGGTAAATTCTACTTGGGACCCTAAATGTAATTGCTTATCACTACGAAATTGATCTGATGGAGCCATTAATTTCGCTGATGTTTTCTTCACTAGCAGCATTCTCATTCCTTCGATTTGCGAAGTAATAATATACATAATATATCTATTGGCTAAGAACACTGATTGGCTAAGAACACGTCAATTAATTCCAAACCAGTGCAAAAAGTGAAATTGGCAGTGCAAAACGTGAAATTAGCAGTGCAAAACGGTGAAATTGAAAATGATTGACATTTACGCCAGCTTCATGCAAAACCATCTCGGACAAACAAAATGGCGGACAAAAGTGAGACAAGATTGTTTGATCTGTATAACGCAATTTTATTGAAAAGCTTGAAAGTAACGTAAAGTAAAAGAGCACTACAAAAATTACCAATGGTCGAGAGGTGTGAAAGACGAGGAATAATCACAAAAGCAATGAGGACAAAACATAAACTTGAAATTAAACTCAGGTCGACGGCCAATTTTAATACGCCAAAGCGGCACTGACAATCCTCGCCGAAACATATACTCTGAATACTTCAATTCTCTGAAGGGAAACGCGAAGAAGTACTAACCAGACTGCCTAGGAACAGACTACTTCTTAGTTTTGAAGACGAGAGAAGCAAGCATTCTATTTTTTCAAGAGAGAAAGCTGAGAAATTAGGTAAGCTTAGCTAAATTTTTGCAGCTGTTGTTAAAGCTCGCTCAATAACAAAAGGCGCCAAAAGTGGTATTAAAAGGCAAATCTAACCCGTAAAACGTCCGGTGAAATCAGCCAGCAACACGGAGTTGTAGCTGAATGCTCTCCTCTGCACTGAGAAGATCCCTTCGGTGGATTCTAGTTCAGTATTTCGATATTGTGTCAAAACATCATGTGCTGATATGAAGGCTGTTTTCGGCTCGACCGTGCACAAACACGGCACAGACGGAGTTTCTTAAACCCACCGAATAGAACAGCAGCAGAACCTTAGCCGCTTAGGAAAATTCGCTTTGCTATTCAAGTTCTTCAAATTTAACGGCGAGAAGACTAATTCTGAACTAAAAACTTTTCATGCAGCACTTCCATTCACACGTCAAATTTACAGCCAGGCGCTCGGCACATGAATTTGTCACGAAAATTAACAAAGCGTGACAGAAATGGTTGCTTGTATATTATTAACTAGTAATCACATGATTTTTCTCGTGCAATTTGGAATAAATTTTTCAAAGACTACAAATATTTGTTTGCCTTTGAAAAATTTACTCGTGCTTATTTATTCCAAATTGCACTCGAAATCATATGATTACTGGTACTAATTGCACGGCCAGAAGTTAAAAGCATTTAAGACGGAATCCGCCAGGACTTCGAGTAGTGGTTGGACAAAATTATGTACCAAAATTATTTACGCCTTATTGCAAGCTTTTGTGTTACTGCTTCAAATATCTTATCAAAAGAAATCTTTTCTAACAACACCAAACATCGAAAACCAATCTCGAAGTTCCGCTGAATTCCACTAAATCGCTTAAAAGACGCGAGCTTTTGCCTATAGCTTGTGAACATTAAATTTCATTTTCTCAGGCTCTGATAAGAAATTGTTGTACCAAAATTATTTACACCTTATTGCAAACTTTTGTGTTACTGCTTCAAATATCTTATCAAAAGAAATCTTTTCTAACAACACCAAACACCGAAAACAAATTTTGAAATTTCACTGAATTCCACTGAATCGCTTAAAGACGTTTTACAAAATGGCTGCACGTGAGAATTTCCCTATAGCTTGTGAACTCTGAAATTCATTTTCTAGGACTCTGATAAGAAATTGTAGTTGGTGTTATCAGTGATAATTACTTACATCTTTACCTTTTATTTAGGGTAGAAAATAACGCAATAGGATTTAAATTATTCTGGTACTCGATTTTTGTCCAACTTAAATAAATATTACTCGACTTCCTGGTGGATTCCGTCTTAACACGATTAAAAAGCGACTTAAATACCTGTAAGAATATTCTATCAGTCGATAAAAGAGGCTAGAGAAATTGAAAACATACCTGATATCGACCTTCTCTTGTTCAAATTTTTCCGTGATCGCCGTTCAGACCTTCCAGACCTTTCAGGCGGTCGCACCAAAGCGAACTTTTAAACTGAAATGTTTTGAACTTTGGCCATATAACAAACATCTTAGGGCCAATTCGCACTAGCTGACAAATTTTGTAACAATTGGTAGATTTCATCATTAATGTGTTACTTGTTACAGAAAACAAGTGCTAATACGTTTTTTGAGACCTAGAACTTGTCAAATAATTCAGGAAAACAAAGAAGCAGTTGTCTTATGATTGGTCCGCGTTGCACGCGCGATACATTTTGTCAAACAATCGCAAAAACAAGTGCGAACGACTTGTTGAACAAGGGCAAATTTTGTCAAAACGGACAAATTTTCAAAGGGGCAGATGTCCCGCCTCAAGGCAGGACAAGTCATGACAAGTCGCATTCCAACGCCCCTCCTAATGCGAGATAACAATATGTTGTTGATTGGCTATTGTGTTTGGTCTGGATTGTACTAAAAAACAACAGGCAAAATTTTTCCGCGATAGGCGGCAAAACATGTTTGTGTGCCGAGGTGAGGTCGTGGAAGGATGGTGAGGTCGTGTAAGGATGGTAATACCGGGGTTTGAACAAATGAATGCGCAGGGAGCCAGTTTGTGCCGATAAATGGAGGGGAAAAGAAATAGTTTACTTGCCACATTTTCCCTGCAGGTCAGCACAAAAACATCACTTCACGCACACTTCAAATGCAAATCGTTTTAAAATATTTCACCACGTGGACCCGCCTGATTATTTGATATTTGCACAAGACGACCGTGCCGAGAAATGTACCAGGATGCCAGTAGCACGTGCAGAGCTATTGTAATAACAATTACACCTTTTGTTTTCTTCAAAATGTCTCTGACTTGTCGTGACAATTTTGTTTTTGTCAAAAATGTTATGACATTTAAAAGTTGTCCGCTAGTGCGAATCGGCCCTTTGTCAAAAATGTTATGACATTTAAACTTGTCCGCTAGTGCGAATCGTCCCTTATTAACCGAACTTAGTCGGTCTGTATGGGATAATCTTGACCTCGGTCGTGAGTTCAGACCGAACGCAGTGAGGTCTGTACTCACGACCTCGGTGAAGATTATCCTATACAGACCTCCTGCTCGGTTAATAAGAGCTAAGTAGAATTATTTAATCGCAGACATGATTTATATGATTTGTATCATCACAGAGCAATGTATGGGCATCGAATGGGCACGTTGCAAAGAATTGCAAATTTCTCGACTACTCGATGGTTTACACAGATACAAAATTGGACGCTTAATTAGTGACATATAAAGATATTCTCCACCATGTTTTAGATCGAAAGGTTAAATACTGGAGCTGTAGAATTATTTAATCGTTTTAGTTACCAATCAATACAGAGAATGTATGGGCATGCTTATTACAGAGAATGTATGGGCATGTTGCACTGAATTGCAAATTTCTCGGTTCATAAATGATTTTCACCAAAACTAAAAACGTATGATTAATAAGAGTCATAGAAAGATACTTGTTTTCAAATTTTAGGTCAAAAGGTGTAGTATTCGTGCTGTAGAATTATTTAATGGCAGAAATGATTTACATATTTACAGAGAATGTATGGGCAAATTTTAAATAAGTGCTTATATCTCGGCTATTAATGATTCAAACAGACAAAAACTTTTTTCCCTTAATACCACCCTTGCACCCTTCTTTTCAGTACTTAATCATTGCAGAAAAAATGTCAGATTATTAAATGTTTTGGACCCTAAAGCTGAATTTTTGTAATCTGTTGATCTCAAAACAATATGTTACAGAAATCTTTGCTTCGTTTTCTTGTAGAGCAAGTTGTCAACAAAAACTAATTTGGAATTTATTTAAATCAAATTTACAACTACCACATGGCTAATTCCCAAATGTAAAAAAAAAAACTTGGGTCTTGAGAGGCATTCCAGTTAATCTGAATAGCACACTGGTTAACCTTAATAGCTCTCTGGTTAGCCTAAACGGTACTCCAGTAAGCCTGAGTATAGTTAGCTTAGGTGGCTTGAGGTTAGGCTATATATTTATTGGGTTAGGAATTTCTGGCTTGTATGGCACTTATGTGTCATGAAACATGCGAGCCATGTGAGCCATTCCAGTTAACCTACATAAGATTCCAGTTAGCCTAAATAGCACTCCACTTAGCCTTAAAAGCACTTTGCCTGTTGCCAAACAGTGCATTGTCACAGTTAAGAGATCAACAACTACCTGAACTTGTAATAATTCATAGTTTAACTCACCAGTAATCCAGAATGTCCTCAGTTCTGAATTCTGTAAATCCTGTCTAAATATTAGGCATTCTATTAATCCCACAAAATACCTGTAGACCACAAAATGCAAAAGAAACGTAAATTTATGTCTACCAATACAATTCACGTCATGCATGGGAAGATACAAATTTAAAGTTAAGTTAATCAAAAACCAAATCAAATGAAATTTTTCTTTGCGGCCTGGACCGGAATGGCCACTCGGTCAATATTCTGACAAACATTTCTTCACGTCTAAATAATGAAAGGATGCAATTATTTTTATTAATTTGGAGTAGCTTAAAATTCAGATGACAAGCATAAATACAATTACATGCCTCGATGAACTGACTGACACTCAATTTTTTTTTTCCTGCGAGCTCGGCTTTAATTCCAGTTAGCATGATTCTATCGTTAGCACTTTTATAAATATTCACACATGATAAACGTGGAAGGCATAAGCTTAAACCAGTCTTCAAAATAAAATCGTTGTACAATGAGAAACGCTTACTTCAGGTCACTGTAAGTTTCTGTTAGAAATGTTTGTGAAACGTTTTCCTCGCCGTTTCTCCTCATTACATATTCTTCTTCATTGGGAATATGAATAGAAGAAGAATACCCTGTGTTTGGAAACTCGTTGTGATCGCGTCAAGAAGGAAGAACATCTGCAAAACTATCCTATATAACTCAAAATCCCGTTTCTCGTTGCAAACGTCGCCATTTTGAACATGTTCTTGCCGTGAGCCCGCAATACGGACCTCTGAATAGTCAGCGGGGAGGGGGAGGGGCTGCTGCTAAACTTCTCCCCAGGCTCCACTCCTTTCGTCTGATAGATAGATAGATAGATAGAAAGAAACAAAATCCATCCTCGCCAAAAGCAATTAAAATGAGAAGAAATTGACAACGCCATCATAAAGAGTATACACTCACGCCTTTGGCAAACTTTTCTTTTATTTCTACCGCAAATGGTCGCTGATTGGGAAGCCAACAAACTTTTCAATTGTATTTTTCACTGCCATACATTTTTAGGAAAAAGTAATCATGGCCATTTTTAAACACACTATTTTAAAAGCTACAACCTCGCTTAGAAAGATGCTAAGAGAAAGATTCTAGTGAAGTTTTCAAGCAAATTTAAAATTGTAGTCCTTTCTGGTTACGTGACAGATGACGTCGTAACAATGAAAGTGATAAAAATGTATTTAGCATGGAAGTATCTACCAACATGTACTTTGTTGTTTCTTCACATTTAATGCAACGCTAGATATACACTTGTACCCAGACTCCCGCAATGTGACGTGACTAATGACGTCATCATCCTATGTCTCATATAAGAACTAGTATGGTAAGAGTTATTTCAATACGACGTAGTACTCCTGCTGGCTTCAAACTGACGAAGTTATTTGGAATTTACGATTTTTCAGTTCCAAAGGATTCTGGGAAGGTTCTTATTATAATTATATATTGTTTTTATAATTAATATGGGTAATCAAATGGTGATGAGTGAAATAAAGAAATAATTTCATGCGCGTTTTTTCAAAATTCTAACTTTTTACCTTTTAATATCATTGGTGACAAATTACGCTTACAATCGTAGTTTTTTTACTTGTTTATTGTATAGTCATGAACGGACCGCCTGGAAACGACGCCTGTGTAAAATGTTAAAACATCCGCTCAATGCCATTCATGTTATCGCTAAAAGTTTATAAGATGACCAAACAAACTGGCCAAGGTGAAATTCAAGCGAATATGTGCAGAGTTTAAGCTTTAAGATCATCTTTTAAAATCCTGTACGCCATCTTGGCACTGAGACGTGGGAAACTTTGCCATGGCAATTTTGAAATTTCACATGTGAAATTATGTATTCGCGCTAAAATTTCGCCCCAAAATTAAGGAGTAATTTGTCACCCACGATATTATTATTATTATTATTATTATTATTATTATAGTTATTACAAGTGAAACCGGTAAAAACAATATATAATTATATATCCCATAGAAAACAGGTAAATGTGAAAATAGATTAGTGTGTATCAATCAGTTCAATCTGCAGCTTCCTTTCATAAGCAAATGCCCACATTGTGCAGTTCCAGAAAATATCCATACCCACCCCAAGGATGGTCATTGGAAATTCCGAGGGGGATGGGGGTCTCAATAGCAAAAATTTTAAAAGAAAGTATGAAGCTAAACTGGACATCCCAGGGGGTGGGAGGGTCAAAACCAAAAAACCATCCTCGGGGGAGGTATGGATATTTTTTGGAACCACACCCTGTGGAACCAAGCCTGTGCTGCAAAAAAACTTGAGACATTAAACTTAACCTGGAGTGAAATTTATGGCCTGTGATAATAATTAATGATGTAAATTCTCTGTTATTTCATTATTTTTACATGTTTATATTGAAACAAAATTTTTTTGTCATGAACCCCAGAATGGTTTTAAAACTTACATGCAATTAAGTATCAGTATTTAAATGTAGCCATATTGGGTTCTGGGATGTTCATATTATATAAATAGCTATAAATGTCACTAAAGAAGAATTGCTAGAATCGACTGTCACATAAGTATGTGTAAAACTAAGAGATCAACAACTACCTGAACTTCTTATAGTCCATCGTTTAACTCAACAGTAATCCAGAATGTCCTCAGTTCTGAATTCTGTAAATCCTGTCAAAACATCAGGCATTCTGTTGGCCCCCAAAATTACCTGTAGACCACAAAATGCAAAAGAAACGGAAATCTATGTTTACCAATACAATAAAACATCATGGGAAGAACAAATTCTAAGTTAAGAAATGGTCTCATTTATTAAACATGCCCAAAGAGGCATTCCAAAACGTGAGTAGCACTGTTTAATTGAAGTCTAGATTAGCTACCAGGTTGACTGCAAGTAGTCTCTAGTCTAACTTTAATAAAAAAAAAAAAGAGATCACACTGAGCTGAAATGTAGTAATTTCAAATTTCCCTGACGTAATTTTTCTTTGCGGCCTGAAATGGCCACTTGGTCAATATTCTGAGGAACATATAAATAATGAAAGGATGCGATTCTTATTAATTTGAAGTACAGTAGCTTAAAATTCAGATGAAAAACATAATTAAATAACAGTTACATGCTCGATACATGCCTCGACGAAATGACTGCCATTTAATACTTTCTCCTCGTTCTCACTATCTATTTTTACGCCGAGCTCGGCTTTAATTCCAGTAAACTAAGTTGATAAATGATAAAAAATTACAATAAAAACGTTCACTGGCTTAAAATGTTAAAAGAACATGAGCTTTCGGCTGTCGCTCTACGGCCTTCGACGGATAAAAATGGAATACAAGATGAATATAATATATACAAAAAAGGTGAGATAAAAAAAATATGAATAAAAGCAAAGTGAAAAAGTGCTAATTAGGTGACTATTTCTTAAAAAGAATACAATACTGGTTTGGAATCGGCTTAGAGTTATTGTCAGCATGCTCAGTAGCAAAGGTGTGCCAAGCTTCCAAAGTTTTTCTAATCCGAAAAGAGCCTTTGTCAATGACGCTAGAATTGTCAAAGTCTATGCGATGGTCGAATGACCAAGCATGTTTCGCAATGTTTGAGCCATATGCATTAGCACAGGTTTTGACATTCCTGATATGTTCTTTCTTGCGAGTTTCAAAGCAACGGCCAGTTTGACCTATATAGCACCAACCACAATCGGCACAGGGTATTTTGTAAACCACATTCGGTTGATGTTCAGTAGATGGTCTTAATTTGGGAGAAGGGAACTCCTGTTGTAAAGTTTTCAAGGGCTTATTAATGACTTGAATTTCTTGTCTTCGAAGAATTCTTGTTAGTGGTTACGTGACACCACTGATGAAAGGAAGGACAGCGTAAATAGGCTGCGCCTCTAGAGAATTCTAACAGTTACGCTGTCCTTCCTTTCATCAATGGTGTCACGCAACCACTAACAAGAATTCTTCGAAGACGCTTACCTCAGGTCCCTGTAAGTTTCTGTTACCCACGTTTTCGCAGGTTTCTACTCATTCCATATTCTTCTTCATCGGGAATGCAAATAAAGGATGTATATCCTACGTTTGGGGACTCGTTTTGATCGTGTCAAGAAGGAAAAACATAGACAAAACTGTCCTCTATAACTCAAAATCACTCCATTAGATTCCTCTTTCTCGTTGCCATTTTGAAAATGACGTGAGCCCGCAATACGAACCACTGGGAATCCGCTGGGGAGACCCCAGTAGGGGGGAGGGGGAGGGGCAGCTACTTAACCTCTCCCCAGGCCCACTCCTTTCGTCTGAGAGAAATTAAATCCATCCTCGCCAAAAGCATTTGAAACAAGAAGTTGCTATAGCAACTTAAAACCGCGCTTATATTTTTGGCTAATTAAGAGCTTTCTTTCTCAAAAGTCACGGTTAAAATTAATCTGTTTGCATTATGAGTAAAGGACTAGCAAAGTAGTCACGTTAGTCACACAATCCGAGGTTTACGCTGTCCCCGGCTATCTTTAGCTTGGGGTTTTTTCCCTTCTAATGACGTAACCCCTGCACGTTCGGGCACGCTCAATTGTTTACTTAAGCAAATATTTCATTTCCTTTCAAATATTTGAACTCACTTCAAGGAAATAGCCAAAGAATTCACTTCGATTGCCTAAACCCACAAGAAATACTAGCAGAAAAGGAAACAAATTAAATAAATGACCGTCGCTTTTGCCGACATAAACATGCAAATGAAACACAATGTTATTCGTCACGTAACGAAAGTGAAACCTGCAACATCAGCGCATTCCATGGCTGACCTAATACCCTTTTCAGTGTATTCAACATTCGCTTTGAATCGAACGCTTCCATAAAACCAAAAGAAAATATACTTTATACACAATAAAGAAAACAATATCCGCAACATTTTCCGTACATTCATGTTTCAACAGCTTTTGGCGAATAAACATCACAGGTTGCGTGATTCAGTCCCCAGCTATCTTTAGCTTGTTGTTTTTTCCCTACTAATGACGTAACCCCTGCATGTTTGGGCACGCTCAATTGTTTACTTAAGCAAATATTTTATTTCCCTTTAAATCTTTGAACTTGCTTCGATGAAACAGCTAAAGAATTTCTTTTCAATTGCCTAAACTTTCAAGAAATACTCGCAGAAGTGCAAATAAATTAATGACCGTCGCTTCTGCGGATATAAACTTGCTAAAACAAACAAACAATGCGAACAAAATGATGAAGAAACAGTGTGCGTGACAATTGACGGTTGACTTGTTGCAGTCGAAATTATGCAAATTTTGGCCAAATTCCCACGTGCCCGTCGCGTAAAGCAAGATGGCAAACTATTTAACATTCGTGATTTGAATGGAGCCGCCTTTTGAACATTGAAATATTTTCTTCATGAATGGAATATTGAAGCAAAGAATTAAATCAAATTCCATAAATAAATTCATTATTCGCCCTCGATAGAAACGCTTGAGCTGTTGTGACTGCAACGACCGTCGCTTCTGGCGAAATAAACATGCCAAGTAAACACAATCTTATTTGTCACGTAGCGAAAAGTGAAAGCTGAAACGTCAGCGCATTCCATCGCTGACGTAATACTTATTTTTTTAGGAAATTTAATATAATTATTCCCTTTCAATCCAACGCTTTCATAAGAGGAAACGAAAAAATATTTTATACACAATTAAGAGCACAATATCCGTAACATTTCCCGTACATCATTGTTCCAACAGTTTTTGGCGAATAAGCATCCCAGGTTGCGTGATTCAGTCCCGATCGTGATTTGGCCGAGGGGAGGTTTGGGTCTGGTCACCGACAAAAAAACGAAAAAAAAAAAATCCCGTGCAGAGCAAGAACCGCGCTCGGCCCATGGCCGCGCGGTTAATGAGAAGAAACTTACAACGCCATCATAAAGAGCATGCACTCCTGCCTTTGGCAAAATTTTCTTTTATTCCTACCGCAAATGATCGTTGAGTAGGAAGCCAAAGAACTTTTCAATTGTATTTTTTTCTTCCGTACATTTTTAGGAACAAGTAATCATGGCCATTTTTTGAAACACTATTTAAAAGGCTACAACTTCACTTAAAAAAATCCTAAGAGGGAGATCCTAGTAAAGTTTTCAAACGAATTTAAAAATGCGGTCCGCTCTGGTCACGTGACCGATGACGGCATAACAATAAAAGTGATAAAAATGTACTTAACATATAAATATCTACCAACATGTAATTTATTGTTTCCTCACATTTCAGTACCCGGGCAGTCTGAAATGCCTCACACCAATGTGCTTCAAACTGCAATGACTGCTTTTTCAGTAACAAAATATTTTTGTCACAGTGAGCAAAAACGAACTTGAGAGCAATGTCACGTGACTAATGATGTCATCGCCCTACGTCTTATACAAGAAGTGGTTATTGTTAGGAGTTATTTCTATACAACGTTATACTCCTGCTGGTTTCAAAGTGACCAAGTTATTTGGCATTTACGATTTTTCAGCTGCAAAGGATTTTGGGAAGGTTTTTATTATAATTGGCCATGTTCTAAACGAGCAGGGGACTGGGTACGAACATATTTTTTTCTTGGTGCGAATATTCAGTATCGATTGCATTGAAAATGGGGCACGTCATCTAAAAGAGCATCCAATAACTAGTTACTTCACCAAATTTGATGGTTATTGGTTTAAACGCAAAGGCATGGTACACTTTTAAAAAAAGAGAGCTTAGTATGGATTGGAGGACGTCTGTCCCTCCAATCCATACTAAGTGTACCATGCCTTTGGGCATAAACCAATAACCGTCAAATTTGGTGAATTTACTAATTTTTGGATGCTCTTTCAGATGACGTGCCCCATTTTTCAATTCAATCGATATTGAATGTTTGTACCAAAGAGAAAATATGTTAATACCCAGTCCCCTGCTCGTTTAGAACATGGCTAATTATATATTGTTTTTATTATTATTATTATTATTATTATTATTATTATTATTATTATTATTATTATTATTATTATTATTATTACAAGTGAAAGCGGTAAAAACAATATATAATTATATATCCCATAGAAAACAGGTAAATGTGAAAATAGATTAGTGTGTATCAATCAGATCAATCTGCAGCTTTCTTTCATAAGCAAATGCCTACATTGTGTGGTTTCAGAAAATATCCATACCCACCTCAAGGATGGTCACTGGAAATTCCGAGGGGGATGGGATCTCAATAACACAAATTTTAAAAAGAAAGTATGAAGCTAAACTGGAAATCCCAGGGGGTGGGAGGGTCCAAACCAAAGAACCATCCTCAGGGGAGGTATGGATATTTTTTTTTGGAATCACACCCTGTGGAACCAAGCCTGTGCTGCAAAATAAAAAAACTTGACACATTGACTTAACCTGGATTAAAATTTATGGTCTGCGATAATAATTAATGATGTCAACTCTTTGTTATTTCATTATTTTTATATGTTTTTATTGAAACAAAATTTTTCTGTCATGAACCCCAGAATGGTTTTAAAACTTACATGTAATATTAAGTGTCAGTATTTACATGTAGCTATGTTGGGCTCTGTGATGTTCATATTATATAAATAGCTGTAAATGTCACAAAAGTATATTCAGGTTTTAACTGGCAACATGTGGGAGTCAATCATGTGGCAATTTTATTACATTGACACAATGTGTATTTTTGAGTTCATATTGACTAACAGGAATGCCCTTGCAAAGTGTTCAAGTCACCTGTAAATAGAACAAAACAAACAAAAACTATTTATTTTGATGAAATTGAAATTTTCCAGCATGCAGACTGTATATTAAAATTAAATGGCCTTTTTCAGTGTGTGAAGAAAAAAATTGGCTGTTTTTATGTTGGGCTAGTGGATCCAATAATTTTTTCCACTTGCTTAAGATAGCCAAAGGGCATTTATGGATTTTTATTTTTTGTTGTAGTTGTTTCGAAAGAAACATGGGACTTTGGGTAAGCTTATAATGGTTTCACCTTGCCCAGTCTACCTGGGTCAGGCAAGGAAGAAATCAATTTTCTTTGCACCCCTCTTTTCATTAATCATTGCAGAAAAATGTCAGATTATTTTAAGCTGAATTTTTGTAATCTGTTCATTTCAAGACATTACACCACAGAAAAAAAAATCTATGTTTGGTTTTGTTGTAGAGCAAGTTGGCAACATTATGTCACAGAAAGCTATGTTTGGTTTTCTTGTAGAGCAAGTTGGCAACAAAAACTAAGCTGGAGTTTGTTTAAATCAAATTTACAGCTACCACTTGGCTAATTCCCATATGAGTTAAAAAAAAAAAAGAAAACTTGGGCCTTGACAAAGTATGAGCCAACAAGGCATGAGAGCCATTCCACTATATATAAATAGCAGATTGGTTAGCCTAAAAAGTTCCTTGGTCAGCCTAAGCAGTACTCCAGTTAGCCTGAGTATAGTTAGCTGAGGTGACTTGAGGTTATCCTAATGAGTGGACTTAGGTATTTCTGGCTTGTATGGCACTTATGTGTCATGAAACATGCAAGCCATTCCAGTTAGCCTGCATAAGATTGCGGGTGGCCTACATCCAGTTAGCCCTAAAAGCACTTTGATTGCCAAACGGTACATCATTTTGCTTGCAGTTAGCTTTATATTGGAATTAGGGTTTTCTGGCTTGCTTAAGTTTTAGGCCTCATGGATTTTTACATTGCTGCTTTAAAATGCTACTACTGAAGGTCATCCAACAACTGAATACAGGCCTTAAGAAAATGTCAAACAGATTTTTTATAAAGTGGATAAATGTCTGGTCAAAGAGCAGATCTTAAATGCCTCAGGTAATGAATGTGTGTAGAGAGAAGGAAGGAAATTGCTAGAATTGACTGTCACATAACTATGTGTAAAAACTAAGAGATCAACAACTAGCTACCTGAACTTGTTATAATCCATCGCTTAACTCAACAGTAATCCAGAATGTCCTCAGTTCTGAATTCTGTAAATCCTGTCAAAACATTAGGCATTCTATCAGTCCCAAAAATTACCTGTAGACCACACAATGCAAAAGAAACGTAAATCTATGTATACCAATACAATAAAACATTATGGGAAGAACAAATTTTAAGTTAAGAAATGGTCTCATTTATTAAACATACCCAAAGAGGCATTCCAAAACAGGAGTAGCACTGTTTAATTGAAGTCTAGATTAGCTACCAGGTTGACTGCAAGTAGTCTCTAGGCTAACTTAAAAAAAGAGATCACATTGAGCTGAAATATTTCTTCCAATCAGTTCAAAGGTATCACATCAAAGGTGTTGCAGTAATTTCAAATTTCCCTGACGTAATTTTTCTTTATGGCCTGAAATGGCCACTTGGTCAATATTTTGAGGAACATTTCCGCACGTATAAATAATGAAAGGATGCGATTCTTATAAATTTGAAGTACAGTAGCTTGAAATTCAGATGACAAACATAAATAACAGTTACATGCCTCGACGAAATGACTGCCATTTAATATTATCGCCTCGTTCTCACTATCTATTTTTTTACGCCGAGCTCGGCTTTAATTTCAGTAAGCTAAGTTGATAAACATGATAAACGTCGAAGACATAATCTTTGACCAGTCTAAAAAAAATCATTGTACAATGAGAAACGCTTTCCTCAGGTCCCTGTAAGTTTCTGTTACCCACGTTTTCTCACGTTTGTACTCATTCCATATTCTTCTTTATCGGGAATACAAATAAAGGAGGTATACCCTACGTTTGGGGACTCGTTTTGATCGCGTCAAGAAGGAAAAACATCAACAAAACTGTCCTCTATATCTCAAAATCACTCCATTAGATTCCCTTTTTCTTGTCGCTATTCGTCGCCATTTTGAAAATGCTCTTGTCATGAGCCCGCAATACGGACCACGGGTAATCCGCTGGGGAGACCCACAGCAGGGGGGGGAGGGGAGGGGCAGCTACTTAACATCTCCCCAGGCCCACTCTTTTCGTCTGAAAGAAATTAAATCCATCCTGGCCAAAGGCAATTAAAATGAGAAGAAACTGACAACGCCATCATAAAGAGCATGCACTCCTTCCTTTGGCAAAATTTTCTTTTATTCCTACCGCAAATGGCCGTTGAGTAGGAAGCCAACAAACTTTTCAATTGTATTTTTTACTGTCGTCCGTTTTTAGGAAAAAGTAATAATGGCCATTTTTAAAAACGCTATTTAAAAATCTACAACTTTGCTAAAAAAAATCCTAAGAGAGAGATCCTAGTAAAGTTTTCAAGCGAATTTAAAAACGTGGTCCGTTCTGGTCACGTGACCGATGACGTCACAACAATAAAAGTGATAAAAATGTACTTAACATATAAATATCTACCAACATGTAATTTGTTGTTTCCTCAAATTTAAAGCAACGCGTGATACGCACTTGTACCCAGACTCCCACTTTTTGAAAATTGTACATAGCTCCCTTAATATTTATATTTTGTTCGGTACCCGGGCAGTCTGAAATGCCTCACACCAATGTGCTTCAAACTGCAATGACTACTTTCCCAGTAACAAAATATCTTTGTCACAGTGAGCAAAAACGAACTTGAGAGCAATGTCACGTGACTAATGACGTCATCACCCTATGTCTTATACAAGAAGTAGTTATTGTTAAGAGATATTTCTATACGACGTTGTACTCCTGCTGGCTTCAAACTGACCAAGTTATTTGGCATTGACGATTTTTCAGCTGCAAAGGATTTTGGGAAGGTTTTTATTATAATTATATATTGTTTTTATAATTATTATTATTATTATTATTATTATTATTATTATTATTATTATTATTCACATTCACCTGTTTTCTATGGGATATATAATTATATATTGTTTTTACCGGTTCACTTGTAATAATAATAATAATAATAATAATAATAATAATAATAATAATAATAATAAAAACAATATATAATTAGCCATGTTCTAAACGAGCAGGGGACTGGGTACAAACATATTTTTTTCTTGGTGCGAATATTCAGTATCGATTGCATTGAAAATGGGGCACGTCATCTAAAAGAGCATCCAATAACTAGTTACTTCACCAAATTTGATGGTTATTGGTTTAAACGCAAAGGCATGGTACACTTTTAAAAAAAGAGAGCTTAGTATGGATTGGAGGACGCCTGTCCCTCCAATCCATACTAAGTGTACCATGCCTTTGGGCATAAACCAATAACCGTCAAATTTGGTGAATTTACTAATTTTTGGATGCTCTTTCAGATGACGTGCCCCATTTTTCAATTCAATCGATATTGAATGTTTGTACCAAAGAGAAAATATGTTAATACCCAGTCCCCTGCTCGTTTAGAACATGGCTAATTATATATTGTTTTTATTATTATTATTATTATTATTATTATTATTATTATTATTATTATTATTATTATTATTATTATTATTATTATTATTACAAGTGAACCGGTAAAAACAATATATAATTATATATCCCATAGAAAACAGGTGAATGTGAACAGGTTAACAAAATAGATTAGTGTGAAGCAATCTGCAGCTTACTTTTGTAAGCAAATGCCTACATTGTGCGGTTCCAGAAAATATCTATACCCACGGCAGGGATGGTCATTGGAAATTCCGAAGGGGGAGGGGCGGGGGGAGGGGGAAATGATCTCAATAGCCCAAGTTTTTAAAAGAAAATATGAAGCTAAACTGGAAATTCCAGGGGGTAGAAGGGTCCAAACCAAAGAACCATCCTTGGGGGAGGTATGGATATTTTTTGGAACCACACATTAGACTGCCATTAAACTATTGAAGACACTTTAGCCTGTGCTGCAAAAAAAAATTGACCTCTTTACTTAACCTGGAGCAAACTTTATGGTCTGTGATAATAATTACGTAAATTATCTGTAATTTCATTATTTTTATTGGAACAAAATATTTTTGTCACGAGCCCCAGAATGGTTTTTAAACTTTCATCTAATAAAGTGCAAGTATTCACATCTAGCCTAATTAGAGTCTGGGATGCCCAACATAATCACTTACTTATCCTCATCGGGCCCATGAGAAGTCTTTAGGAGCCACGTTCATATTACATAAATAGCTATAAATGTCACTAAATTATATACAGGTTTAAACTGGCAACATGTGGGAATCAATCATGTGACAATTTTATTACATTAACACAATGTGTATTTTTGAGCTCATTTTCAAGTTGACTAAGAAGAATGTAATTGCAAAGTCTTCAAGTCACCTGTAAATAGAAACAAAACAAACAAAAACTATTTATTTTGGTGAAACTGCTATCTTTCCAACATGCAGACTGTATATTAAAATTAAAGGAGCTCTGTCACGGGGATTTTGCAGATTTTTGGTCTAAACTGTTCTGAAATAAGTGGTAGGCAACATAACCCATGAAAATCATTTTCTTTGAACATCTAAAGGAAGATATTACCTTAATATTTGGATAGAAATCTAACTACGGCTTTAAATATTGATTTTATTGTAGACGTGCGGAAACAACTTGAAAAGTTTAGCTAAACTTTTCAAGTTGTAATCCATTTCCATCGTAGCCATCTGCAGCTAAAGACGCTTTTTAACAGTTTCGTTGCTTAAATATAGCAATTGTTAATAAAACCGGACTATTATTTTTTGGTTTCCTTCGACACAAATATAAACTTTGGCAGTTCAAAAATCTGTTAAAATCCGTGACAAAGCCCCTTTAAATGGCCTTTTTCAGTGTGTAAAAAAAATGACTGCTTTCATGTCGGGCTAGTGCATCCAATAATTTTTTACACTTGCTAGATAGCCAAATGACATTTATGGATTTTTAACTTTGTTGTTGTTTCCAGAGAAACATCAGCCTTTGGATAAGCATATAATGGTTTCACCTTGCCCAGTCTACCTGGGTCAGGCAAGGAAGAAATCAATTTTCTTTGCACCCTTCCTTTCAGTAATCATTGCAGAAAAATGTCAGATTTTTAAATGTTTTGGACCCTAAAGCTGTATTTTTGTAATCTGTTCATCTCAAAACATTACGTTACAGAAATCTTTGTTTGGTTTTCTTGTAGGGCAAGTTGTCAACAAAACTAATATGGAGTTTATTTAAATCAAATTTACAACTACTACATGGCTAATTCCCAACAGTATAAAAAAAAATAAAAAAAAACTTGGGTCTTGACAAAGTGCAAGCCAACAAGTCATGAGAGGTATTCCAGTTAACCTGAATAGCACACTGGTTAGCCTAAACAGTACTCCAGTAAGCCTGAGTATAGTTAGCTTATGTGGCTTGAGGTTAGGCTATATATTTATTGGGTTAGGAATTTCTGGCTTGTATGGCACTTATGTGTCATGAAACATGCGAGCCATTCCAGTTAACCTACATAAGATTCCAGTAGGCCTAAATAGCACTCCAGTTAGGCTTGAAAACACTTTGCCTGTTGCCAAACAGTACATTATAACAGTTAAGAGATCAACAACTACCAGAACTTGTTATAATCCACTCGGTCAATATTCTGACAAACATTTCCTCACGTCTAAATAATGAAAGGATGCGATTCTTATTAATTTGAAGTAGCTTAAAATTCAGATGACAAGCATAAATACAAATTACATGCCATGACGAACTGACTGACACTCAAAGTCTTTTTTTCCTTCGAGCTGAGCTTTAATTCCAGTTTGCACGATTTTATCGTTAGCACTTTTATATATGCTCACACATGATAAACGTCGAATACATAAGCTTAAACCAGTGTTCAAAATAAAATCGTTGTACAATGACAAACGCTTACCTCATGTCCCTGTAAGTTTCTGTAAGAAATGTTTGCGAAACGTTTCCCTCGCCGTTTCTCCTCATTACATATTCTTCGTTATCGGGAATACGAATAGAAGAAGAATACCCCGTGTTTGGAAACTCGTTGTGAGCGCGTCAAGAAGGAAAAACATCGGCAAAACTACCCTATAAAACTCAAACTATGTAACTCGTCGCCATTTTGAACATTTTCTTGTCGTGAGCCCGCAATACGGACCACCGGGAATCCCCTAGCAGCGGAGAGGGGGAGGGGGAGGGGGAGCGGCTGCTGCTAAACTTCTCCCCAGGCTCCACTCCTTTCGTCTGAAAGAAATAAAATCCATCCTGGCCGGAAGCAATTAAAATGAGAAGAAACTGACAACGCCATCATAAAGAGCATACACTCCTGCCTTTGGCAAAATTTTCTTTTGTTTCTACCGCAAATGATCGCCGAGCAGGAAGCCAACAAACTTTTCAATTGTACTTTTCACTGCCGTACATTTTCAGGAAAAAGTAATCATGGCCATTTTTAAAAGCAGTATTTAAAAAACTACAACTTCGCTTTAAAATATCCTAAGAGAAAGATTCTAGTAAAGTTTTCAAGCGAATTTAAAATTGTGGTCGTTTCTGGTCACGTGACAGATGACGTCATAGCGATGAAAGTATTAAAAATGGATTTAGCATGGAAGTATCTGCTAACTTCTACTTTGTTGTTTCTTTACATTTAATGCAAAGCCAGATACGCACTTGTACCCAGACTCCCACTTTTTGAAAATTGCACATAGCTCCCTTAATATTTATATTTTGTTCGGTTCCTGGGCAGTCCGAAATGCCTCACGCCAATGTGCTTCAATCTGCATTGACTGCTTTTTTAGTAGCAAACTATTTTCGTCATAGTTAGCAAAAACGAACTTCTGAGCAAAGTCACGTGACTAATGACGTCATCACGCGATGTCTCATATGAGCAATAGTTTATGGTAAGAGTTTTTTGTATACGACATAGTACTACTGCAGGCTTCAAACTGAGCAAGTTATTTGGCATTTACGATTTTTCAGTTGAAAAGGATTCTGGGAAGGTTCTTATTATAATTATATATTGTTTTTATAATTATTGTTATTACAAGTGAAACCGGTAAAAACAATATATAATTATATATCCCATAGAAAACAGGTAAATTTGAAAATAGATTTAGTGTGTCTCAATCAGATCAATCTGCGGCCTATGCCTACATTGTTCGGTTCCAGAAAATATCCATACCCATCCCAAGGATAGTCATTGGAAATTCCGAGGGGGATGGGGGTCTCAATAACACAAATTTTTAAAAGAAGTATGAAGCCAAGCTGGAAATCCCAGGGGGTGGGAGGGTCCAAACCAAAGAACCATCCTTGGGGGAGGTATGGATATTTTTTGGAAACACACCCTGTGGAACCAAGCCTTTGTTGTAAAAAAACTTGACACATTAACTTAACCTGGAGTAAAATTTATGGTCTGCGATAATAATTAATGATATAAATTCTCTGTTATTTCATTATTTTTACATGTTTTTATTAAAACAATTTTTTTTTTTGTCATAAACCCCAGAATGGTTTTAAAATGTACATGTAATATTAAGTGTCAGTATTTATGTGTAGCCATATTGGGTTCTGGGATGTTCATATTATATAAATAGCTATAAATGTCACTAAAGTATATTCATCTTTAAACTGGCAACATGTGGGAGTCAATCATGTGACAATTTTATTACATTGACACAAATGTACTTTTGAGTTCATTTTGACTAACAGGAATGACCTTGCAAAGTCTTCAAGTCACCTGTAAATAGAACAAAACAAACAAAAACTATTTATTTTGATAAAATTGCAATTTTCCAGCATGCAGACTGTATAATAAAATTAAATGGCCTTTTGTGTGTGTGAAAACAACTGGCTGCTTTTATGTTGGGCTAGTGGATCAAATAATTTTTTCCACTTGCTAGATAGCCAAATGACATTTATGGATTTTTATTTTTTGTTGTAGTTGTTTTGAAAGAAACATGGGACTTTGGGTAAGCTAATAATTGTTTCACCTTGCCCAGTCTACCTGAGTGAGGCAAGGAAGAAATCAATTTTCGTTGCATCCCTCCTTTCATTAATCATTGCAGAAAAATTTCAGATTATTTTAATAATGTTTAAAAATGTTTTGGACCCTAAAGCTGAATTTTTGTAATCTGTTCATTTCAAAACATTACATCACAGAAATCTAAGTTTGGTTTTCTTGTAGAGCAAGTTGCCAACCAAAACTAAGCTAGAGTTTATTTAAAGTGCGAGCCAACAAGTCATGAGAGCCATTCCACTATATATAAATAGCACATTGGTTAGCCTAAAAAGCTCCCTGGTTAGCCTAAGCAGTACTCCAGTTAGCCTGAGTATAGTTAGCTGAAGTGGATTGAGGTTATGCTTATTTTTGGAGTTAGGTATTTCTGGCTTGTATGGCACTTATGTGTCATGAAACATGCGAGCCATATTGCAAGCCATTCCAGTTAGCCTACATAAGATTCCGGTTAGCCTACATGTACATAGTATTCTGGTTAGCCAAAAGGTACATCATGTTGCTTGCAGTTAGCTTTGTATTCAGGGAATAGGGTTTTCTGGCTTGCTTAAGTTTAAGGCCTCATGAATTTTCATATTTGCTACTTCAAAATGCTACTGAAGGTCATTCAACAACTGAAAATACAGGCCTTAAAAAATGTCAAACAGATTTTTTATGAAGTAGACAAATGCCTGGTCAAAAAACAGATCTTTAAATGCCTCAGGTAATGAATGAGTGTAGAGAGAAGGATGGGAATTGCTAGAATTGACTGTCACATAACTATGTGCAAAACTAAGAGATCGACAACTACCTGAACTTGTTATAATCCATAGTTTAACTCAACAGTAATCCAGAATGTTCTCAGCTCTGAATTCTGTAAATCATGTCAAAACATTAGGCATTCTATTAGTTCCAAAAATTACCTGTAGACCACAAAATGCAAAAGAACGTAAATCTATGTTTACCAATACAATAAAACATCATAAAGAGAAGAAAATTTAAATTAAGAAATGGTCTCATTTATTAAACATGCCCAAAGAGGCATTCCAAAACGTGAGTAGCACTGTTTAATTGAAGTCTAAATTAGCTACCAGGTTGACTGCAAGTAGTCTCTAGTCTAACTTAGAAAAAGAGATCACACTGAGCTGAAATGTTTCTTCCAATTTCAAAGGTATCACATCAAAGGTGTTACAGTAATTTCAAATTTCCCCGACGTAATTTTTCTTTGCGGCTTGAAATGGCCACTTGGTCAATATTTTGAGGAACATTTCCTCACGTATAAATAATGAAAGGATGCGATTCTTATTAATTTGAAGTTCAGTAGCTTAAAATTCAGATGACAAAAATAAATAACAGTTACATGCCTCGATGAAATGACTGTCATTTAATATTACCGCCTCGTTCTCACTATCTAGTTTTTTACGCCGAGCTCGGCTTTAATTCAGTTAAGCTAAGGTTGATAAGCATGATAAACGTCGAAGACATAGGCTTTAACCAGTCTAAAAAAAATCATTGTACAATGAGAAACGCTTACCTCAGGTCCCTGTAAGTTTCTGTTACCCACGTTTTCGCACGTTTGTACTCATTGCAAATTTTTCTTTATCGGGAATACAAATAAAGGAGGTATACCCTACGTTTGGGGACTCGTTTTGATCGCGTCAAGAAGGAAAAATATCGACAAAACTGTCCTCTATATCTCAAAATCACTCCATTAGATTCCCTTTTCTTGTCGCCATATTTTGAAAATGCTCTTGTCGTGAGCCCGCAATACGGACCACGAGGAATCCGCTGGGGAGACCCCCAGCAGGGGGAGGGAGGGGCAGCTACTTACCTTCTCCCCAGGCCCACTCCTTTCGTCTGAAAGAAATTAAATCCATCCTCGCAAAGGCAATTGAAATGAGAAGAAGCTGACAACGCCATCATAAAGAGCATGCACTCCTGCCTTTGGCAAAATCTTCTTTTATTCCTACCGCAAATGGTCTTTGAGTAGGAAGCCAACAAACTTTTCAATTGTATTTTTACTGCCGTACGTTTTTAGGAAAAAGTAATAATGGCCATTTTTAAAAACACTAGTTAAAAATCTACAACTTCGCTTAAAAAAATCCTAAGAGAGAGATTCTAGTAAAGTTTTCAGGCGAATTTAAAAATGCGGTCCGTTCTGGTCACGTGACCGATGACGTCATAACAATAAAAGTGATAAAAATGTACTTAACATATAAATATCTACCAGCATGTAATTTTTTGCTTCCTCACATTTAAAGGTCAAATGCAACGAAATTGGGAAATTTTTCTTTTGTCCAAAAATCTGTCCTATATGGCAACACTAATCATAACCAACTCTCAGAATTGGTTTTTGTGCGAATTGTGGCGCTCAGGAGATGAAAATCCGACGATTTCCGACGGCTTTACGAAAACGAACCAAAAATGGCCGCGCTTGGAATGGTAACGAATAAAGGTATTTGTGACGTCACGTGTGGTGAGCTTGTTTTCACATGTTTCCTTGAACCCCATAAATTCCCTTGCAAATCCTTCAGAATCCTCGGTTTGTTCGATGGATTTCCAGGGTTTATGGACTAGCCGTTGGTTGAAACCGATGAAGACCTTCATTCGAGCTTTCAAAATGTCCAAATACAGCCATATCTGTTCGAATCACAGATATCGGGCAATGTATATAAATCAATTTTTCGGGTGAATCCGACTCGGCGAACAAGATGGCAGTTATGATATCAAGAACGAAGAAATTCGCCAGGTAGATTGGTGAGCCTAATAAATACAATAACAACTGCTGTTAAGCTTTTATGCTTCTATGCAATTACTTATTCGTCAGTAAAATATGTTATGGATGTGTGTTTGCGTTTCTGGAAATCATGGCCAACCGGACAGCTGTCATGTCATGATATTTTTACTGAAAGCCATGCAGTTTGCTCGCTAGATTAACACAGCTTGAAATATCTGAAAAAAACATCTGCTTTAAGCATCAGAGTTCTGCTTGGTGTTGTGTGTTCTTTATGCATCATGTAGGTGATTAAGTAGGTTAGGAGCACCCTTCATGCACCAGTCAATGTAACTCCCCCAACCCCGGGACTATGCGGGGAATTTATACTTCCGTGTAAACTGGCTTTTATATTATATACTTGATGAGTTTTGAAATTACTTCTTCAATAAAGTGGGGAACGATCTGATGCATGTTGTGTATTTGATCCTCTGTAACTGCTTTTTTATCCTTTACAAAGATTTTGTTTTAGCACTATTTAATTTCCTAAATATAGATTGTTAAAATATCTAAATTGTTTTAATGGGATGGGATAGAGTTTTAGGATGAAGTTTAAATATCTGCAAAATATGTATGTTCCTATGGTGCTGACACAGGACACATCACAGAAGCATGCAGCAGGGATAAATTCACAATGTACACACATGATATGTACCACAAAGTCCCTGCTGTGCATATCCTTGTATGTGTATCTGTTTATGTCCATGCTGCATGTTGCTGTGAGATGTTGATCCTGCAATTTGACCCTTTGTGTGTCAGTCAGTTCCTTTGCTTTATGCATTTAGTAGTATTTGTTACATCGTACAATTGTTATAGCTTGTCTCAGTCTGCTAAGGGCAAGATAAAAACGTGGCATCCATGACAGGTTTCATTGTGCTTTGGTTGTCCCACAACAGTATAATTTCTTTCCTTTTGGTTATGGGTGTATGGGGTTGGAGGTTGTGTGTGTGTGTGGGGGGGGGGGGGGGGAACATTGTGAACAAAATTTAGTCAAGAGGTCCTTGTTATCAGGTATAACTGGTGTACAGTTACTTTTAGAAAGCCTGGGCATATTTATCATAAAATTGATTTTGAGGTCAAATCCGTTTCAAACACTGCATGATAAGGGATGCTTTACCCAGGACAGGAGAGGGGGAACTCTCAAGAATTTGGCTGGAAGTATGCTTCAAGACCTTTCAAACCTGTACCCTATTTCAGACTAAACAAAGTATTTCCCCTCCATATTTCAGACCTAGCACAGACAATGATCGAATAGTATCCGAGGATGCATTTTCCATCTTCTACCTTAAACCAGACAAGATCTTGCTTGTCAAGGGATGAAATAAAAATAGAGGTTTCTTCTAAAAGTATTCCCAATTCTAGGCCAAAGCTCACAAAAAATGGTCAATATTTTTAATAGACCCTATTTCAGAAATCAAAAACCATATCCTGTGGCACCAAAAACACCCATATAGTTTATTAAGGGTGTACCCTCAAAGCTGTCAATGAGGAATTTTTAATAGGTCAATAGCTGTGGGGCTGACAAAATTATGAAGAGTATTAGTTACAGTAATACTATTTATTTAATGTCATGACGCATGTATTGGAGTGGTTGCTGATTCTCCTGAGCAAGTGGGTCTTGATAAAAGTACTCAACAACAACAAAAAAGTGAGCTAGTCTAGCCAGGTTTTTGCCTTTGATTTCTCCTAAATAAATACCAGGAATTGAAACTGAATTACCATTCAGTTTTACAAACCAGTTAATAAAGGCCAGATTAGGCCTGATTTGCAGCTGATAATGAGCGCGAGGAAGTACACCAAATAAAGAATTTGCAATGTAACAGATGGTGTAAAATGTCAGACCTGTAGGGCCCACGAGCCTTGGAAGTTTGCTTATTGTGAAAAAACAATTATCAAAATAAATATATAAAGGGAAATGGTATTTCTGTGCTTCTACTATTGCATTCAATATGGTCCTTGGGGTTGAAGGTCCACCATTTGTAGATTCGAGTGGTATATTTTGGACCAAATTGTGTGATTCTAGGTTAATTTCAATGATACATTCTACCTGCTGTCCTTCACTTTTACCTGCCTTGTTTCCTAACAACCTGTCTTCAAAATGTACAAAATGGTAAGATAACCTATGCTTTCAAAATTTCCCGGGGGAGGAAACCGCCACACCCCCTAAGTTCTCATGTCTGCGGCACTCAGGATTAAGTGCCAGAGGCGCTCATGTGCACCCTCCCCCCATGCAAAATCCTGACTACGGGCCTGAATATGTATGGGGCTGATTTGGCCTTCAACTCCTCCACAAATGAATGTTGCCAGAAAAATCGTTGTATGTACATTTGCCTTGGGCACCAACAATAGGGACCTTCAGATTGGAGTACGAGTACGACTTTCGAATTTCAATCCAGTTTTGTTCCCAAAGCCCTCACTCCTCCCTGTTGCTGACCAGTTGAGAAGAAGACTACTGGGAAGAGATTGGAGTTAAATGTGACAATCTAATGTATAAGCACTAGGTTTGAAGTCATACTTGTACTTGCACAATGATCTGAAGGTCCCTTATATTAAGCCAGGAGGACTTCTGTTATTGTATTTTGCATTCATAATAAATTTCAAATAGCAAACAATTCAAGTCTCCCTTGAGATCAAGAAGCAGTTTTATTAAATGTTTTATTGTTCTGTACATTAAAACCATTATTATTATTCAATATCTACACTATTAAGTTTTTTTAGACGATCAACATAATATAGAAGAATGTAGAAGCATCCGACCAGTCACAACACATAGTGCATGCTACAAGTAAATCAACTTCTGTAAATTTATTCAATATTTCCTTTCTGTACTTCCAATATTATACAGGCCTCGTGATTCACAGTTTAAGTTATAATTTTGGTAGAAGTTTATGAAGTGACTAGGGTTATATTATTAATTAAGGAAGTAGTCTGTGCATCTGTAAGGTTGAATCTGATGTAAGTCCGAATACACCTGTACAGCGTTTATTTCATAAGCTACTTTACCTCTAGCTCCATCCAAAGGATTTCGCATTAGTGCCTTGCTAAACGGCTTTCTTTCCAAGTTGGCAATAGTTGGTGCAGCGCCAGGTCTCATTCGAAGTTTTTGGAACTCAAACTCGGACAACAGTGCAGAATTCTGCTCTAAGCTTTCAGAGAAAAATATGGCGGATGATAATGACATGCAGTTGGCGTAAAATCCCCGGTAACATCCTCTCCTTTTTTCTTTCTAAACCATCCTTACATTGCTCCTCGTCTTTTAGAGGACATTTCGAATGTTACAATGGCTTAATCGGGATTTTAAATATTGAAACAACCCAATAGAAAATCAAAACAACAACACTTTGTTATGCTTTCGTTCTTATTGCGCGGGGAAGCTCGCCACATATGACGTCACAAGATCCATTTACGACAATTTTCCGAAGTTTCACCGAACCGTTCCGTTTGTGAAGCGAAGAAAAAGAGCTGTTTTCAACGTCGAAAATCTCGGCGACGTTTTAACCAAATCGTTTAAAACTTCGGATTATGATTATTCTAGGTATTTTCTTTCATTTTAACTTAAAATGGGTCTAAAATAAAATCTGGCCAAATTTCGTTGCATTTGACCTTTAATGCAACGTGAGATACGCACTTGTACCCAGACTCCCACTTTTTGAAAATTGTACATAGCTCCCTTAATATTTATATTTTTTTCGGTACCCGAGCAGTCTGAAATGCCTCACACCAATGTGCTTCAAACTGCAATGACTGCTTTTTCAGTAACAAAATATCTTCGTCACAGTGAGCAAAAACGAACTTCAGAGCAATGTCACGTGACTAAAGACGTCATCGCCCTACATCTTATACAAGAACTGGTTATTGTTAAGAGTTATTTCTATACGACGTTGTACTCCTGCTGGCGTCAAACTGACCAAGTAATTTGGCATTGACGATTTTTCAGCTGCAAAGGATTTTGGGAAGGTTTTTATTATAATTATATATTGTTTTTATAATTATTATTATTATTATTATTGTTATTATTATTATTATTATTATTATTATTATTATTATTATTATTATTATTATTAATATTATTAATATATACAGGATAACCCCGTCAGTGCAATAAGCACTGGTATCAAAGGGATCCTACGCCAAAAGAAAGATAACAAACTAATTGAAAAATATAATTGAACTGTACAGTCAGTATACAAATCTGTGATAACTGCTAGATTATGCATTAAGCCCAGATTAAACGCGTTTGTCCCCAAAGTTGTGGGGACAAATGCATATATTTGATGGGTATAACTCCAGTCCGTCAGTAAACTGTCAGAAAAAAATGGATTAAGTCTGTAAACAGCGATAAAGGCGATAAGCAGATAATTAGGAATTATCCTGTGAAATCGAACGAAATATCACCTGATACTTAGCCGACGAGGCCGTAAGCTGAGTTGGCTAAAATCAGTCGATATTCCGCAAAGTGAGCAGGATAATTGTTTTATTGTTCAACAAATTGTCAACGAAATGGATGTTGCAGCAAGAAAATCTCTTTGTGCAGCGCCCTGCAAGATTTCAGACGAATCTTGGCAACCAACGTATATCGCAGGATGTCTGTTATGTACGGATCACGGATAAAAATGGCGATGTCTAGATCTCAGGTGCTCAAGACGACCAAGGCGGAGTCAAAGTGAATTTAAATTTACCATAGGCCATCAATATAATATAAACATAATAATACATACGGATAGGAAATATGAATAGGACTATCTTTTTAAATGCCTTCAAAAAAGTGGAAAAGATGGCTCGTAATCAGGTCCTTCCATTGTGTGGACATTTTAAATTTAATGTAATGTGAATAATATGAACTCACAATTGACCTCGCTCCCAATGTGTGGCTTCATAGCTCAGTTGGTAGAGCATCGCACCGGTATCGCGGAGGTCACGGGTTCGAATCCCGTTGAAGCCCTGATTTTTTTCAGGCTTCTTTATTCCAATTGCTTAAATTGGAAATTCACTGCGAAGATCACACATCATCTTCATTGTAAATTTAGTTATTCAACTCGATAGGAGGAATTTCTGCTACGTCTTTCTCATTTGATTTTCCTTTTGTTTGAAAATGGAAAAAAATAAAGCCAATAAAGCGACCTATTGTTTTCTTTACCTTACAGTATTTTCTTTCTCGTTCTTTCAAAACGTTGACTGACACAAACAGTAGACTTCTCTCCGCCATGTGTTCGGCATGAATGGAACTCACCGTACAATTTCAGTTCCCAGTGAAGTTTCGCGTTTTTGATTGCACGAACAACTCACTTAGTGAGTTTTTGTAGATTGATTGATTGATTGATTGATCGATCGATCGATCGATCGATCGATCGATCGATTGATTGATTGATTGATTGATTGATTGATTGATTGATTGATTGATTATCTCAAATTTAGCCTGGTTCACCACATACACAAAAGAATCTTGATGAAACGAAATGATCATTAACATGTGCCACTTAAAACCCAAACATTAGGGATCACCGGTGCCTTTCAAGTCAACCTACGTGATGCCCACAATTCCAAAAACTATGAAGTGCAAGAACACGATGATTCTGGTATTTTTCGAACGAAGTACAATGTCCTCTCCATCAATGACACACACGTTCATCTTCATCGAACCTGGACGAACTTTGACTACCAACAATTTGCGAGTGGTACTCCAGCGGGGGGTCAGCACAAGTTACAGTCTCAGCACAGCGCGCATGTTCATGTGAAAGACGGAAGAGTACACAAAGTTCACCGTACGATAACTGCGTTCCTAAAACCTGCCAAAGGACATCCAAGGGCAGAGAATTTCAAAGGCTTTGTAAAGCAGGACATAGAAATTTCTGCAAGAGGATACAGCAAACTGTTGTTGCGGACGTGTTCTGATCCTAAACATCAGCGTCCCAAGCGCTCTATAAGTAAGAATGAACATCTAAAAACCTTAAAATTTCTTTCCAGTGACAGTTTAATGGTTGACGACATTGATAAAATAAAATGGTCAAAGGAAGGAAGGAAAAAGAAACCACGACCTCTGCACGAAGTCCTGCGCTGTTTTGCTGACAAGAGCGTAAAAGTGCCGGAAATTGGTTACTGTACAAATGAGCTACACCACATGGTTCGCAATGAAAGAAGTGTATTTAGAGCCGTGAAACAATTAGTTCAAAATCGAAATCACCAAAACCTTACATCTTGGGCCATCTATGTAGCCGCACTAGCTGCACATGGCAAATACGAAGCCCAAAATGTCCTAGCGCATGCCATCAAGGTAGATAAGCCCAGGCCTCTCACCGGTGAAGAATATGAGACTTTGCTAATATCAATCTTCCACTTACCAGACGGACCGCTACACTCTAGTCTCTTTAATGCTCTTTTTGAGCTTGCGTTAAAAGATGAAAAAGGTGAACATGCTACAGCCACAGCAATGTTGGTCTTGGCTGGACTTACAGAGCGAGCGAAGAGAGCAGGATACAATGACACATTAAGCGATAGCGTTGCACAGATGATTCACAACAGATACAGAAACAGGTCAAGCCTCTATCAGCCTGACAGTGAGGATTATGAAGCACACCTTAGAGACCATATCTGGGCATTTGGAAATCTTGGTCATCATTCTGGACTAACAGTGATTCTACAGCACATTGACCATGACAACTCTGATATTAGATCGGCTGTAATTTCAGCTATGCGGAAACTGTCCCCAAAGCATACAGACCAACATCTGATGAGAACCTTGTATCAGGATGAACACAATGAAGTTAAAGCAGCAGTTGTTGATGTTTTTATAGATCGCCATCAGAATTTGACTGAATTTGTAGTTCAAGGCCTGGAGCATGCGCTCTGGCACGCTGACAAGGACGACGTTTTGGATTCTTCGATACAAGAGCTCCTTGAAAACCATGGTAACCATAACAAAGCAGTTTACTTGCGTAAAAAGCGTAGCACAATTCATCGCCGCAAGCGTGCCCTGATTCCGGAGCTCCGTCCTCGAGAGTACGAGCTTGGACAGTCAAAACGGTGGGATAAGAGTATTGGGGGAGAATGGCTGGGAGCTGAAAGTGGTATTCAGTTTATGGCTAAACTACGGCTCCGTGTTGGAATTTTTGGTGGAAAGGCGGAATTAAATCTTGTTAATTCTGCGCTAATACGAGCTCATTTTCTAAAATTCCAGCGTGAAATAGCAAGTGGAAAAGCTTCGTTCAAGGCTTCAGCAAGTTTTAAGAACGACTTTCCCAAAGATCTTATTCATACTGTTGCAGATGCTGGGGACGAACTTCTTAGGAATTTCGACAGTATCATGAGTGTTATCACTAAGCAAATAGAGAAATTCAGAAAAATACTCGCTAAATACATCCCATTAAACATCGATAAGTTCACAGACTTTGTCAGAAAAGCTGACCACTTTTTAAAGAACTTAACACTTCCTTTGGAAGCCATAAAAGGAACCAGAAAAGTAATAAATTTTTCAAAAGGTGTAAGTGCTCGCGCCAAAACATGGACATCAGTGATACATAGAATCAAGAAAATACAGGAAGATTTTTTAACGCTTACTGGTTTTGAAACACTTTTCAAGAAAGTCAGTAACAAACTGGATATAATGTTTAAAATTATCCATAGCGTAGGTAAGTACCTGCCAAACATTTTGCCAGACGACTTCAATATTAAGGAACTTCTTCAAACTCTCAAGAAGGTTCCTGTAAATCAACAGACTGCCAAGATCAAGGAATATTTCATGACTTTAGGGTCGCCTGTGCCTGAAGGATTCAGCTTACATTTTCCTTTTAAATTTTCTGTTGACTTCTCAGCGTCACTAGAGAAGTTTCGGGAGATCTTGTCAAGATTGCAGCATTTCAGTAACAGTTTTCTGGAAATATTCTCAAAGCTAGACTCGCTTGAAGGAATGAAGCTACCCAAATTGAACCTGCCATTTTTGAAGATACATTCTCCAATGTTTCAAGGAGGAGGATTTAATTTTGGCCTCGACTTTGACTGGAAGGCTAGCTTAAAATACGATTTCAAGTTGAAATCGCCAAATTTCCAGAAATTCGTTGCTCTCCTTGGGGATATCGGAGGCTTTTTTAGTCAGTTTACCCATATCGATTTCGATCTCGAGAAGTTCTTCCAAGACGTCTTCCCTGGAGGAAAATATGACTTGCAAACACACTTTACCGGGTTGTACGAAGTAAACCACGGAAACTCCAGTGACCCTTCTTCCTTGCTGCAAGCGTTTCTCTCCGCAGTAACCGATATACTTGACTTCCATAATTCGAATGTATCCGATATCAGTAACATGACCAACTTCCTTCAAGAACTAGAACTTGCAATTGCACCATTTGCAGAACGGAATCTTCAGAGAATCTGTACAATCCATGAAACAGCATTGACCTTTTTTCACGACTTTAAGGAGTTTGGAGAAAATATAGAAAAAGAGGGACTTCACAGTCTCAAGGCCATTCAAAATTCAACGCAAATGGTTTTTTTTGAATTGCTTAATCTTACAACCGTCTTAGATGCTTCGATAGACGAGATAGAACATAATTTTACCAGTTCTGTGAAAGGGTTCATTTCCTCATCATTAAAGGAGCTCACTAGCAAGCTAAAGGATTGTCAAAATCTTGCAGATGGGATTGTGGATTTTATAAATGGGACGCCGTCGAAAACAAGTGGAATATGCACCACAGTGGAGACGTTTTCTGCTGAAATAATCGACGAAATGCAAAGTCACATACGTAAGGTCCTTAATGACCTAACTTCTGTTATTGGACCTGTCACAACAACCATCAAAACTGTTGGGATGCACTTAAAGTCTGCAGTTACTAACGTTGAAACATGGTACCGTGAAAATTTAGAAACTGGTGTAGGAAAGATCTCGCTTGTTTTTCAGACAATAACAGATTTTCTGTCAGCTTTAAACACGAAAAATGACTTTGTTAACACTGTTCGAGACATAGCTTCTCGCCTTTATGAAGTGCTTAAGCACCTAAAAAATCTTCCAGAATACGCCATCAAAGCAAGGAAAACAGTAGACGAAGTCATTAGTTTCACAAACGAAGCCCAGAATTACAAAGGCGAAATTCAGAAACTTGAGATTCGAAAACAGCTTGGAATTGACTTTCGCCAACAGATAAGGAACGTTTGTAACAGGTTCGAAGCTGTTGACGCTGAAATGCTCGGCAAAGCCAGGAGCTTCAATGTTGTGCAAGAGTTTCACAATTTTTTTAAAAAAGAAGCCAACATGTTCGTCGATACAGCGCTGCAGAAATTCAGGTTTATAAAACATCCTTTAAACCAGATAAGAAGAGAGGTGCAAAAGATTAGTTCTATGGTTAGGAGCGTGATGGCAGTTTTTATAGACCTGAAGCCTTTTACCAACTCGTTTTCACCTATACTGGAAACCGCGAAAAGTCTGCCTGACTGTCAAAGAATGACACATTTATTTCTTCACAGCACTAAGCCATGCGTCAGGAAAGCATTCTCAGTAGGCAGATTTGTTTTCGATCAGTATTTAGATTTAAGAAACGAAATACGCATCCTTAATGGCTTGGTGCCAGAAGCGTGGAAGAACTTCAGAATACAAAAATGTGTTAAGGGTTCTACTTGCATTTCCAAAGCATTTATTGAACAAGGTAAGGTCATTAAAAAGAAAGTCAACATCATTAAGGAGAAACTTGAGAAAGCCAGTGATTATACCATCTTGCTTAGCAAATGCAAGGAAGGCGTCAACAACATAACAGAAGTGGCGGGCAGCATAAAGCTACTTATGGAACAAATGCGGAACTTTTCCCTTCAAGACGATACTAAAAGAGTGAAGACCATTTTGCAAAAGATCACAGGGCGATCACCTGATGAACAAGACCAACGAAGCGGGAGTGGAGACCGAATTAGGTCCAAAACCAAGGCAAAGGATCACCTTGAAAGAATTGCTGATTACATAAAAAAAGCCAAGGAAATAGAAAGCCAAATTCAGAAGTTCCAAGAAAATACGTTTCAAGCATTGCGTAGTGTTTACTCTAACCCTATACTTAAACACTCTCAGTCACTAAAAAATATGCGTTCCAAGCTTGAGTTCTCCTATCAGCTGTGGCAAAAGACGAAAGATGTCAATAGTGTGATGAAGGCTCTAGAAACTGCTGCCAAAAATGCATTGACGTTTGTTAATAACTTACAACATGTTACTGATTTGTTTTCGAGCCCAACTGCCATCCTTGATGCTGATACTGAAGAGCTTACCAGTGTGGTGAGACCCCATCTTGAAAAGTATAGCTCAGAAGTGACCGAAGTGGTTGGCAAAGTCAACAAGTTTTTAGATAAGGTCACCACTTTACTGAACACGATTCAGACAAGACAGAGAAGCTTGGACCCAGGAGCTTACAAACCTTGGCAAGATATACCCTACTGCTCTGAACAAGTGTGCTTGCGATCTATAAGAAGATCCTCATCGTTATATTTGTCGACCATTTTTACTTGGAAATTTCCGCATCTCGATGATCTATCTTCTATGCCAAAGAGCGGACGCTGGCTGACACCGGGTCTCTTTGATAATTACAAAGTGAAAGGGACAGCGCAACTCTCTGACAAAGAAATGATTCTTGGAATGTATGGCGTGGCAAACAATGAAGATAAAGCATCACTCCTTGTTGTTACAAGCTTTGATAGAGGCGTGAAAAAAATTGTTCAACTTTCGAAACAAGGCAGTCCCTTGTCTATAAAAATAGGTGGTGTTGCCGTTACTAAAGATTATATCTGGATTTGTGATAGCAGTAGAACTGAAATCTTTTCAGTAAAAAAATCTGACTTCAAGTCAACGTTTTCTTCGCCTAAACCGTCTCAGGTTGATATCATGAGAACTGTATCTGTTGAGGGAAAAGCAGGATCTGTCTCATATGATGAACAACGCAATGACCTGTGGGTAACAGATAGTAAAAGAGGAAAGGCGTATCGTTATAAGCTTTCATTAAACGGGGATTTACATGACCCCTCGGACAGAGTTATTAACATCGGAGATAATGCTCAAGGGATGACAGTTGTAAGGCAGTTTGGTAACGAGTATGCATGTATCTCAAGGTGTGCATTAATTGGCGGGTTTCAATGCAAACTTGAGTTTCATCACTTAAATGACAGCGACGAACTAGGAGAACATACTCTTGCAAGAGTAGTTCGAACTCCCTCCGGCTTAGAATCTGTCACCAGAGTTGACAATGAAGTTATTGCGGTGGCGTTCTCGAGTGGTACTTTGGCTGAAAAGCAAAACGTAGAACTTGTTGGTGGTGACGTTGAAGACAGATACTTCAAAATAAGGATCCCGATCCTGAAAACTACCTTTGGCATAAACGAAAACTGTCTCTATTTTAAAGTAATGGAGAACTTCGTTTTACGACCGCAAACGCTCTTTCCAATTGGAAAATCAGCGATGTGTGGAACAAAACGCAAGCGAAGTATCTCCCAGGAGCTCCTGGAAACAGATGTCTATCATGAGAAACTTGAAGGGATTCACGAAAACAGTAAAAGAGTGCGTAGAAATATTGCAGATGTAGGCTCGTGTATAAGTCTATCCAGAAGAACGTTATACGAAGGATTTGGTCCTTCTTTTGAATATTCGCTTGAATATCCAATGATTGGAATACTTCTTGAGTTTTTCGTAAAAGCTGGTGGTCATTATCGTGTGGATTACCAGGGAGAGATGTGCCTAAAAAACAAGGTATTTAGAGTGAGCCTTATACCTGGGGCGTGGATTTCCGCGCATGCTGGTGCAAGCGTATCTGCTGTGATGATAAAAGCTGGGGTGACCATTAAGGCAAAACTCCTTGCGACCTTCCTCGTTCCCGAGTTAAGTATAACATTTGACAAATGGCCATTAAAAGTGTGTATCCAGCTAAAACTTCAAATGATCCCGCTGAGTATCAGAGTTTACCTTTGGTATCAGATTCGCTTGCCGTATGTAAGGGTTTGGCTGGTCGGAATAGATGCAGATTGGCGCTGGGGGTCAGAATCTGTATTTAACGAATGGAGGTGGTCAATGAACCAAATCGATAGAACGCTATTTACTATTTGTGATGCAAATGTAGACAGAACACCGCCAGAAGCAGGAACGTGTACGGCACGACAAGTAGCGGACACCAAATACTTTGTACAGTGGAATGGCTTTAAGGACGATACGAAAATTGGTGCTTACCAAGTCAGGATAGGATCTACAAAAGGCTCTTTTGATGACTACTCTTCTTGGGTGGATACATCGCTTAGCCAGGTTGTCACAAACCTGCGAATCATGCATGGTAGAGATGTATTTGTCAGTGTCATGGCAAGAGACGCCGGAGGAATGAAAAGTACCTTGGCTTATTGCCCGTTGTTCCAAGCAAAACGAAAAGGACCGCAAATTCGTTATGTTTACGATGGTGTAGTGATAGAAAAAGACGCTGACTATCAATCCGATGCTTTTTCTTTAGGAATGAACTTTGCATTTAAAAGTGATTTCAATGAAATTGTTTACCTGAAATGGGGGGTTTCCTCACGCCCAAAATGTACTTTTCTTGAGTCAGAAGCAAACGTGGTTCCGTTGACATCTCTTGGGGATTCGAACTCCATTCGTGTATCTGGCATTAAACTTGAACATGGAAAAACGTATTTCACTCGGTTGTATGCCATGGATACGATTGGTTCAAAGGCAGTTATGTGTAGTGACGGTATCTTGATTGACACGACTCAACCTGTACCAACACATTTTCAAGATGGTGTCGGCGAAGATGATGCAAATTTCCTTCCATCACTAAGACGTGTTCGTGGAAAGTTTGAACCTTTTATGGATCCTGAGAGTCCTATTATTAAGTATGAATGGAAAATAGTGACAAACATATCCGGTGTAGATGTCACACCATTTGTCGAATTACCTCTCACCCAACAAACACCTCTTATGGACGGTCTTTCTCTTGAAGTAGGTTCTTCTTATAGGCTAATACTTCGTGGAACTAACTCAGCCGGGCTTCAAGCAGTCATTGAAACAAATGGATTTATACCTGATGATACACCACCGGTTTGTGTAGGACAGGCGATAGACGTGACTGATAAGACAAGAACTTCAGATGTGGACTTTGTGAGAGTGCTAAACAGTATTCAAGGAAAGTGGAAATGCTTTGATCGTGAAAGTGAAATTAGTTCTCAACTTGTAGGTGTCGGAACGTATCCAGGTGGTACTGATATACACGCATTTAAGGAACTCGGCTTTCTATCGCAAACAACAATGGATGGTGTTTCTTATGTTCAATTTCCAAACATAACGATTCTTGAAAAAGTTCGTTATCACGTCACTATAAAGATCACCAATGGAGCGGGTCTAAAGAAAACTATCACCTCGGATGGTATTTTAATAGACATTACGCCGCCATTGGTTGCCCCACTGTATATTAAAGATGGCGAAGGAGGAAAAGACAAGAACTTTACCAGTGACCGCTTTACGTTTAGTGCGCACTGGAAACAAGCGTTTGCTGATGCAGAAAGTGGACTGGCGGAATATCGTGTTGGACTGGGTACTAGACCTGGTTTGGCCAACATTATAGCGTTCAAAACAGTGGGCTTACAAACCAATGTGACTTTAACAGGACTGCTCCTAGAAAGTGGTCAGCGTTACTTCTTGACAGTGGTTGGTTGTAACGGAGTAGGCATGTGTGTCAACGCAAGCAGTAATGGCGCTATTGTAGACTTTGTCCCTCCCCATTCTGGAAAAGTTGTTACCGGATTGACAGGTCCCCCAGTATTGTACCAGTGGATAACAAAGTCAGTATGGGCGAGATGGAATTGGTGCTTGGCGGACGAGAAGAGATTTTTTGCATCTCTTAACTACAGCCAATGCAGCAATGACAGTTTCTTCGATTTTCATAGTGGAATTGATATGTTTCGCATTTCTGTAGTGGCTCAAGATACTAATGAACTCCTCGCGCCATTCAAATTAGCTGGACGCCAAAGATACACTGGCCGTAACATTAATCTTCAAGATGGAGTCTACTCAGTAGCTGTCGAAGCCAGTGACAAAGCAGGTTTGGCTGCCCGTGGCCTTTCGAATACGTTTATTGTTGACAGTAGTCCTCCAGTAATATTGCTCTTACAGCATGGCCATTTTGGTAAACCAATTACGTTCATAAATACTCCTGTCGCAATCTTTCGGTCTTATTTTGTTGTCGAGGACGATCTTTCTGAGGTTAAAGCTTACAAAATCGGCGTTGGAAGTTATTCTGGTGCCGATGACATCATCAATTTTCAGTCCTTCTCTTTACGTCACCCAACTTCATCTTTGCAAGCTAACTGGACATCACTAAAAACAACATCTTTAAAGAATAACTGGCGTTATTACATCACCGTATTAGCTATAAACAGTGCGGATCTATTCACAATTAAATCATCTCCTCCTCTGCTCTCTGACTTTGATGCACCTCAGAATGGAGTGGTATTGGATGGATGGGGCTTACAGGATGCTGGGTATCAGAGCTTTACCTCTGTCTACCGCGCGCACTGGTATGGTTTCACTGATTTTTCCGGAATCGAGAAAGTTTACCTTGGACTGTCCAGCAAATCGAATTCCACTGTGTGTGATATCAGGGAGGAAGAGTTTGTTTCAAGTGACACAAACTTTCATGTTTTAACCGAACTAACGCTTATTTCAGGACAAAAATACTACGCATGTCTCAAGTTGGTAGACAAAACTGGGAATTCCGCATTCTTTCAGTCGAACGGTTTGATAATAGATGCAAGTCCTCCTAGTCCAGGCTATGTTACTGATGGAAGACCAGGCCACGATATAGAGGCGCAGATTGAGAACTCAGTTCTTAGAGCTTCATGGGGAAACTTTACAGAGAATGAAACAACAATTTTATCATACCAACTGGCATTTGGATCTTTCCCTGGTGGTCAAGACATCCAAAGCTTGACAAACGTGGGGATCGTAAACACAGCCACGAGTTCAAGATTAAGGGTTTCAGAACTGACGACAGGTCAACGTTATTATGCATCAGTGATTGCCTACAATGTTCTCGGAATGCCTAGTTCCATGGTTTCCTCCGATGGCGTATTGGTAGATTTCACACCTCCATTATTCTCAGAACCGGTTCGTGACGGTGATGATCCCAGTAGTGACCTTCGCTGTACATCTGTAAGCTCTCTGAAAGCAACATGGAAGTGCAAAGATCCTGAGACTGGTCTTTCGACCGTCGAAATCGCTTTTGGTACACAGCCAAGTGGCAAAAACATAATGAATTTCACGAGCCTACCTGTGCTCCAAACTTCTTTTATGGCCAATAACATTAAGCTTCAGTTAGGCTATCGCTACTTTGCTATTATTCAATGCACAAACAAAGTTGGTCTCAAGGCTTTCTCCTTCTCGGACGGTATCGTGTACGACAATACGCCACCTAATCCAGTTTATGTCCTTGTTGGTGACTATTCAGACACAAACAGGACTGTATTTGTTGTTTTTAAGTTTGTTGACGCAGAATGTGGCATTCACGCATACAAAATTAAAGTTTGGGGGACAGGCACTTACAACAATTCGCTGGATGTGTATGGTTCCTTCAGCTTCAGTGGGAATGTCATCAAATCAACTTTAACTCTATCAAAAGAACTTGTTAGTGGAAAAACATATTATGTTAATGTAACAGCAGTGAATGGCGTTGGTTTGGAAGCTACCAAACAATCAGATGGGTTTGTTGTTGACACCACTCCTCCAATATGCTCGAAGGTCTGGGATGGCAAAGGCAACGATCAAGGCGACATTGAATATTCTCCAAGCTCGAGGAGGTTTGCTATTTCTTGGGTTTGCTATGACAATGAATCTCCAATAGTTCTGTATCAGTTTTCGGTGAAAAATGTGCAAAACGATGAGTACATTATTCCATTCTATCGCCCCAGAACACCCATTAACTCCTCAGGATCCGCGATAATTACAGGCATAGGTCGTACGACGCCGAAGTTCCAGGAAGGACGCCGTTATGCCAGCGGGGTAGAACTTGTCAACGCTGGTGGCTTGAGGACTGTTTACTGGACAAATGGTGTTATAATTGACAACACACCACCAATTGTGAATAATCTAAAGCTTGATTTTTATCCTCAAGAGGATTTCTTAAACGCTGAATGGGTAGTGAGCGACAGCGAAAGTGGCCTGAAGTCTATGTCATGGGGGCTTGGAACAACTCCAGAAACAAATGACATTAAGAACTTAACCCGAATTTTACCGTCAATAACTAATATATCGGTATCAAGTTCTTCGTTTCGGCAGGGAAGTACATGCTTTTTAAACATATTTGCTGTTAACAAAGGTGGTTTATCCAGCAAATCCTCTTCAAACGCCATTATCATTGATCGTTCAGCGCCAAACCCTGGAACTGTAGCTGCCTACTATGTCTTCCCGCCTAATTACGATCAAAACAAGAACAGTGTTCCAAATTCGTCTTTTGTTGTAACTTGGACAGGATTTACGGATTCTGAAAGTGGCATCAAAACGATCAGCTGGGCCATTGGAACGGACTGTCCCAATCTCAAACAAGTTGGCAGCGATTTGTACACTGAGGTAGTTGCTGAAGACTCTGTTGGCGGAGTCATCATTGAAAATCAAACCCTGGTAGGTAATGAAACGTATTTCGTTTCTATTCGAGTAACAAATAGTGCTGGACTTCACAGAACGGATTGCTCGCCGCGAATGCTTGTGGTATTGGGAAAATTATCTGCTGGAGTTGTAAGCGACGGAACGGTCACATCCCCAAATGACATTGACTTCCAGCTCGATGATAAAGCAATTTGGGCACATTGGCGTGGTTTCAAGGATCCTGTGTTTGGTATCTCAAGGTATGATTGGTGCATCACAGACCTGCCACCCAATCAGTCAAAATCAGAGTCATGTGCATGGCCATTCATGGAAGTACATCATTTAAAAACAAAAGCCTGTCGCTTTCATAACCTGACACTTTCTCATGGAAAGAAATATTACGTTACAGTAAAGGCTGAAAACAAAAGAGGTGATACTATAATGTCGTCCTCGGATGGTGTCGTTATCGATCGAACTCCTCCAGTGGCAAAATCAATCCAGATCTCACCATCATCGGGTAAAGAGACTTTATTTATCACATTACCTTGTGCTCCCGTAGTAACCTGGTCAATTGATGATCCCGAAAGTGGAATAAGCCACTTTCTTGTTAGTGTTGGCAGCTTTCCATTTCAGAGTGACCTCTTAGCCACTAAGCATGTGGACAGTCTTAGCCGTTCCCTTGATTTAGACCAAGTAAACTTCACGATAAATGAAAGCTCAATGTTCTACGTGACCGTTACAGGCGTCAACATGGTCGGTCTGGAGGTGGTTTTAACATCACAGCAGGTAATAGTTGACTGGACGCCCCCAGGATCTGGTAAAATTGTGGATGGCAATCGCACCATGCCGATGACTGAGGTGTTTATCGACAGTGATTACCAAACAGAGAAAGGAACACTGTCTGCACACTGGAGTGCAATTCAAGATTCTGAGAGTGATGTTGTTGAATATCAATGGTGTGTAGGAATAGAGCAGGGTAAGAATGTATTCTCTTTAATGTACATTTTTTTAGTTCTGGCCATGCTTTGGTTTGGTTACCCTAACTGTTTTAATTATATTGTACGGCTGCTTGTTTATATTTGACTTTTTTGTAAGTAATTTGAATGCAAAACCTTTACTTTCTCCACAGCTTGAACTAACGTGTTAATTGTGTTTGTGTTAATAATATCATTAACAGTGTGGTAATGGTGTGTACTTTTTTTCAGGCACTTGTGACGTAAAAAGCATGACCACTGCTGACCTCCACACAAGTGTTTATCACATGATTACATTTCAAGAAGGCTTGAGGTATTTTTTTATGGTCGAGGCAATGAATGGTGCTGGTCTTAAAGAAGCAATCTATTCTGATGGTATTACTGTCGATACCTCGCCACCTGTGATAGGAGGGGTCCACTATCACGTTGAAAGCGGAGAAAACAACGTGTTTGAGTTGATGCTCCAAAACCATGATAACCACTTAGCATTTTATTGGGATAAGCCCTATGACAAGGAAAGTGGAATATTCTCAGTTCAATGGTGCGCAGGAACTTATAACAAATCTTGTAATATCGTCTCATTGACATCAGTGTCTCCTGAAGAAATGTATGTGAAGCACTACATGTCGGTGTCACTGGCCGCTGGTACCGTCCTATTTGTAACGTTAACCGTGACAAATGGTGCTAGATTGACTTCAACCGTCGTCGCTCCACCCCTTTTAATCGATAACACCCCACCGTCAGCTGGAAACGTAACCGTAGGAAAAACTGCCGGAACCACGTTTTATAACCAGGTGGATTCAATAACAGCTAAATGGAGTGGATTTGTGGATAGCGAGAGCCCTTTGAGCCACTTCGAATGGGCCATATGTCAAGCAAGTATGAAAGAAAGTTGTGTTTTTCCTTATGTACACGCTGGCGTAAAGTCTTCAGCAGTAAAGGTGGATGTCCTCGGAATCAACTGCGGAGTATCTTATGTCGTAATTGTCAGAGCGTTCAATAAGGTTGATTTATACAGTGAAGCAATGTCCAACCAGTTTATACTGGATGGTGCAAAGCCATCTCCAGGGAATGTGTATGATGGATCGAAGCGACGAACGGACATCGAATTTCAAAGCTCTACTACTCAACTCTCGGCTAACTGGTCGCCATTTACTGATGTTAACGGTAGAATCGCTAACTACGAGATGTGCGCAGGAACGGAACGAGGAACGTGTGATGCAAGTGGTTTTATTAAATTTGGCACCAAGTTAACAGGAACATTAACAGGATTAAGCTTGAGTCACAATCGAAGATACTTTGTTTCTGTAAGAGCAACGAGTGAGTCAGGCTACAACACAATAGCAACGTCCAATGGTGTCCGAGTCGACAGTACCCCAACTGTAAGAGGGGAGGTGAGAGATGGACCAACTCTCATAGACATTGATTACCAAGCAGATGACACGTATATTTTTGCTAACTGGGATGAGTTCCAGGATGAAGAATCAGATATTACCGGGTACACATGGTGTGCTGGTACAGGAAAAGGCATCTGCGACATCATTGCTGAAACTAACGTTGGCGATCGCACTAATGCTGGTCAACAAATTTTTCCCGCACTTCCTGGAGGAATATCAATATTTGTTACTGTCAGTACCCTTAACAACGCTGGTGCATCCACCTCAGTTTCTTCAGATGGATTTAAAGTCGACAACACTCCGCCAATTCTTTCGAAGGTAGGTACAACTGAATTTGGTGTGAACTCGAATTTCTGTATTTGTCATTTGTTTTAAATAGTTAGAAAAAGGAATGAAATAAGATCTTTTTGCAAAAAGTTCCTTTTGGAGTTGGGAAAACTGTTTTAAAATGCTGATTAAGTGATTTGTTCATTCATTTTATTCATCATATTGTATTTGTTAGGTTCTGGACTTACAGCTTGGCGGAGGTGATAAAGATATTGACTACCTCGCCGCCAAGAACAGTTACTGTATTAGATGGGATGCGGTGGACCCAGAAAGTGGTGTACTCAAAAGTGAGGTCAGTGTCTGCTCTAAATTGGACACAAATGACTGTCTTCTGGATAATTTCAATGTAGGTAACCAAACTTTTGCCTGCGTGGCTGATCTGGAATTCAAAGAAGGAATCGCATATGTGACGAAAATTCGGACTGAAAATAACAATGGACTCTTCACAGAGCTCTACTCAGATGGGTTCGTAGTTGACTCAACGCCTCCCGTTATGGGTGACATAATTTACATTAACAGCTCAAACCCAAACGCAGACGGGGCTGTGGAATGTTTTACTTATTCTCTAATTACTGTTAAGTGGAATGGATTCTGGGACAAAGAGAGTGGTATTCATACTTCCTACGTTTGCGTTGGAACTAAGCCAGGGGAATGTAACAGCAAAAACTTTACTGATGTGAGGAACTCCACTACTTACACTTTCCAAGATTTACCGCTTGTTCAAGGAGAAACGTACTTCGTTTCTGTCACGGTGGAGAACAGAGCTCGTCTAACATGTGATGTTAAAACATCTCTAGGTATTGTTGTTGACAAAACAGGTACGAATTGATACTTAATATTTTTTGTTAGAGAACATACTAGGAAAAATCGATGAGCTATGACCGTTCTGTATTCTGTACATTTTATTCGACAGGATTTAAGAACACGGGTTTGTTTAACAACTACAGGAATACCGTTTTCGTCATCAAAAATATTTTCTAGAAATGGTATTCAATGATAATAAACACAGTGGTTTCATCATCACCATCACCATCACCATCGTCGTCATCATTGCCATCATCAAATCCTCATTCGTTGTAAACTGCTTAATTGCAGTCTGTCTAAGACCCCCGCAAAGTGTTGTAAAGCGCATTGAGCATATGGAAATGCGCTATATAAATACCATCATCATCATCATCATCATCATCATCATCGTCATCGTCATCACCATCATCAGCACCATTGTCATCATCATCGCCATCATCATCATCATCATCGTCGTCGACACTATTGTATACCTTCCTTTAGGAAAAATAAGTGTATTGTTGTTGTTGTTTTTTTTTTTTTGTTTTTTTTTTAATTCATAGAGTTTTGGTATTGCTCAGATTGTTAATATGTTGAACCTTTTCTTGGACACCCAAAGAGGTGTTGCTAGGAAAGGTACAATTAACACGGCTCTCAACTGTCTCTGAACCGCACGGGATACCTCCGATGTAATATTAATGGACCATAAATCTACAGACTTTTTTATGTCTATTTTAACAGGGCCAATCAATGGCGGAGCACTACTAGATGGGAATGAAGAATGCGAAGACGTTGACGTGCAACAAAGCAGAACCCTCATTGTAGCTCACTGGAGTGCCTTTGAAGACCTCGAAAGTGACGTAGTAAAAGTCAATTGGTGTGCAGGATTGTCTTCTGGCACCTGCGATATAGTGAATGAAACGCAGCTTGACTATAATAGTACTCTTGCCCGCAGTATTCTTAAAAATCCAATCATGAATGGTCAGCGGTACTATGTCACGGTCAAAGCAACCAACGGTGCAGGTGTGACAACATCTCTTACATCAGATGGAGTGACAGTTGATGAAACCCCACCTATTTCCGGTACTGTGATTGACGGAATGGTTTCAGATGTAGATTATGTAAATGGAGAAGATGACATCAGTGCGCGTTGGTTAGACTTTGTGGACTTGGAGTCGGGTATCAAGTCTTATGAAGTCGCTTTATGTGATGCTAGAAACTTGTCTTCCTGTCCTCAGCTCCTCACGTCAGTAGGACAAGCCAGTAACGTTACCATCACAGGTGAGATATGCTGTATTCGATTGTTTCACGGGTAATTCGCGTCAATTGATTCGTAACATTTTTTCGAGCCCTTGTGGACGAGGAAAATTCAAGAAATAAGTAAAATGTTCGGGCGTAATATCAGTTAACCATCGATTAAGGAATTTATTTTTTCACTGCGTTTTTCTTATCTCATATTGTGGTCCAAGATGGGTATTAAAATGTAATTTGAAATACGAACTGCGCCTTTCAATAACATGTGAACTCTGAAGTTCAAAAAACACCTATCGATTGCGTTTTCGCTGCCGTTTATCATAATTATGGTGAGAGGCAACGAACCTTGAAAACATAAACAAATAAAATGGAACAAAATCTACCAATCACAACCGAAAGACGTGACCTTTTGAACCGGTGGAAGTGAACTTCTTTTTCCTGAGAGGTCGATGGCTGAGACGATTTACGGCAGCTAAAAACGTAGAGTGCACAAAATGTTATGATCTGTTATTGAAAGGCGCAGGATTCCATCACTTAGCATTCGCTTCAGTCGTGCAATTATATATTATCCGGATTTACACAATTAAATAACATTTGTAATTTATTATCTGTATTCAGCTGCATTAACCTGTTTCGCGTTCACCTTTATCCGCGTGGTGAAAGGTATAACCGAGAATTTCGTTATCTCGAGGCTCTGTACCATACGCTTGTTTTTCTTTGGGGGTTCGTTGTCAACCATGGGTTAATGTGATGATGCTGAAAGTGTGACCTAAGAAGCCAAGGGCATTGCAAGTCAGAATTTTATTAAAAAAAATATATGTGTTTCGGCAGGTTTGGATCTCGAGAGTGGTGTACAGTACTTGTTCATTGTAAGGGCCATCAACTATGCCGGACTTAAAGTGGATGCTTTCTCCAATGGATTTACAGTCGATTTTACTCCTCCGACGGAAGGCAAAGTATGGGCTGGCGTTGGCATCGGACATGTCATTTACCAGTCAGATTCCACTAAGATGGTTGTAAGGTAAATATATAGCACACGGTACAGTTTATCTTTACAGCAAGTGTCTAGAAAGACATTTTTCTAACATAAATACCAGAGGTAGAAGTTGAATGTCGCAAAATCTTGGCTTTAAACGCGCTCATGTATGGGATTATGCCACCTCAAAATATATAGAAGAGGTCGTTGAATAAAACTAGCCTCCCGACCTCCCGTTGTGTCAAGGCAAAGCACAGGGAACTACGACGAGTGTGAAATTGTAACGACAGTCTTGCTTGTCGCCCTCCCCAAAGGAGAATAAATGTGAATAATACATGAGTAATGGTCCACTCTCTATTACTCAAGGTGTCGGAGAAAGTTTGCAAATCATGTTTATATTTTCGTATTCCAGTCTTTGAGCACTAAAGTAAGCATGCGGGATAAAACTTTGTTACTTTGGAAAATTGATTTTCGAACTATTTTCAGGCGAAGTTTTGGAGTGAGGGGAACCGATAGATTTAAGGAACTTTTTGGCTTCCTTTCGTCAGACAGTCTAGTGTTACGCGCGTTGCGAGTGTTCTCCGTTGCAATATTTTAGGTAAGAGTAAACAAAAATTAAACAATTGGTTAACTACGGTTTAAATGCTTCAGAACAGAAAAAAACATCACATAGACAACATATGATGTGAAATGTAAACGTTACTGTTTATTATATTGTGAGTAGCCCAATTCCAGAATATCTGCTCAATCGCCTGCAACGTGTTCAGTTGAATAGCTGCTGCAGGCTTCTTTCTTGGGCGCTACGCGAGCGAAACCGACATACTGAAACTATGATGGCTGCCTACTAAGAAACGCAGAGAATTTCATTTGCTCAATGCTGCATTGAAAGCCATGCATTTCAACCACTGGCCATCTTATCTAAAGATAGATCTTTATTGTCCTGGACGGACTCTGAGGTCCTCCAAAGAAACAATGTTAAAATACCCTCTTGAGTCGGGCACCTTCCAAGACAGTGCTGTTTAGGCTTGTAATATTTTACCTTCTTCTTTACGAAAGTCTGTGATCTTTAAGGATTTTTCAAGGCAACTGAAGCAATATTTCAAAAACAAGGATTTTAAGCTACCGATTATTGTAAATGTATAATTTACTGTGACTGTAAATAATCTTATATCTGATTGTATTTCTTTTTTTTTAATATTTCTTGTATTTCAGATTATTATTATTATTATTATTATTATTATTATTATTATTATTATTATTATTATTATTATTATTATTATTATTATTATTATTACAAGTGAAACCGGTAAAAACAATATATAATTATATATCCCATAGAAAACAGGTAAATTTGAAAATAGATTAGTGTGTATCAATCAGATCAATCTGCGGCTTATGCCTACATTGTGCGGTTCCAGAAAATATCCATACCCATCCCAAGGATAGTCCTTGGAAATTCCGAGGGGGGTGGGGGTCTCAATAACACAAATTTTTAAAAGAAGTATGAAGCTAAGCAGGGGGTCCAAACCAAAGAACCATCCTTGGGGGAGGTATGCATATTGTTTGGAAACACACCCTGTGGAACCAAGCCTTTGCTGCAAAAAAACTTGACTGACACATTAACTTAACCTGGAGTAAAATTTATGGTCTGCGATAATAATTAATGATGTAAATTCTCTGTTATTTCATTATTTTTACATGTTTTTATTGAAGCAATTTTTTTTCATGAACCCCAGAATGGTTTTAAAATGTACATGTAATATTAAGTGTCAGTATTTATGTGTATCCATATTGGGTTCTGGGATGTTCATATTATATAAATAGCTATAAATGTCACTAAAGTATATTCAGGTTTAAATTGGCAACATGTGGGAGTCAATCATGTGACAATTTTATTACATTGACACAATGTTTATTTTGTAGTTCATTTTGACTAACAGGAATGCCCTGGCAAAGTCTTCAAGTCACCTGTAAATAGGACAAAACAAACAAAAACTATTTATTTTGATGAAATTGCAATTTTCCAGCATAAAGAGCTCAAAGATGATGAACGTCAAAACACGGCGCTTTTCGCTAAATTTTGGGTCGCTAAGAAAGAATGTAATACTCACTTCATCGGCAGTTTCTCCAAACTGTTTATCAAGCTCTTCTTCGTCTTCCAAAATACCTAAAATAGAGTCAAAATCGTCTCCAAAGAAAAACAAATCGTTCGTGTCCGCCATATTGTTTTGGAATGAACGCTTGTCATGTGCACGGTCAATGTCACGTGACGGTGCAATTCAACCTCAAATGTAAAACAAAAGGCCGGTTCTTTGATGTGTGCCGGCTTTCACAACCAGTCCCCTCGATTAACTATGTTTCCAGCATGCAGACTGTATATTAAAATTACATGTAAATGGCCTTTTGTGTGTGGGAAAACAACTGGCTGCTTTTATGTTGGGCTAGTGGATCCAATAATTTTTTTCCACTTGCTAGATTAAGCCAAATGACATTTATGGATTTTTATTTTTTGTTGTAGTTGTTTCGAAAGAAACATGGGACTTTGGGTAAGCTAATAATTGTTTCACCTTGCCCAGTCTACCTGGGTCAGGCAAGGAAGTAATCAATTTTCTTTGCATCCCTCCTTTCATTAATCATTGCAGAAAAATGTCAGATTATTTTAATAATGTTTAAAAATGTTTTGGACCCTAAAGCTGAATTTTTGTAATCTGTTCATTTCAAAACATTACATCACAGAAATCTAAGTTTGGTTTTCTTGTAGAGCAAGTTGCCAACCAAAACTAAGCTAGAGTTTATTTAAAGTGCGAGCCAACAAGTCATGAGAGCCATTCCACTATATATAAATAGCACATTGGTTATCCTAAAAAGCTCCCTGGTTAGCCTAAGCAGTACTCCAGTTAGCCTGAGTATAGTTAGCTGAGGTGGCTTGAGGTTATGCTGACTATTGGAGTTAGGTATTTCTGGCTTGTATGGCACTTATGTGTCATGAAACATGCGAGCCATATTGCAAGCCATTCCAGTTAGCCTACATAAGATTCCAGTTAGCCTACATGTACATAGTACTCTGGTTAGCCAAACGGTACATCGTGTTGCTTGCAGTTAGCTTTGTATTGGGAATAGGGTTTTCTGGCTTGCTTAAGTTTAAGGCCTCATGAATTTTCATATTTGCTACTTCAAAATGCTACTGAAGGTCATTCAACAACTGAAAATACAGGCCTTAAAAAAATGTCAAACAGATTTTTTTATAAAGTAGACAAATGTCTGGTCAAAAAGCAGATCTTTAAATGCCTCAGGTAATGAATGTGTGTAGAGAGAAGGATGGGAATTGCTACAATTGACTGTCACATAACTATGTGCAAAACTAAGAGATTGACAACTACCTGAACTTGTTATAATCCATAGTTTAACTCAACAGCAATCCAGAATGTTCTCAGTTCTGAATTCTGTAAATCCTGTCAAAACATTAGGCATTCTATTAATCCCAAAAATTACCTGTAGGCCACAAAATGCAAAAGAAACGGAAATCTATGTTTACCAATACATTAAAACATCATGGGAAGAAGAAATTTTAAGTTAAGAAATGATCTCATTTATTAAACATTACCAAAGAGGCATTCCAAAACGTGAGTAGCACTGTTTATAATTGAAGTCTAGATTAGCTACCAGGTTGACTGCAAGTAGTCTCTAGTCTAACTTAGAAAAAGAGATCACTGAGCTGAAATGTTTCTTCCAATTTCAAAGGTATCGCATCAAAGGTGTTACAGTAATTTCAAATTTCCCTGACGTAATTTTTCTTTGCGGCTTGAAATGGCCACTTGGTCAATATTTTGAGGAACATTTCCTCACGTACAAATAATGAAAGGATGCGATTCTTATTAATTCGAAGTACAGTAGCTTAAAATTCAGTTGACAAACATAAATATTAACGGTTACATGCTTCGACGGAATGACTGCCATTTAATATTATCGCCTCGTTCTCACTATCTATTTTTAAGCGATGACGTCATTTTATGATGTCATCGATTAATGCTGTAAAGCGGAAAAAGCGATGGAATTTATGGAATTTTTGGTGTTACGGTGTGAGAATTACTCCCTGAATTGAACCGAAGAGCAATGGGAACTAGCTGCATTGTTTGTATTCTTTTTGAGATCCGCCATCTTGTTTTTTGGCAAAGGAAGATATTTTTTTGCAGCTTGTATCATCACCGATCGACAAACCTTATTTCATTTGTAGCTGTTAAATTGAAATTTCGAGTCTGCAGTGAGTGTTGCACTTTATCAGTTATCGAATGAATTTGGCATAAAGTTAAGAAGTGATGTCTGTCGTGACTGCAGACGAAGCAACCGATTATTAGCAGTTTTGAAACATCTGTTGAAAAGGTGAGCCATCTTAAACCTTTTTTTTAAGCGATGACGATGACGTGACCGATTAATCTCGCCGTGCGAGTGGACAGGATCTATTGTTGTCTGTTGCCTGTTGTGATCAACCGATCTGTAGAACCGAATACTGGGAAAAGAAATCAAGTCAACTCAACAAGAAATCGTCGCATAGAACTCAAAGCATAATACTCCTGGGCCGTTAGAAAGGACTAATTTAAAGCATAAACGAAAGAAACAAGTTATATTTGATGCGTTCTATAAGATTTAGTAAACAGAAATCTCTCCATTCTTTAAAACAAAAGGTGTAAACAATTTTAGACAGCGTTTGACCTTGCATCGTATATCGTATATCGTATGTCACGCCAAGATAACACAATTTTTGGTGAACAATCATTCAGCACAGAAGTTGCCAGTTACTTGTATTTACCCTAATTTTTTGACAAATGTCCTGAAAATTATCAAAGACCTCTTGTGAAACGTCATCGCTTCTGCATGCATCGCGTGCCGTTTATTTTTTTACGCCGAGCACGACTTTAATTCCAGTAAGCTAAGTTGATAAGCATGATAAACGTCGAAGACATAGGCTTTAACCAGTCTAAAAAAAAATCATTGTACAATGAGAAACGCTTACCTCAGGTCCCTGTGTAAAGTTTCTGTTACCCACGTTTTCGCACGTTTGTACTCATTGCAAATTCTTCTTATCAGGAATACAAATAAAGGAGGTATACCCTACATTTGGGGACTCGTTTTGATTACGTCAAGAAGGAAAAACATCGACAAAACTGTCCTCTATATCTCAAAATCACTCCATTAGATTCCCTTTTCTTGTCGCCATTTTGAAAATGCTCTTGTCGTGAGCCCGCAATACGGACAACGAGGAATCCGCTTGGGAGACCCCCAGCAGGGGGGAGGGGAGGGGCAGCTACTTAACTTCTCCCCAGGCCCACTCCTTTCGTCTGAAAGAAATTAAGACGGAATCCACCAGGAAGTCGAGTAATATTTATTTAAGTTGGACAAAAATCGATTACCAGAATAATTTAAATCCTATTGCGTTATTTTCTACCCTAAATAAAAGGTAAAGATGTAAGTAATTATCACTGATAACACCAACAACAATTTCTTATCAGAGTCTTAGAAAATGAATTTCAAAAGTTCACAAGCTATAGGGAAATTCTCACGTGCAGCCATTTTGTAAAATCGTCTTTAAGCGATTCAGTGGAATTCAGTGAAATTTCAAAATTTGTTTTCGGTGTTTTGTGTTGTTAGAAAAGATTTCTTTTGATAAGATATTTGAAGCAGTAACAAAAAAGTTTGCAATAAGGTGTAAATAATTTTGGTACAACAATTTCTTATCAGAGCCTGAGAAAATGAAATTTAATGTTCACAAGCTATAGGCAAAAGCTCGCGTCTTTTAAGCGATTTAGTGGAATTCAGCGGAACTTCGAGATTGGTTTTCGATGTTTGGTGTTGTTAGAAAAGATTTCTTTTGATAAGATATTTAAAGCAGTAACACAAAAGCTTGCGATAAGGTGTAAATAATTTTGGTACATAATTTTGTCCAACAACTACTCGAAGTCCTGGCGGATTCCGTCTTAAATCCATCCTCGCAAAAGACAATTGAAATGAGAAGAAACTGACAACGCCATCATAAAGAGCATGCACTCCTGCCTTTGGCAAAATTTTCTTTTATTCCTACCGCAAATGGTCTTTGAGTAGGAAGCCAACAAACTTTTCAATTGTATTTTTTACTGCCGTACGTTTTTAGAAAAAAGTAATGGCCATTTTTAAAAACACTATTTAAAAATCTACAACTCCGCTTAAAAAAAATCCTAAGAGAGAGATCCTAGTAAAGTTTTCACGCGAATTTAAAAATGCGGTCCGTTCTGGTCACGTGACCGATGACGTCATAACAATAAAAGTGATAAAAATGTACTTAACATATAAATATCTACCAGCATGTAATTTGTTGCTTCCTCAAATTTAATGCAACGCGAGATACGCACTTACCCAGACTCCCACTTTTTGAAAATTGTACATAGCTCTCTTAATATTTATATTTTGTTCGGTACCCGGGCAGTCTGAAATGCCTCACACCAATGTGCTTCAAACTGCAATGACTGCTTTTTCAGTAACAAAATATCTTCGTCACAGTGAGCAAAAACGAACTTCAAAGCAATGTCACGTGACTAATGACGTCATCGCCCTACGTCTTATACAAGAACGGGTTGTTGTTAAGAGTTATTTCTATTCTTGGTTTGCATGTGACGTCATAATATTTTAAACTCATTATTGCGAAGTCTTCTAATTATTTTCTACACTAGGTTGAAGATGACCTAGAAAAAAATCGTTTTGCAAGTTTTCAGTCCTGTAGTGTCTGTCGCTTTAAAAATACAGCATTTTGAATTTCCTAATTTTAAGCTTGCGTGACACGGAGATAGTGGCCGCGACAAAGCTGTAATGGTTGAAAAAGGTCTCCTCTTGTGGTTTTCAGCACTTAAAACATTCTAAAGTCTTAGGAGATGTGTTATGCGCATATATAAGAGCTCACGAACGAAGAGTAAGCGCTTTCATTGAAGAAGTGAACTTCAGATGATTTGGCGGCCATGTTGGTGTACTAAAGTTGTACACCAACATGGCGTCTCCATACAAAGCTCTATAAATTTGCGTGAAACGTTTTGGCAAATAACTCAGAAACGGCGCGTCACAGAGACCTGAGACTTGGAGAAGTGTTTCCAGTGTAGGTCTGTTAAAACATTTCATTTTCTTAGCTTCTCTCATTGAACGGTTTCTAATTTATTTTTTTATGGCGTGACAGGATTTTGGGAAGGTTTTTAATATAGTTATATATTGTTTTTATTATTATTATTATTATTATTATTATTATTATTATTATTATTATTATTATTATTATTATTATTATTATTATTATTATTATATCAATTTTACCTATGATGTTTCGTACAAATCCTTATTATTTTGCCTCCGCCATTTTGACCGAGTTGTGGGCCTGGGCTCCCTATGGGCAGTCGTCGCTAAGTGATCACCTTTATAATACAAGAAGTTTCACTTGTAATGATATCAGTTTGGCTACCTAAGGAAGATTTGTGATCTTTCACATGCGGAAAAAAAGTTAGCTCAAAACTTATTCAAATTCTACTCTTTAAAACATATTCACACAAATGAACTTATCGGTGTTAATGATGGCGTGCTTGAACGTAATAAAATATGCGAAGAAAGTATTGTTTTGCTCTCGTTGAAAGCAAATTACTTCTTTCCATGCGAAGCTTCTTCAAGTACTTGGCTTGTGTGCAATGATTTACAATACGATCTTTATTATTTAATACTTAACAATTATTCCACAAGCGCGCATTGAATATGAGATGGTAGATAGCCAACGAGGCGAGTAGCGCCGAGTTGGCTATAACAATCTCATATCCAACAAGCGCGAGTGGAATAATTGTTTTATTAAAAACGCCCAAAAGAATTTCAATATTTAAGCTCCCCAGCTGTTTTCGTTGACGCGTATCGGCTACGAAATTTGTGGTCAATGGTATATTATACCATTGCCTGTTAGCAAATCAGATCTCAGGAATTGCAACATACCATTGCTAGTTTTAATAAGATCTATTATACGCTAGCGGAGTTTCTCTGCTCACATTTATAAGACCAAGTTTGTAATTAAACACGGAGCACTGCACTTTTGGGTTGTCTCGACTATTTCAAAGCTCAAGAAAGAGTTGCGTTCTTTGTTTCTTGTATTTGTAACCTATAAACACGTAATCTAATCCATTACTTGTCACAGGTGGATTCCTTTCACGGACTGCGAAAGTGGCATAGTAAAATATGAAGTTTGCCTGAGTTCTGTACCCCAAAACTGTACAGTCACCACCTTTACTGATGTAGGATTGAACAAAAGCTATACAATCGATGGCCTTCACCTTGCGCATGGCAAGACGTACTACACTATCGTACGAGGTACAAATGGGATAGGCATGTCATCAGAAATGACAAGTAATTCTGTCTTGGTCGATTTCACGTTTGCCATCCTTAAGAATGATGGCTATTCCTCCCCTCCCACAACACATTCGCCTTCGAACGTAACGAATATAAATGATTACGTGTCTCAAATATTGCCCAGTGACAATCAAGGTAGTTCTCCCATCACGCTAACATGCTCCGAGGAATACGTGACTTCAAGCTGGCTGGAATTTGAAGACCCAGAAAGTGGAATGATAAAGTATGAATGGTGTGTTGGAACAGCGAAGGCCTTATGCGACGTGGTGTCTATGAGGTCGATGGGAATGAAAACAAGAGGCACTGCTATTGTCAACAGACTTCAATCGGGAACGAAAATTTTATCCACTGTTTATGCTGTCAATGGAGCGAAGCTAAGAAGGCCAATTCTATCAGATCCATGCACAGTCATTACAGTAGCACCAAAATTATCCGACGTGATTGATATCTCAGAGTTCAACACAAGCAGTTTCACGGACATTGACTGGAAGGCCACTATGCAAAGTTTGTCACTTAAGTGGAAGGTGAATGGAAGTAATCTTGATGAAATTTCACGCCTGCGTGTTCAGGTAGCAGTCACAAGTCTATCGTCTTCGTTTCCTGTACCACGACTTCTCCAGGAAAAATCTTGGAGGGGAGAGCCTCTTAAACAACCGTTTATGGACGTGCCTTCATGGCAACGCAATGTAACAATAAGAAGTGTAACGTTCCACCCGTGGGAACCCTACCGTGGCATTGTAAGGGTGTGGAACGAGGGAGGTATCTACTCCGAGGGCTGCAGCGATGGGTTAAGAATGGAACCGAGTCCTCCACCCACCCGTAACATTGAAATTCGCGACAAAGCCGCCGAAAATGAACATCGCCGTTGGTGGCCGAACTTGAGGATTCCTCCTGTCAACCAAAGTGCGGTAGACACCGATATCACCTACATCTCTTCCCCAGCGGATTTAGAACTCACTGTTAACAGTGGCGCATCAAACGTAACATTAAACGAAACGGATTTTATTCTAAAGCATAATGTGTTTAGCACAACAGCATTCTTTAAAATAGCTGTCAAGAGGGCGACAAGTGACCAAAATGGCATAAAGATGACGTCTCAGTCCAAAACAATGAAAGTAATCCCTGGCTTTGCTGACTCAGAGGGTCCTTGCTGTGTTAAACGGCCTACCAATCCACAAACTGCCTTCAGTGAAACGCATTTCAAGCCAATCTTTCCAACCGAGGACTTTGGCGTTACCCTGGCTGTTTTGTCAAATGATGTCGCAGTTATTGGATGTAAAGATAAAGTGATTCTGCAGTCACTGAAGAATCAAAATGCAAGTCATTCTATTGCACTGGATGGCCAGTCAGATCCTAATGCAAGAGCAAAGATATCTTCGCATCATAACAAAACAGTACTTCTTTTGAATGGTAAACTCTATCTCTACTACCATATTACCACTGACTCTGGCGAAAGTGTAATAAGTAAAACCATCGTAATTGGTAATTGTAAAAACATTTCAAATTCGAATTGCTCTGAAAACGAAACATGGGCAGATACCATTGGACAGGCATTTGCCCTCAATGGGCACGTAATTGTAGCAACCGGGACTAACTTAACTACAAATAACAATGTTGTTGCCGTTTTTCGAGAGAATGCTGGCAAGTGGATGTTTGCCCACACAATTGGCAAGGAAGGGAAATATCCAAGCTTTGGACATTCAATATCTTTGAATGAGCGCATTTTGGCGATTGCTGCAGGAGATGGAAAGAATTGCTGTGTTTTGATATACTTTTTACCGACCCTGCTTCACCATAAGACGATATGTCTAACCGATACTGCAAATCGAGTGGCACCTCTCGCTGTGCACCTTACTGAGACTGATGCTCTTGTGGTGTTGTTTAAAAAATCACGATTACTGAAAGTGTTTCAGTTCAACATCACTTCAAACTCGTATCAAGAGGTGTGTGAGTACAGAGCTTGGAGAAATGTCGATGAACTGAGTGGAAGTCTTGATGTAAACACCCGAAAGGAAGGTTTTATTGTTGCCCTGGGCATAACAACACTGAATAGTACTGAAGGGGTCCAGCTGCTTGGCTTCCAAGGAATTTACTCTAAAAAGCCTCATCAAAGGAAAGGAACTAGAGAATGTGTCAATCTAGGATTGTTATTTGCTAGAGAATGTGGCTTACGAGTTGATGACATGGGGAGTCGAACATCTGTTTCTTTCAAAGGCAACACTATCGTATTCGGAATACCTGGCGTCCTTACTTGGCCTAAAAGTGATCAATGGTTAAGTACTGGAAGAGTTTATATGGCAACATATTGTCCCTTTAACTACTTCCGTGCGAGAGTTTCTGGCTTACAGAGCTTACGCCCCATATCTTGTGTACCTTGTAAACAAGGAAGAAAGTCGTTTGGAGGCTTTGCGGAAACTTGTTCAGTGTGCACAGGGAGAATGTGCTCCTCACTTCACATCAATGACACTTACAGTTTTACGTCAGGTATTTGTGATAACACTTCCTGTGTTTCAACTCCACATTTAAGTAATAAGACAAATGGAGTCAATGTTCACTTACCGAACGGGTCGTTGTTCGTTGCTGGATCTAGGTACGTCTACACTGTCCAACTTCTTGAGACCACGCGAGCTGGTGTATCAACGAGCTCATTTTCAGAATCCTTTCTGATCGACTCAACCCCTCCTGTGCCAGGAGTGGTCTACGATGGACTTGGCAGTGACCAGAATATGAACTGTTCCGAGAACTCAACATTTGGCGAAAATAGTCAGTGTTCTTCCCGTAGTTTTGAAAACACGGACGTCACGTTTACCAACAACACACAGGAGATCTATGCCAGATGGATTGATTTCCTGGATAATGAAAGTGGCATTGTAGAGTACTTCTGGTGTGTGGGCTGGAAGCCAATGACAGACGACATCAGGGTGTGCGAAAGCACAGGCATGAGACCAAATGGAAGTCATTTTGGACTTAGTTTCAAGCATGGAGATTCGTATTACGTCACAGTAATCGCCTGCAATGGAGCTCGGATGTGTTCAGCAGCTCATAGTGATGGCGTTACCATAGATACTACACCGCCTGTCATGGAATATGTCAGAGATGGGGTCATGGGACCAGACATGGACTATCAGGTAAGAGAGTAAAAGCCCTTTTGCTATTCTAATTCCTGACTATAACGACATTTTAGAACAAGAATTATTATTTTCATTATTTTGAGTTTTCGCAGATTAATATTTAGGAGTGCCAGCCAGTAAGAATCAAACAAATTCTAAAATGAAAGGGTGGAAAAATCAATTTCACTCATATTCTTATGTCAGGTAGGCTAGGGTATAACTACAATCACTGAAAAGTATTTTTAGCCAAACATCCTTTTATTCCGGAGAAAAATTCAAGTAACGGAATTCCGTTAAAATCGCCATTTGAATCACTTAATTATTGCACAGGTTTGAGAGCCGCGCGTGACAAATCATTTCATCACCTTCACAGCATGAAAATTGGGATTTACGTGAATTAAAGGTGGTTAAAGTTGGTTATCCAACTTTACACCATCAATTAAATGTTGTTTAAGGTGGCGTAAACCCACCTTTACGCTTAACCGTGTGTAAATGTGATTTAAAGTTGGTGTAAAGGTGTTTCTTTACATGCCTTTACACTTGAGTGTAAAGCTGGCATAAAGGTAAGCTTTAAAAAATGTAAAGTTAGCGTAAAGCTGATTAAATTCCAAATTTACGCCAGCTTTACTTAAGCTTTACACCACAGTAAAGTTATGTTTTCATGCTGTGCTTGCTTGTTTTAGCAATCTCTAAATATCCGTTTGAAAGATTTTGGTTAATATTGCGTTGTTATTTGGATACAAAATAATTTAATTTCGAAAGCATATAATTCACTGCAGTAATAGTGCTCCTAGTCTCCTTCGCAGGAGACTGCGAAGGAGAAGCAAATATTAGCGAATATTGCGTTGTTATTTGGATACAAAATAATTTAATTTCGAAAGCATATAATTCACTGCAGTAATAGTGCTCCTAGTCTCCTTCGCAGCCGTTGTTTGGGCTCGTCACGCAACGTTCCCCCCCCCCCCCCCCCCACCCACCCCACCAACGGCTGCTTAAACCAGAACCACATTCCTTTCCGCAGTTCAGCCAATCACAGCTTCGCTCACATTTTTCTGAGCCAGTCGCGCCAAAACTCGCCGACTAAACCAATCAAGCGTTGTGTCTTATCGTGACCCTAGTGTCGGCAACGTCAAACGGACAGCACTTCGCCGCCTTTTAAATTTGACACGCACCAGACATCGAATAAAAAAACAGATTCACCAAAATAAAAGCGTCTGATTTGAAACCTTATGTCCAAAACAATTAATTCCAAGTACAACAGGAATCTAAGCTCAAGATTTGAAGCAATACAACAGCTTTCTGGTTAACAGCAACTGTCACGTTTTTGCCGATAGGTGTCAAAGCAACTGCGGTCGAAACAAAAGGAAAGGAATGTGGTTCTGGTTTAAGCAGCCGTTGGTGGGGGAGGGAACCCTTGCGTGAGGAGCCCAAACAACGGCTGCGAAGAAGACTATAGTGCTCCGCGAGTTGAATTGATTTTCACCATGTGGGAAACCTTCGAATGGGTTAAGCTTCTTGTGGTTCAATTTAAGAAGGATGGCCTAGAGATTCCTGTAAAAATTTCTTTGGGCAAATGATTTAAAGCGATGCCAGAGCTTTTCAGAGTTCGTTAAAAAATGCAAATATTTGACCTTCCCGGTCGACGTTCCATTTGGAGGCCTTAACCCATAATAAGTTGAAATAGGCACAAAGAAAAGCATTTCGAAGTGTTCTTGCCTGAGTTGCTTTGTTAGACAGGTACAATGCCCGATTCTCTTACTCATTCGTCGCATGCAGTTTGTATATAGTTCTGCTTGTGTAACATTCAGTGTAAACCGCCAGCTGCCAACACACGCGCATAACGTGCGCGCCACTGTACTGCTCAATAACTTCTTTTTGTTTGTCTACAGTAGTTGTCCGTCAATTCTGCGGTGTTTGGCAACCCTATATATTATTAGCAACGCTATTAGCTATTACTAGGACTACATGCTGTCCAATTTGGAAAAAAATGAATGAAAAAATGCCGAGGACAGCCAAATTGCTCGAGGCTTATACAGCCTCGTCCAATTTGGCTGCCAGACGAATTTTTTGAATCCAATTATTTCCAAATTAGACAACACATGTAGTCCCGTTACCTATCGATTATATAGGTGGTCACTCAATCCAGCATTGTAAGCAGAACTGTTATCCTTGGAGAAAGCTAAGGCAGACTTAATTATTGCCAAAATCTTTAAATAGCGATTACTTGTTTTTTACCAATTTCGAGGCCTCGTCGTCGCGTTAACAGGTAAGCAAGATATTTGCTGGTGGTAAAATGGCCACATAAAACAATTCACTAATGTCCTGAGGGGGAAAAGCGTACGCTGCACTTACTTTCATCCAAGTTTTGTACTTTTGGAGGTGTTTTGGCGTTGGTTTTTGCCTGCTTGAAACTGAAAATTTGTCAAATCTCCCGATTCAAGTCCACCATTGTCAACTAACAATACGACGACTCGAAAAGTTTACAGACCTGACGCTATGCTTTGTGCTGATTGGTTAATCTCTATCACATTGTGTTTCTTCTTGGATTTGATTGGCTGAGAAGAACTGTCTTATTTTTCTTAATATGGACAGCTTGCGAATTTTTAAATAAAAGACCTAACTGAAACTATCCAAATTTTATTTCTTACCATCCTTCATTGCCGATTAACTGTACACTAATACATCTATAAATTGAACAGTTCTTAGAAATCAAGGGGTGGGGGTAAAAAGTTAAGTCTGCGTATGAACCCATTAGGCCGAAGCTTATCCCGGTTTCCGTAGCATAAAGCGACTAGGAGCACTTCTACTCGATGGGATGCTAAGTACATCGGGGGTTACCCACAGTATTAATTTCGCCAAAACCCATTCATACACCTGGGTGGAGAGAGGTACGATGACAGTAAAGTGTCTTGCCCAAGGACACAAAGCACAATAGAGGGCAACAGGAAAAATAATATGCTTCATTAAGGTGGACCGCGGCTATTTTTTGGGAAGAGAGGTGCTCTTTCCTAAATCGAGTTTTGGGCATGTAAACCTCAGCCGCTTTTCCTGATTTTTGGCAATCGAAAAAACAAATGTTAAATCTATAAAGCTTTAAATTAAAGGGAAACGATCACGCTAGCGCTATCACGGTAGTGCTTTTGAAAAACTATATTTATGGAAAAACGCGAATACTTTCCAAACGCGACGACAGATTTTTTCTAATTAATGTCAACTTGTTCAGCTTATCCAAGTTTTAATGTGAGCAAGTTTAAACTAAATCGGCTGGGCAGACTGAATTGCTGCACAATTGACTGTGGAATTTTTGCTTCAAAATATTATGCTTGTGTATAATTGGGAGCTGTTACAACAACGTTTAAGTAATGCTTAGATCCCATGGATTATTTGAAAGCTTAATGCCAGCTAAAACGTTGTTGAAAAGTATGGAAAGATTGGAAACTCCCAGCAAAAGTCGTAAACAAATGAAGCAGAAGAGGTTTACGATGCGTAAATTGTGAATTTTGAAATATTCATTTTTTTTCGAATTAAAAATAATCTACCGACTTTTTTTTCTTTTATTTTCTCTGTTTCTGTTTAGGCAGTCTCCGGTTAAGCTCTCAACGGACTAGTCTTTCCAATATAGGCGGCTTGGTAGGATCGCACCTTGCGACAACAGAGAGCGCTTTTCAAGATCAACTGCTTCGACGTAGAAAAGCCCAAAATCAATGTTATATATAACTTCGTTTAATTTTTCAGAATGTTAATAAAATGTTGCATCAACTTAAATTTTTCCATTTAAATGGAATTTAAGTCAAGTTTCTACTAAGAAAATAAGATTATTTACTTGCGGCCTTATCAACAACCACGCTCTAAAATTCGAATGCTTTAATTAAATACATCGACTGCATGATCGCTTTGAATTTCAATATTATGGACTGTTATATTAACCTTGCGGTTTTTGACAGGTGTTTCTTGATATCATTTTTGCCTACTTCTCTGCGAGCGATACAGACAGTGGTGTGACGTCTTATGAAGTAGCGTGGGGAACAGGACCTAATTTGGTCGACATAGCAGACTTTGAAGAGGTAATTAACACCACTATATGGCGTGCCAGGCTTAAAGACGGTGCACTCGAAGTTGGTAAAAGGTACTTCGCAACAGTACGAGCAACAAACGGGGCTGGTTTGCTGTCGGATTGGCTATCCTCCAACGGAATCGTTGTCGGGAAAACTGAATATACTTTTGATAATTCATCAAAAGCTTCATTTTTCTTTGATACGGTAAATGTGAACGACGATGGAACACGTAAAGATGGTGGCGTTGGGCAAACATACGGGACATTGACTGTCCCCGAGGGAGCTGTAAAAGAGAAAGTAAAGTTGCGTTGTTACAGCTTAGATGAAAAGACGTTGAACGAAAACAAAACTAAGGAGGGTCCTGTCAGTAATCCGAGCATAACGAGACCAAAGGTATGGCCATGCGATATAGCTATGAAACAAAGTATTGACTAATTTGTTGTAGGAAAGATGAATAACTGAAGGGCAACTGTGAGAACCATCAGATCGCGAGTTTGCCAATAGTCAGTCAATGGACTAGGATAGAGTGTACGTTTGAGAGGACGATAAATGTCGTTGGCGATTGTCACGCTATTTCGAGTTCTCCAAAACTTTCACTTCCAAGCCATTTCTTTGTGAGGGTTGAACATTCATTTGTCTTTATGCCTTTTATTTTTGTGGGAGTTTTCTGCGTCTCGTATTTATCTTATTTCTCAGACGAGTTATCCGTCGTCAGAAATAAATACTGTAAATATGATTTGTTTCAAGGCGTTTTTAAAATATAACCGACTTGCGTACCTTACCAATTTAGAAAACAAAATAGAATCATCCTAAAAAGAAAAAACCATTCCAAACTAATAATATCTACAATTTTAATCCAAACAGCAATTCATGCTGGGAAACTACAGTTTTCAGATGAAAGCTTTGGATCCGCAGAATGACACAGTGCAGGAGGGCTTCAAGTTTTCTAAGCCAATCAAACTTTCCATGTTCTATGACGTCAATAACTTGGTTAAAGCCAACAAAGAGCACGTCAATAATGACGTCACCAAGGAAGACATAGATCCTGTACTTTATCTGTGGAATCCTAAAAATGAAACCTGGTAAGTATATTTTCTCAGTTCGTTTTGCTTTAAATTTTAGTTCCAGAAGAGGGAGATTCTACTGAATCGATGTTTATCCAGTATAAAATGAACATAATTCAGTTGGTTATAAATTTTTTTACCGTTGTTCTTGTTGTGTGAGCAGCTATTAACATCGGAAATCGGTCAGTCAATATAAGGAATATGTCACGGCACCTGTCCAGTACTTATTAGATTAAAACTTCGGTTCTAATTAAAATAAAAATGTGATTCTGTAATGATGCTTCCACATCACCCCGGCACCATAAGAGCAAGGAGGCACGAGCTGTTCCTTTATAAAATGCGATATGTGATAGCCTGCATTGCAGGCTCTGGTGAGATAGTGCGACTGCGCGAAAAGCGAGAGGAGCTGGTGACCCTGATACCCCAGACACTATGTCAACCCATATCTACACCCCAGACTCTCACGGTTTCCGCGCTAAAAATTTACTACGCCGGCTAGATATTGGAATTTTAACCACTACATAGGCATGTGTTTCAAACAGTTATAAAGTTTAAATGGTATGATTCAATCTTTCTCCAGGTTTGATGCGGCCCTTACTTGTCCAGAACCTTGGAGTCACGTGAATCGCTCGATGAAACTTCTGGAAGTGAACGTTTGTCACCTGACTCAATTCGCGTTCTTTTTCTCGTTCTATGGGCAGAATGGTTTGATACTGTTTGATAAGAATAACTCAGGTAAGCCAAATTTACCGTTTTTGTCAAATACTAATTTCATCGGTCAAAGTATCTTCGACACACTCGACAAATCCATTGCGTTGGTATATTTCGCGAAAACATGATTGTCTGCTAGGCTTTTTGAGAGGAAAACAGTTATTATTGGCCTCTGTAAGTAGCAACAAATTTATACTGTTTTCTGTGCTCAGTGATCCTCACAATTAAAATTATTTTATCCTCCCCTTAAAGCTTAATTTTAAAGCTAGAACGTATTTTGTTTTCCCAGCTCCACAATAATGAAATGCATGGCTTGTCGGGTTTTATGAAATAAAGTCACTCACAGTTGCTTAATAGACTGTGCCACAGTTAAACTATGGTCACAGTTGTACAACAATGTAACTGCAATGTGGCTGCGAATTTCAGAGCAGTTACTATGGTCTTACCATCCTTCATTGCCGATTAACTGTACACTAATACATCTATAATTATGATCATAACATTGTATCAAATTATACAATATAAACTTTCGTGCGTTCTAATGCAGTTTTCTTTCGATTTTGGTAGTTTATGATTCAAATGGGATCATTCAAGTGTCACGCGTGGAAAGTGTTACAAGACTGGAGATTCCTGTTCGGAGATCCAAAGGCTCCCAAGGTGACATCACGGTGGAATGGTCGGTTATGTCAGACAGCTTAGACCTGATATGGCCAACATCCGGAAAGGTATCCATGACAGATGGCCAGTGGATTGACTCTTTTATATTAGTAGTTGATAATAACCGAAAGGAGGCGCCAGAGAGCGTTGTCTGGGTTCAGCTGAAAAATCCCGCGGGTGGGGCTTTGTTAGCGCCTCGCAATAAAACCACCACCAAGATCTCGATCGCATCAAATCTGAGGGACGACCAGAGCAACTGGATTTCAGTTACAGTTGGTGCGTGTGTGGCTGGTGTAGTCTTACTTCTGTCAGTGTTTGGAGGAATCTATATATATCAAAGAAAGAAAGGAAGGTAGGTTCTATTTCTTCTCGAAAATGCTTCGCCAACTTGTGCATGTGATGAAAATAATACTTGCCACATTTTTCAAAATAGCCTCAAATGTCAGTTGATGCCTTGGGTTGAAAGAAGAGAAGACTGTGGCATTTCAGACTATTTTTTATGGATTATAAGATTCTGGGTGGGGCATTCTAGAAACCACAGTACATAAAAGGAACGCATATCGTGTCTCTTTTCCTGTTTTCAGGACAAGCGCGAAAGTACAACCTCAAGAAACCGAGATGCCTCATCGTAAGTGAAACCCCTCTTTTTTCTTAGTCCGTTGAAAGTGACGCGAAAAAAAAAACTGAATCGGCGAGTGGGAGGATTGCCGCGCGAATTTCTCTCGCGCTTTTTTGTTGTTTTTGCTGAAAAAAGTTAGTAATAGTTAATATGTTTTATTAATACTATTGCAATTGGAAAGTCGTTTACGGGTTATTAGTATTTACCACACAAATGAATAGTGCTTTCCGCGCGCGCTGATTGGTTAACTCGGAGGTGATTAGCAAGTACTATTCACCTCCGAGCAACGGAAGAGAAACAAAATGGATTCGCGCGTCGCTTTGAGCACCGAGAGTAATGTTTTGGTCCGCCAGTCATTCAAATTGTGTGCTATATACTAAAACAATTATTCACCTCAGTGTCGGTGAAATATCCACCACTATTCACTTCCACTTCGGTGAATAATTGTTAATTATCAATCACTAATATCTGGAACGTTGTATAGGGGGTCCTGTTATAAACCAAATGAACCGACATTTTAGATGGATCGGGTGGCATTAATTCTTCTTTTCTATAAGTCAGTCTTACTTTCTTCGATTCAAAAGCTACTCTAATTGCCCCATCTAAATAAACCTTTAGCGGCTTTCTGGTTATTTTCCGCATACATAGCGTGTTCACATTGGTTGGCCATTTATTGAGTTCCGCTGTCAATCCGATTGCTTCTGTTAACTGAAGTTCTGTTTGGCTTCTTACACTATTGCCTGTTGTTGCAATTGACTCTCTACTTAACCTTTTTCTATAACCAAGTTTTATGACGCTTCCCATCATCCCCATCTATCTGTTTAATTACGTAGTGAATGACGTCGCGGCCGCTCCTACACCGTCAGATGACAATGACAATGAAATGGAAACGACTTTTTCCACATTCGTACCGGAAGCCTGGACAGCCACAGCAAATCCACTGTGTAACTCGTCATATGGTTTCTCGCGTCTGGATGTTACAGCATTACCTTCAAGCCCACTGAATGAAGACACTGGTGTGAGAAGCAACGAAACTGGAGATGATGCGGAACATAGCGGGTAGGTGGATTATTGCATCGTTCACTTGGATTCGAATCTCTTGCTATACATAGTGCTGCTTTAGAAAAGAAATAGGGAGGGCAGGTTGGGGGGGGGGGAGGGGGGGGGGGGGGGGTCGGTAAGGCAACACGAGGCCAAGGAAAATTCATTTGATCACGGTGGGATTCGAACCCACGGCCTACGGATTAGATCACCGATGCTCTACCGACTGAACTATGCCGGAAGTCGTACGGGAGCAAGTGTTAATTCTCTGACATTACTAAGGAGCAACATGATGCTGATCTGACTTGAGTATGGAATCGTTGCCTTGACGCCCCTTGACGGGGATGGGAATAGAAAAACAGCAAGTAAGTGGAATGTTTACGCCAAGTAGAAAAACACGTGACATTGTACGATGCCTTTTTCTCGGGGAAGGAGGTAGGAAGAGGGAAAGAAAAGGAAATAAAATTATTACTACGACTGAAATGCACGTGTCTTTGTTAAGAGGCTACCTGTCTGTAATTCGTACTGGCAACTGCTGCTTGATTTCATTTTGCCTTACGGTTATACTTGTTCTTGTTATCACCAGGAAAATTAAACGGCCAAGGCTAATCTTAGTCAGTGAATACCCAGATGGAGATTAGCGTAATATCGAGCCTCATGAGAGTGGATGGTTCAACAATATGTTGAAGATGAAAACTAGAGAACAAGAAATAGACCCATCCATCCTTATTTTTAAACTTGTAGCTGGCAGACTGATCATGCCTTATACTATTCAGGTTTTAGAGGGTTTGTATTAGAAAGAGGTATATTTTCCAGTTGTTAGGATAAAACTGTTTCAAGAAATGTTACCCTACTGAAGCGTCTTGAGGGAAAGCAGGCCAGCATACTCCTTTTATCTCACAGCAGTCAGCTGGATACAGTGACGAAATACTGCCAATCAAACTGCTACATAGCCCCAAAACGCCAAGAACAGTGTCTAACTTCTTTGCTATTAGAAGAAAAGAATCATTTAAGTCTTGTTAGGAGCATAAAAATTATTTGCTCTTCAGAAAACCTTAATTTTTCTCCTGTCTCAAGTTGTTTTCAGTTTTAGTGAATCTCAGGTAAACGCTATGACAGAACTGATCTACCGTAAAATTCCGGTTATAAGCCCCCCCCCCCCCCCCCCTCCCCCGGTTATAGGCCCATTTAACTGGAACCAAAAAATTACATCCGGTTATAAGCCCCCCTCCCCCCCCCCCCCCCGGATATAAGCCCCCCTCTGCTGGATGATAATACTGAACGGGGCTAAATGTTACTTTATTTTGACTTTTTAACTTAAAAAAAGTATTTCGATCAACACTACCATGGCTCTTTTCGAAACATTTTTTTTATTCCGCTTATAAACCCTCCCGGATATAAGCCCCTCCGCTTATAAGCCCACCCAAAACCCCTTACGAAGTTGTATAAGCCCAGGGCTTATAACCGGAATTTTACGGTATTCGGATATTTTTTTTCGACTGAAAGAATGAAAACGCTTTATTGCGCGCACAGTGGACTAACATATTTTGGCTTAAGGTAGCTTGCTTCTGCAGATTTAAAATAAAAAGGAATTAATAATGTTATTCATGTTGTTATGTTTGATTAGTATTTAGTACGTGCTGCGGCTTACTGCTTCTACCCATTCTACGTTTCTTTTGGACAACCTTTTTAATTTTTAAACAGCTATATCTGCCGTAGGCAATTTATAACTTGTAGCTTTTTAGTTAAACATTTTAAAAAATGTTGGCCACTGATTCGTTAGTTGTCAGTAAAGTATGTTGTTTCAAGCCAAGGCGACAACATTAAAATGATGGGCCATGGTAAAACTATGGCCATTTTTAGTTCTCAGTCAAGGATGTTTAAGTCAAAACAATATTTTGACAGTGAAAATATTTGATTCAATAATCAACTAGTGTCATTGCTGGCTGCTTGTCACATATACCGCATCCAAACTTCGTCTTTGGAACCTGCGATCGGGTGTTCTGTCAAGGACGTCTGGTTTTTTTTTAACTAGGGTTAGGCTAAGGCCCAAGTCTAGGCTAGGCTAGTCGACCTCCTGTTCAGGCCCAGTTTTGGGCGGAAAATAGGGAATAAACTCGCGTAGATGGATAAATTTACATACATATATGGGAATCCATCCTGAGGTCTTGGTTGTGAAATATAAACTAAAGAGGCCTAATTATTATCAATAAGGCCCACTATTTAGCGGCCTCAAGTTACCCTTGAGTATTCAGTTTAGTTACGGTGGATTTTCATGTTGACTTTTGAGACATTCTGTATGCGATATTTACAATTAGGATATAAAGGCAGCTTAGCTCAAAATTTGAGCCACTTTGTAGTGCGAGTTCCAATAACCTTAGTTAACACCATTTGGTTACGGGAAGATTGAAGTCCCGTAGCAAAATAAGCGATACTGAATAAATCAGTGTGGTTAAAATTTATGAGAACCCAGATAATAAAACACCTTTTTCTCATTGTTCAGAATAAGGCATCTTGAGCGAGAGCTGATATGTTGGAAAGGCAGCGTTTACTAATTTACGTTGCGTTTCATCCGAATGATCCAAAACCTTGCATTTGTGTTGACTTGACAGTAAATTGACATAAATTATTTCGCGATCCAACAGCTCTCGAAAGTCGCAAAAACTGGCATTTGGGTAATTTGTAAATAAATATATAATCCTGCTTTAAAATTAATCAGTATACAATTTCTTTCGGAGTAGTGATATAGGAGGAGGTTTTCAAGCGTATACGATTTCTTTGTGTTATTGTGTAGTCGATTGCGCTTTTGAGACATGTTTATTACATAACTCTTTAATTAGTTTCGGCCATTTTTGTAACTTTTTAATAGAGTTTGAATAAATAACTTTTCTCACAATTTTTGTTTGTTCATTGCGGTGGCGAATTAAAGAATGGTTGTATGATCAGAGGTTTTGGCCTTGCAGCACATTCTTGTCAAAAAGAAAATTAGACGACAACGTTTTTATAATTGAAAAAAAAAATCGGATTTACCCCACTAATTTTGACGATATCCTTTGCAACCTGACGTGATTACCACAATATGTCTGGAGATGTGAACCACTCTTTGGTACCGAGGTGAAACTTATAGTTGGTTTTATTTATGCTTTTTAAGCATATGATGAACCTTCGAAGGTACTGGTAACTGAGACTTTAGTCTTCAGTCGATTCTTACACTTCAGTCGATTCAAATTATCGCAGAATGGCTGTATCTCTTGTATTATGGAAAATCCAGTAGGAGTACGTCCTGAGTGCATCCTACCCTGAAGCTACCTTTTTGCCACGGAAGTTACCCGAGTTATCAACAACAAAAATGGCACATAGTCAGGAGAATGTTCGAACCCCCGCTTATATGAGTAGACGGCGACCTGAACGCAGCGCCTTAGACCGCTCGGCCATCCTGAGTTCTACTTGCTATCGTGACTTATTTCGATAAGAAAGGTACACAGGCCTACCACATTTTAGATGGCAAAGGTACATTGTTCCTGTGCTCTACTCTCAATGGACTTCTGAGACCACACCCAGTCACGTGCGAAGTTAAGGAGCATAGTTCGAGCTAGCTTTAGCTTTAGAGGGAGTATAAAATAGAGGGGGCGCATAAGACTGGAAACCTTGTATACGTCTCACGTAAATATTTCACAGCTTCACCTTTTCCGTCTCTTCCCGCCTGTTTCGTCTGTCCCTATTCGTACATCTGGCCAAAACTTTGGGGTCTGTGTTCCTCGAAATAGCCGCTAGAGTGGTTTAAATACAGGCATTAAGTGTATGTTTGTAAAACTAAGTGAAGAAGTCTATGATAGACGGAACACGTCAGAGAATGAAGCAGAACCTGGAAAAATTGGGAAACATGTTATACTTTCCATGCCGCTCAGAAACAGGGCGTGTTTCTGCCGTGTAGCAGAAGCATATTTTGCTTCTTGGAGACAAAATTGTACGCTGGAAACATTGCTTCCCGTATGGATAAACTGGGAAACATTGGGCAAACATGCGCGTGCTACGAATGTTTTGAAACGAGCCTCACAAAATTGTATGCATAATTAAGTATATGGCTATTCGAAAATCTTGCCAAATTTCAGTGCGTTTTTTGGTTCGCATTTCGCATCGTTAAAAAGTATCGTTTAACTTCCCTTAACTACAATCATGGATTGTAACTCCGCACCAAAAGAGAGAAAAAATATGTAGTTTACCTTAAACTACAACTTGCTTCCACAATTAAAAATTTCCAATTTGCTCCCACGCCATCAGTCTTTACCTGCACAACTTCCAGAATTTGTTTCCTTTTGAAGTTGAAAAATAAACCATGACTGTCCCTGGTACAGCGAGTTTCGTTTAAGCTGAAGAATACGTAAAATTGCTCGCCATAAACCCCGCAAATTTGACTAAAACGTTCACTGTTGTAGCTAACATCAATATTCACATTTTACGAAATAGAAAATCGTGCGAATTGTTGGAATAAAATTTGCATAGAAACGAATAAACAATAAGGAAGAAGGTCCACAAGGAGTGTCGTGTTTACAAGCTGAACAGAAACTCAACACTGTCACCGATTAAAGCAAGGCGTAAAATTGTTACTTTTTAATTTCTCACTACAGAAATAGCTACTAATACAAGAAATAACAGAAAATGTATTTTCCTTTTTTCGTAAAATTTAACTTTGTCATTCGCGTCCCGAGAGCTACCGTTTTGCCGACCACGTGACCACAACAAACGAGAGGCAATTTAATTTTCCATTCGACCAGTAATTCTGGTTTGAATTTCCTGACATTTTCATTGACGAATGTACCAGCTTTTTCCGATTGAGTGTAATTTTCCAACCAGTCGCTCCCATTTAGAATTTTCCGAGAAGCTTTCCGAATATCAAGCGCCCGGAGGCTCTTATTCATTTTCAATTTCTAGCTAATCAGATTTGAGCGAAATTCCGTGAATTGGAGACTCAAATTGGAACGAGACAGGTTTTGATCTAAAGTATCATGGATTTTGGGACGGTAATGGGGTTCAGGTGCGCGCTAGTTTCCAGCGCAAACGCAATTTGTTTCGTCATGCGACGCTTTTTTCACTGACGGCCTTTTGCAGGGAAAAGCATTGCGTGACGATCAAAATAATGGCTGCGAAGTAGACAAGGGTGCGCGTAAAATTATTCCCAATATCTGGGATTGAAAACTGCAGGTTTTGGACAACTTCTCATTGTTATCTAAAGCAGCCGTCTTCGTTTTCTATGAACGATAGTCAACTTGACTGCGCCTGCCGAGTTGCTCTCTTGCGCTTTTCCCGCGCTCTCCAAACTCGCGCGCGCATCCGTACACGTTAGACACGCACGCACATACTTGCACACACACCTACGCGCACACACACTTGTTTCCATTGAAAGACTAGAATCTTTGGGCAAATAACTTTTGTCGTTTACAACAAAGTTTTATTTATTACGCTTTTACTGTTAACAACTAAACTGCAATTTTAATCGATCTTTGCTACATGTATCAACAAACGATCGCATATATAATTGACACATTTCCCAATTCCATGCTCTCAGAGACGTGGGAAGTGCCATTTAGAGCTATCGGAAGTAGGGAGGACAGATAACTATCTATAAAGAATGTTTGCATGTTCCCATTGCCTATTCACGTGTCTTTTTATCGTTCGAAAGCACTCTCCGCAGATTCCCTACAATATGATTCTTACACGTCAAAAACTGCCAAGAAGATTCACGTCAAAAATGACTGCAAACGTTAAACTAAAAACTCGGGGAAACTAAACGAACCCTCAAACCGTTGCGATGGCAGATGTCAAGAGATGATCATAACTGTATTACTGGAATGCACGTCCGGGCCGTCTATATCGAGATTAACCCTCTGAAAATTAGGAGACATGTGACTTAATAAACTTGAACCCTCTACCGAAGATATAAATTACACAGTTTAAATTACACGCGTTTGTAAGAGTAAATATGTGGATTTCAAAGGTGTTTCCTCACGTTACAACGGATTAAATAAATCGTTTAAACATTTGTTTCTGAGCCAAAACCAAATAGGCCTAATCTGCATGTCAATGGCAAGCAATGTGCAGGGGTTCCTAATAGACTGTAGTAACACCATGCTGTAAAATTCCGGTGGACAATCTACTTTAATTGCTGACATTTTTCCTCTACTGGGGCTAAAAAAAAAACAATAGTTATATGACGACGTCTTACTTAAAAAAAATTGTTTTTAAACTACCAAGATATGAGATTATACTCGTTACTGATTTGTGAATCAGTTAGTTCTTACGATCAGTTAATCGTCGGTCTTGTTGCTTCAAACGTTCAGACAGTAAAAATCTCCTTCTCTTAAGTACTGGTCACTGTCAGCTGCAATCAACCTTGTAGGAGGTGACGAACTTTGAGTAACCAAGCCTGCGCCGTTGCGTGACTCAACTGTCACGTAAATGATGTCACCATCAAACAACCAGCTGATGTTGGTCAAAGGCAGAGTAACGTTTGTCACCAAGCCAACTTCTTGGAACTGCAAGACGTCGGTAGCGTTTGTCTGTTTGCCAACTGCTACGCGGAAACCGCTTATCTCGGATTCTTTGTCGTTAAAACCGTGCCAGTGTGCCCGCAGTGTTTTGTTGAAAAGATGGCAACTGGAATGTATGCCGAAAACGTCATGCGTGCGGTCTTCACTTACAATCACCGAGCCCTAGGAAAAAAAAGAAATGAAAGTAAGATCTAGTTTAGCCCACTAACCTCTTTCTGTAGGTAGTTTCAATAACGCGTACTAAAACAATTGATAGCTCCCAAACTAAAAAAAAGGTGTCCATTGTGCATGACAATTTGGATGGAGACTTCTGAAATCACAGCGCTGTCTAGCAGTTTTCATTTGTCACCTTACCGCTCTAGGTAAGGAGACAAACTTGATATAGAATACTTCATGGAAAAGTGCGCACGTACGGTGTTTAGGCACGACTTGGTGAAGTATCAGAAATCTCACTCGTTCGCTGCGCTCACTCGTTCGATTTCTGATTCTTTTCTTCAACTCGTGAGTAAACACCACACAAAGTACTTTTCATGGGGCATTGTGTTTATTATATTCATACTGAGATAGAACACTCTCTTTAATAAATGATTTAGTCGAGGATACTCCAAGCAAGTTATTTTCGTACAAAGCGTGAGAACTTCGATGTCTTTGTCGGTAAAAAGCAAGCAGCTTTATATTTGGTCCACAGCCTTGTTTTTTCGGTTCTTTTTGTTTTGATTGGTTAAGTCAACTGAAGCTGTCTAACAAAGCGAATAACCTGGGGGATACTTACACGTTAAAAAACATGATACGCGCCATTTGATTGGTTTACATCGGTTTGTGAACGAAATTTACTTAGCGGCTTTCCAGTCTCCGGTCTCGGGATGTTTATAATAATTTTTACATGGGGGATACCCGACAGAATCCTGCGGGTAATCATTAAGGGGGGGGGGGGGGGGGGGGAGCAACGCTCCGATTCGTTACATTTTGAAATAATCGGGGTTATGAGGGAAGAGCAGTTGCTTAGGGATTGCTGAAGACTGTATTTTGTGGCAAGCGATATTGGAGCGTTTTCGAACGCTAAATGATGAATTTTGTTTGGTGAAATTTCTTTTCGGTTGACTTTATTTGGATATAATCATATATCATAAGATAAGGAACTAAATCGTACCTTTGAAGGTGGTGTATTGTCAACAATGACCGGAGAAGACACGCGCTCTGTGACAAGTCCAACATTGTTTTCACATCTCACAACAATGTAATAGCTTTCTCCAGGCTGCAATTGTAGACCTGTGGCCTTCACAGTCGTACTCAAGCCATTCTCTACAATGTCAGTCACAAAGTCAGTACTGTTTTTAATGACGTAGCCGCACAGTCTGATACCACTTTCGTCATCATGGGCACCAGTGATATTTGAAACCAGAGTACAATCTGTAACACAAGATGTGAAGTAAAACTGCGGGATAATATCACCGAGGAATGGAGCCGTCAAATCGACTCTGGTTCCGCTTGTTGCAATCACAGTAAAAAGGCCAGCACCATTTGTTACTCTTTTGCTAATGTAGTACGTCCCATCATGGCTCAGGCGGCAGTCCCTGCATGTCAGGTTTGTTGCGTTCAGGAGTATTTCGGTCATGGATTTTATCTGGCATCCAACAGGCAATGCTCCAACGCAAAATTCTATTTTGTGTATCCCGCTCTCAAGGTCTTGTGACTTCCAGGAGGCGTGTAGATTGTCTGTAGGACCAATCCACAGTTTTGAACCAGCAGTGACCTACATAAAGAAAAATATTGTGTGCAGGAAAATATAACTAGTCGTTTCGTTGCATATAGTAGCGAGAAGACGGAGAACACTGCAAATGAAACTTCTTAATAATCGTCAGATGGTTTCCTTGCAAGCTTAATAACGTTTCACGATAGACTAACCCGGTGTTTTCACGAGAGGTTTTTACTTCGGTTCTGTTTTAACTTAACTGGAGTAAAAATTTCAATCGTGTAAACGCCGTACTTAACTTCAGTAAATGACGGCAAAATCAAAAGAAAGCCAACCCAGGTTTGTCGAAAGTTGAACGCCTCATCTGACATGGTTTAGCTTAGTTACCGACGGTAACCTAGGCAAAATCAGACGGTGTCGCAACATCTTGGCGGCAAGTGTTTAAAGTGGGCAAAACAGAGTCAAATTTAGGTAAAATGGAGCAAAGATCATTTTCGCATTGTCGTGTTCGTTTCATCGTCAAGTGGCGTTGGGAGTTTTTCCATTGGCAGCTCGACCGAACTGTAACGGAAAAGAGGAACTGTTGAGGACTGATGGTCTCAAACAGAAAACAAACTCTAACAGAAGTCTATGGAAGTCTAAAACATTGAAGATGAGTTTTGGAAGGCCTTAACTTATCTTAAATGGTATAAAACAAGGTCTTTCGAAATCTTCCTACCAGAACAACCAGTTTCAGTTTCGACAGTTGTTTTATCCCAGGCTCCGTCAATTCAGAAGTGTTTAATTGTGCACGTCCAAAATGTTCTCGCCGTAAAAAAAAAAGCCTTGCTCCAGTCCCCTCATTGATTAAAATAAGTTTTGCCTCTTCGAAATTGTCAAGACTCTAGGAAAGCTTAACTGTTAATTACCTCAGTTAATTCAGGTGGACTGACGTCGACTACAAAACCACTAGACCAACCATGTGACGTTATCCTGGCGCCATTTACAGCCTCCACGGTGACGTAATACCTCTCGCCTTGGGCCAGTAACACGTTGTCTGCCTTCCCTGATGTCATTCTTCCTACGGCCGTAAATTCCATGGCGTCAATGTCATCAGGAGTGGTTCCTAGACCCCAGCGATATTCAATGATTCCACTTTCTTGGTCTTCAAAGGGAGTCCATGCTGTTTCTACAAAAGTTGTTGATGACTGATAGTCAATGTCAGCTGATAAAGATGATCCATCATGAACAAGACCAGAATTTGGCGGCGTTAGGTCTACAATGACACCATCAGAAGAGGACGTGCTACAGAAACCATCACCATTGGTGCACGTGATTTGACTGACGTAGCGAGCGCCTGGGACAAGACTAAGATTTGCTTGGGTGAGGTTCCCTTTGCTTTCCACAGCTCTTGTTAACACAACAGTGTCATTTCCAAATATAGATCGATCATGAGAGGCTGACTGTTCGATCAGTGCCCATGAACAGCTAGCGACACCAGACTCTTCATCTTCGATACCGTCCCACTGAATTGACAAAATATTTGTAGAATTAATGAAATCAATGTCATGACCAATACCGTCAATCACAGTACCCCTTGATGGAGGTGACGTGTCAAAAACCAGCTTCTCTGACAACATGACTGTTCGCAAACCAGCTCCATTTAGAACAACTACTGTGACAAAATATTCAGCCCATGGATCAGGTCTGAAAGGGCCAATAGTTCCAAAAGTAGAAGCACCTGCCGGAACAAGGTCACTCTGACATGTCCGAGGACTTGTTCCAAGGCAGTAATCACTGCTACTAATACCACTTTCGCTGTCTTCAGCTCCATCCCAAGAAACACTTATTTCAATTGTCTGCATTCCTTGATCGATCACTTTGTGTGGCACTGAAACTTCTGTCTTCAGTGGTGGGCTAGGATCAACAGTGAATCCATCAGAATATTGCATCGAACTTAGACCACTCGAGGTCGTGGCTTTAATAGTCACGTAATACATTTTACCAGTCTCCAAAACATCAAAATCTGGAATGTTTGGGGCCAAGTCTTTTTCAACACTCCTCTCCAGGCCAACACTTGTGAAGCGAAGAACATCTTGTTTTCCCGCTGCCGTCCCGATAGCCATCGCATAGTCGACAACAGGATCCCGGTTGTCTGCAAAAAATAGGTCCCAGTTGGCACCAACTCTTTTGGTATTGGCTAGATAAAATAGGTCTGTCCCTGGTACCGAGCCATCTCGAACAGGAGCTGGAATAGGCCAAATAGGTTCTACCCTGAAGCCATTGGACCGAACAGTGGCTTCTAACAGTGCTTTATTTAAACAGGTCAACACATTATAGTAAGTCACGTTTCTCACGAACTGAAGATCTTTGTAGGTCAGGTTGTCTGAGAAAACATTTCGTTCTTCATAAATGGAGTTGTTGGTGACTTTCTTTCGAAACAAAATGACTCCATCGGTACTTTCAATGGTCCAACTGCAAGATCGTACACCACTTTCAGAATCCTCCACACCAAACCAAGACAGAGAAATATTCCAATCTTCGAGCACGACATTGTAGTCAGCTCCAATAACATGATTTCCATCAGTAACATCTCCCATTACTGGAGCACTGACATCCAATAGCATTCCATCGGAGGTAAGTGTTTTAGATAGCATTGCTCCATTGGTCACACGGACAGTCACATACACCCTCTGTCCCTCGTATATGACACATTCTGGGCACGTAAATGATTTGTTGGTCCCAATGCTTGTCATTGGTTTTATTTGACAGCCAAGAGGCTTGGTCCCCAAACAATACTCGTTATGTACGATGCCACTTTGAGGATCTGTGATGTTCACCCATTGCGCTGATAATTCCATATTAGGGGAGAAGTAGTCGATATCTTCATCGCCTAAGCCATCTCGCACATCACTGCTCTCAGCATGCGGTGTAGATGTATCTATTATAAGACCAAGTGACGAAACATTGGAGTTTAAACCCGCAAGGTTTTTTGCCACGACTGTGATGAAGTATATACCTTTATGTGAAAGGAGGAGATCAGTTTTGGTTATCCGAGTGGCCAAATCTATGTCTTCAAAATTAACCACATCGTCATGGTGAGGTTTAGTCCCAATGCCAAAGTAGTACTTTTCTATCCCACTTTCAAGGTCTACGAAGGAAGGCCATGATGCTGTGATTGAACTTGTGTCTGACTGATACTGGAAAGAGCGATCACGTGATACACCTGCTAAAACAGGACCTGTTGCAATAGGTGGTGTATGGTCGATGACAAATACTGAAGAAGATGAAGAAGAAATACCTGCATTGTTTATGCATTTGACGCTGGCATTGTATTCACCACCAATAAATGCAAGGCTGTAAGGCAGCGTGATATTGCCTGAAGATGTATTCATAACCGCAGAGAAAAAAACGTTTCCAGCTTGGTCGAGGACTGAAATGTTGCACCTTCTTATTCCACTTTCTGGATCTGTAAATTCATCCCACAATATAGTGACACTGTTGTTAGCAATAAATGTTTTCCCGCTATTTCTGCTAGATGGTTGCCCGAAGTAAACTTTTCCTGGAAGTGGTGGAGTGTTGTCAAAGACAAGTGCATCGGAACACGATCTCGAAAGAAGACCAGCTCGGTTTCTGGAAACCACAGTAACGTAATATTTTACACCAGACCTGAAGACAAATCCTGTCACTGAAGTGTTAGCATAGTTTGATCGGCCAATATTGGTGAGTGCTTCAACCTGAGTACCACACTTGCTTGTACCTATGGCCCACTTGTAGTACCAAAGTTCACTTTCAGGCTCAGAGAATCTGTTCCAGTAAACTGCAATGCTTGATGCCGTCGAAGAGTAGAAAGCATTATCTTGGTCGTTGTATTCCCATTCACTTTGAGACCCAAAGACTGGATAGATTGTACTTGGTATTGGTGGAGTTCCATCTGCTATTACGCCATCTGAAACAAGTTCCTTTATTGCTCCTGCCTGATTTATCACTTTCAAATGCACATAATACTTTGTGCCACTCACTAAATTAAGAACTGTTTGACTTTTGACATGTGTTGAGAGACCAACATCTGTGTAGTCTTGAATACTAGTTTTGTTCTGCTCACTGGTTCCAATACTCCATTCAAATTTCTCAACACCACTATCCAAGTCCCAGATACCTTCCCAGTTTGCAGCCATACTTGACAGGGAAGACTGGTACTTCAAATCCGGTTCAATAGTCCCATCATGCACCACACCATGGGTCGGAGGAGTTAGGTCAATGAGCACGCCATCAGAGCTGATGCATTTGCGAAGTCCAGCATTGTTCACAGCACAGACGATGAAGTAATAGACGTCATCAGACAGTGAGAGACCAGACGCAGTAGCCCACGTGTTTAATTTGGCGTTTTGAAATGGAAATATATTGGGTGTACCACCACGGTTTCTGCTAACTCCATACTCGTAATGCTGAATCTTAGACTCGGGATCCATGAAACCATCCCATTCTGCTGACAGTGCTGTGGTATTGGCTTGATAATCGATATCTGAACCGGTATATCCGTCACGCACTTGAGCATTTCGTACATTCGGGGGTGTCACGTCGGCAATGAAGCCATCTGAAGATACTTCTGAACTCATCAACCCAGCCTTGTTTTCAGCCTTGATCTTAATGCAGTACCTTTGGCCATTAACAAGCGTTATGTTTGTTAAAGTAAATGAAGTTGCGTTCGCAGGGTCAAGTGGAACGAATCCGTTTCCTGTTACATGATAGTTTCCTGACGAACAGCCTCCAACAGCATAGTAGTACTGCTTTACAGCTGTGTGGGGCTCTGGGAACGTTGTCCAAGAACCGTGAACATAGTTCAAGTCAGCCTGATAATCAACATCTGCCTCGAGAGTTGGTCCATCAAACACATTGCCAGTTGATGGAGGAGTGGCGTCAGGTATCACAAGCACAGAATATGCATCTTTAAACAAGTTGGCACCGTTGTAGGCTCTTATAACAATGAAGTAACTTCTACCCTGAGTCAATACTAAGCCACTGAAGGTTGCAGATGTTGGCAGATTAGATCCTGGCACAGCACTGTAGTCAGAGCTGGATGGTAACGTATCTGAAGGGATAATAGCCCAGTCATATCGTAGAAGTCCACTGTGTGCGTCAGAGAAACCAACCCACTGCACTGTTACTGACGATGCACTTGGTATGTAGACACACGGTGTTCCATTTATGAAGCCATCTTCTCCAGTTACTAAAACTTTACCTGTAAACACAGGGTGAGTTGTATCCACGGTAACACCATCAGAAGTGACATCAGTGTTCAGTCCCACAGCGTCAATGGCTCTAATAGTAACAATGTATTTTGTGTTATTCTTCAAAGCCAACCCGTTACGCGTAATATTTGTTGCATTTCCTGTAGATGTCCAAGGCACAATCACGTTTCCACTGCTTTCTGCAATCTTGAATTTGTATTCTACAATTCCACTTCCTTTGTTCCCATCTTTAAAACCATTCCAGTTTGCTGCTATCATGGTGTCCTCTGATTGGTAGTCTACATCACTGAAGTGTCCATCATTAACATTGCCAGCTTGTGGAGCATCATGGTCTATTAGCACACAGTCTGACCTCAACTGGGTGTACAGACCAGCTTCGTTATAACCTCTGACGACTGCACAGTAGCTTTCTTTGGAAACTAGATTTAGGTTGGTTGCTGTAGGAGAGCGGTTTAGTGCTGTGGTCTTAAATGAAGTAATGAGTCCAGCGCCTAGCCGCTGTATCGCCCAAGTGTATTGCAAAATAGGAGAATGTGGATCAGTAAAACGGCCCCAGTTTGCAGTGAATGTGTTTGTCCATTTGGCACATCTCACGTCTGCGTCAATTTGATTGCCATCATATATCTTGTCAGCTACTGGTGGCGAGGCATCAACAATAACTCCATCACTTGTGAGGTCAGAAAACAGGCCTGCTTTAGTGTAGGCTCGAACAACGAATCTCGCTTTTGAGCCATCTGCTATGTTGTTGAAAGATTTCCCTGCGTTAGTGTTTAGATTTGTGCTTGTGAAAGGCATTAACTCGCTGGTTTGATTGGTATTAAATGAAGTAACAAGTACTTTCCATTCGTACTTGGCAACACCATGTCTTGTTTGCACTCCTCCCCAGTTCACCTGCAACAACGTGGAGGCTTGGTAACTCAGGTCACCTCCAGGCCCGTCACGGATCCACCCTCCGTGTGGCTTAGATGTATCCACCACTATAACACTGCTACAGACAAGTTGGTGCGCTTTGTTTCTGAGGTCCGATGCTTTTACAGAGACTTTATAAGTCGTATTATCCGGAAGCACTAGTCCAGTAATAGTATGGTATGCAGTGGCGTCTGGTAAAGTACCATTGACAGGTGAATTAAAAGAGCAAGGTGAGGTTCCTGAAAGAACAGACCATCTGAGATTGAGCTGTCCACATGACACTGAAAATCCAGATACTTTCAGGAATAATCTGTCAGTGATATACTGGTATGTGCTAGGTGACTGGAACTTGGAGTCCATTATTTGCAGGCTACCAGTTTTCAAGACAATATCGTCTACCAATGCTCCAGGACATGTTCCAAGAATGCCATTACAGCTTATAAACACAATGCATCGAAAATAATCTTAATATTTACAAAAATGATATAAAACGAAACAAGTTGTGCTAAAGCACTTGTACTAATTGTTTGCCCTACTGTGGGCAATATAAAAATGTTTTGTAATTATGCTACAGTGTACCAAGTAAATAAGTTAACTGACTATAAGTACTCATAACATGTCTGTTCGAAGCAGTGCCTGTACGGTAAGTTTGCTTTATTCAAACAACAGTGGGACCCCATTAATCTGGCCACAAATAGGCCATGAAAATCTGACATCAATTTTTAAGGCCAAAAAAAGTGGCTGTAATAATGAGGTTACCGACAGGGTGAAAGCAAGGCTAAGCACCATATGATTCACGGTAATCATGTGATTTCAAATCCAATTTTGAATAAATAAGCAGAAGTACATTTTCAAGGGCTAAAAATTTACAAGTTATCATTCATTTAAAATTACGCAGAGCAAACCAGTGATTACTGAAGCACTGCGAAGTGCCATTGCTCAAATATCTTCAAAAACATTCCAAAGGTATTCGGAACCTTTCCGATAAAGTTAAAATAATCTTCGAAATATTCCAGTGATTTTTTCCGTTATCTTCGGAAATCTTCTTTGGGAGGCGCAGTAGCCTAATGGTTTAAGCGCCCATAACGTCAATTTTTTTCTTTTCTCAGCTGATTCTCCATAACACCCAATTAACTTTTTTGAAAAAAAAATTCCAATTTGCAATGTTTTAAAGACGTTGAAATTTGCCGCCATTTTGGTCCACAATTCGCACCAGTCTTCCTCGGTTTGAAGTGAGTCGTGACGTTCACCGCGGTAAAACGTAAAAAACAAGAAAACTACTTCAAAGATAAGGTTTTCATTTTCACTGTTCAAAGTTTGATACTTAACAAGTATTCTCCTGGTTTACTAAATATTTTGGAACTTTACTTAAAAAGTTCTAAGCATTTGAAAACGGCGAAATACCGACTGTCGGCGCCATTGTCAAAGCAATTTTGATCGGGTGCAGAGCATTTTAAAAGTGAAGAATCTCGTTTGAGAGAACTGAAAATATATTTACCCTCGGCAGCTATTTCACATATCCTTACTGATGCTTCCACGTTAAACGTGAATGATTTTTCTCGAAATAAGAAAACAAAAACCTCCTCAGACGTTTGACCGCGGTGAAGTCGTGACGTAGGTTCAGGAACACGTGATTTGAAACGTGACTTATCTGACTTGTAAACAGGTGGGAATTTTGCTTCACAGTTCACATTAAGTTCAAGATGCCGGAAAGGTGCGTTACCGCTCTTTGTAACAACGTTTATGATCCAGAAAACAACATCAGTCTTTATGCAAATTAATTCCTGAATCTACACCATTTTTGAGCACGTTATTCTTGTGATCAGCGGCAGGGGTCGACCGCAAGAAAATAGAATTTTTAAATTTTAAAAATTCATAAAAATAAAATAAATTTTTTTTGACGTTATGGGCATTTTAATGCGCTACACTCCTGGTTGGTTGATCCAGGTTCGAGCCCTGGCTGGCGTCACCGTGATCTGTTCTTGGACAACACACTTTACCTTCACAGTGCCTCTCTCCACCCAGGTGTATAAATGGGTACCAGCGATTTGTTGGGACAACCTGACAGAATGCTGGGGAATAATCTGTGATGAACTACAATTACATCCAGGGGTGCACATCTCATCATCTCTAGCAGTACTCCTAGCTGCTTCATGCTACAGAATCCGAAGTTAAGCGCTGATAGCTATGAGCCAGTTGGGGATAAAACGCTTTACTGTCTACTTCATTTTCGGAAGGCTTCGAGAGAACTAATATTTATTTGTCCATCCTTGAAAACGCCTCCGATGACTGTTGACAATCCAAGTTTCTTCGTACTAACTTTTGAACTCTCTCTACAACTTCGCACTAGTGATACACTTTTTACTTTCTTACGTGTATTATTATTCAAGTATAAACGTGAAATGAAGATACAATTACGCAAAAGTGTTGACAACGAACCAAATAGTTTAGTAAGTGAAAACGGCAACGCGTCATAAAAAGTTCTTAAACTGATAAGCTATAAATTAAGTTACATGACAAACAATACTACGTCAAAACAAGCAAACTTAATTGCAACCAGAAATACATATATTCGTGTAGTTCGTTGTTTGCATTTATGTACATCTGTAGGAAGACAACAACTTTTGGTAACATTTATTTGGAACGTGCAACGGCCTGCCGCTTGCACTAAGGCAAAAACAATCACTGAAAGCTTTCGAAACAGTTATTGGAATTTAAGTTTCAGTGAACAACAATCCATTGCTCGTTTTTAAGTTTTATGTTTTTACTTTTTAATAGATAACTGTTAAATAGACTCTATTACGTGCATTCCACTTTGTATACGATGCCAGTAACTTGGTTCTCGTGTGGTCGCTCCTTAGGTTTTCTGAACACATCACCGAGTGTTCAGTTTGACCGGTCAGAAAGCGGTTTTAACGTTTTCTCGACCCAGGATGCATCGAACTCTTTCGGAAACGCCTTTGATATATGGGATTGAGGTAAAAGCTGTTTTGCCTTCCGATATTTCTGATCGTGCGTCTCCCTCCCTCTCCTCGCATGCCTTCTCGATGAATTTTACTGGATACCCATTGGCTTTCAAGTCACTGACCACGCACTGTTTCTTTTTTAGCCGTTGCTCGGTGCTCGATGGTAGGCACTTGGCTCGGTCAAATTAGTGTTTTGACAACTGCTCGTCTGATCTATGCAGGGCTGTGGGAGTCAAATGAAAGGTACTTGTTTGTGTGTGTAACCTTGCGGTACACATTAACTTCTACTCGGCCATCTGGGAGGACTGTGGTACTGGTGTCAAGGAAGGCGATCGTTGGGTTGCCTGTGGACGTTGATGGCATCTCTAAAGTAAACTGAATGTGGGGTATGATTGAGTTCAAGTGTTTATGGAAGGGTTAGACTTCATCCCTCTTCAGACACGCGTTGGAATCGTCTACGTACCGCCGCCACCATCTGGGCTTGACAGGTGAAGAGCCCAGGGCTTCTTCCTTCATTGTAAGCTCTGCAATAACAACACTGACCAGTGATCCCATGGCGCATCCGAACACCTGATGGTATTGTGTGCCTTCAAACGTGAAAAAGCTGTTCTTTAACACAAAAGAAAGCAGAAGAAGGATTTGATCCTGCGTCAATTTCGTATGTGCTTTCCAGTCATCAGTCTCCTGTAGTTTCCGCTTCACTATACCTATAGCAAGGTCTACTGGTATCGAGGTGAACAGGGCAACCACATCAAACGATACTATCAGTTTGCTGCTGGCCACCTTCTGGCTGATTATGAAATCTGCGAACTCTTTTGCGTTCATCCGTTTTTGTTCTGAAGATGTTTCAAGATGTAAGCCAGGTACTTAGAGAGACGATGAGACGGGGCACCAATGCAACTGTTAATGGGGCGCAAAGGCACCTGAACATTTCCGTCTTTTGGGAGGGTGAAATGGTTTTCTCGTTGAAGTAGCTCTATCTTATGGACCTTAGGCAATCCATAGAAGGATGCTGGAATGGAATCCAACGGTCTCAGTTTCCAGTATTCCGCTTCGGTCAGGTTTCCTCGCCTCTCGAGATGTAGGAGTTCCTTCTGGAGGTCTTGTTCTACTCTCGAAGTTGGATTTCGTCTTTTATCCACGACTGGTTTGTAGGTGTTCTTATCCTGAAGCATTTCTCGAACTTGAGTGCTATAATCGCTCTTATTCATCACGACTGTGCAATTTCCTTTGTCAGCTTTGACAATAACAATGTTCTCATCGCTTTTAAGTTCTCTTAAGGCTTCTTGTTCTTCTCTTATAAGACTTCGATCTATGGAGGCTTGGATTGCCTTAAAGCGCTGTAAACTTCGCTTCTGATGACATCTTGGCCTTCGCGTGGAAGGTGGTGTATTGCAGGTTTGACCGACGCGAGGATCTCTTTGGTCGGTATTTACCGTGGTGCAATAGCGAAGTTTAATCCTTTCTACGTTTTAAACATTAAAACCGCTTTCTGACCGGTCAAAGCACTTGGTGATGTGTTCACAAAACCTAAGAAGCGTGGAAATACTGGAACGTGGCGTGGGTAGCCGAAGGTAAGGTAAAGTCTGCGTCAAGCCTAGTGGCTCATACCGCCGGAGCTTATCCCAGTTTCAGCAGCATTAAGCGACTAGGAGTATTTCTACTCCCCCCTGGATGGGATGCTGTCCATCGCAGGGTTACCCCCCAGCATTATTTCGCCTGTACCCATTTATACACCTGAGTGGAGAGAAGCACTATGAGAGTAAAATGCCTTGCTTAAGAACACAACACAGTGACCGTTCGATCCGGAGTCCAGTGCACTAACCATTAAGCCACCGTGCCTCCCAAGGTAGGGTAGCCGAAACAAACGCTTATTTTTGGAATCGCTGCATTCCACTGTGAACACCGAAGCTGTTAATGAACGCCAGCCTTTCCCTAAAGCGTATTTGCCACTAATTGTATCCCCTAGGGACTGTCACAAGTTTTAAAACTTTTAAATTTATTCTTTAAGTCATTTTATTCTGAGGAAGGCAACAGGAAGGTTGCCGAAGGTCAGTTACAACCGTAACTGCTATTGCTACTGCTACTGCTACTGCTACTGCTACTGCTACTGCTACTGCTACTGCTATTTTCCAAACCTACCTCTCTGGCTGATCACAAACGTCCACAGCAGGTCGACATATAGTTCCATTCAACCTCATTACAGACCTACAAGTTCCATCACCAACACACTCAGAAGTCTTGATACAACTTGATGAAGGGTAAGATGCTTGACAAGAGTAGCCCAGCCCTGAACAACTGAAGAAAACAGACATTTTAGCTGCACACACTGCAGATATTATTACCTACCTATATTGCCTGCCTGTAACCTCTTCTTCCTCACTCAACCCCACTAAAAATAGGCTCTAGGTATTCCATTCTTTAAGGAGATGGTCTGAACAGAGGTTCTACTGAACAATGTACCCACCCTCCACCTTATTACAGACCATGCCACCTAAATATACACTGAGATTTTGTGATATCAGTACTCTACCTACTATGGGAAGCCCCATAAACCTATACATGTACATAAACATTATATGTATCATAAACAGAGTTAAAAACACATTACATGTAAGCTAACTGTAATTCAACTCCTCTCTGCCAACACACTAACATTTATCTGCATCAGTATAACACCTCCCTCCATCAACCAATCTACACTGTGTAAATAACACCTGTTTCCAATGTAACTATTATGACCAACTTCCTTCCAACTTACTTAAGAGCACAGGCTCATTTGTCAAGCAGCAACAAATACAAATAGTAATGTTTAGCTTCATTATATAGAGTTAGCATTAGCTGCTTCAAGAAAGGTTATCCTACAGAAAAGTAAAGGACTGGTCAAACAGCGCATTAAGACAGTCAATGATAGTCCATGACGGTTGTAATTTGCACTCCTACTTGACCATTTAATGATACATGTACATGTAGTTCATGATAGAGTTTTGGTCCTGAAGCTGTTCCCAAAATTAACGGCTCGTGCTTTCGCAGCATTTGAAATGGCCAGACGTTTATGTCAAAAACGATATGAAGAAAATAGCAAAAACCAAGAAAACAAGCACAATGTGTCTTGCACACTGAGGATCCCAGAAACGAGAGTGCACACAATGAGCTTCAGGCACTGAGCTAACATCACCTATTGAGCGTTTTTACTCACGTGACCAGCGGCCATATTGGTTTGCTAAAACAAAAGACGATTTTTGCATAAAAATAGAGTTGAATTCCCGGAGGAATGGCTTGGTACACCAATATGGCCGCCGTGACGTCATATGAAAACGCTCTATTGTAATTTTGTTTGAGCCATTCAGTTGGCCATGTGACTAGGGCTTTTTACAAGACAATGCTGAGAGTATTATGGTTGTTTACCATCGCTTGATTGAAGTTCACAGTATTTCAGTGCAAAATGAAAAAACATCTCTTCCTTTCTTCTTTCTTTACACTGAAACAACTTGAACTTTGATCAAACCACTACTCAAAATACATGAACCTTTTGGCACTGACACATGCGCTTCTACCCTTTTGTATGACAACCTTCCCAAAATAGCTAGCTTAGACTACGAGCAGCCCCTTTTTTCGCAGTGCTTCACGCTCAACAAACTGCGAAAAAAAAGGGGCTGCTCGTAGTCTATAGCTAGCTCTATACCTGCCATTTTCGCACGTGTCCTGTTTTGTACATTTGTTTGCATCATCACACGGGACAGCAGGACGATTGGACCAAGCACTGATAGCACGAGCAGTAGCGTTATACAAGTCACACCACTGACACTCATTTGATGGATTTAAAGCCTGATGGCCATGATCCTGACCTGCAAAAAACTGTATTGTTATGTAGGATACTCTTTGTAAACCACTACTTCACTGGTGTACAAAATTACCTAGTAGTGACGTATATGAGTAAAACAACAAGTAAATAATACAAGTAATAAACCTGTTTAATGGGAACAAGCAATGTTAGCAATTTACTTACCTGCTATTTTACAGGTGCACTTATTGTTTACAAATCCAAATCCTGTTTTAAGACTGCAGTTATTGCCATTACAGTACTGACAGTCTGAGTTACAAGTGAAAGGTGTCGCCGTGCACTGGCCACTGTGACATGTGTCCCCACGTGTGCACATGTTACCATCATTGCATGCCACACCATCACGATTTGACCATGTGCTGGTGCTGTTTTCAGGATTACACCACTGCAATAACAAATATGTTAGACGGAGGCATAATTGAATAAAATAAGATATCCAATCAAGTGGTTATTTAATTAAACTGCTTAAACTTTTAGAGGCTTGTAAGAGGATGCATCAAGACAGGACTTTCACTTTCACTGATACTGAATAATTTAAATTGTCTTATATTATATGGCCGAGTCTCACAAGGAGTGGTAACTACCAAATTCGCGAATTTGATTGATATTGACCGCGGTCTAGACGGGTTGCACTTATGCTGAGAAATTTACAAACAAAAATGCAAAAACATTGACTTGGTTCTGCTAAAAAAATAATAAATGGAAGAATCAAAAAGCTTGACATGAAAAAAATATATATATATAAATAAATAAACAAGGAAAGTTTGTCAAATTGTCGCTCAGTTCACAGGCACGAAATCAATTAACACCAGCTAGAGACGAATTTGCGAGGTAATTGCAAGACCAGAAGTTAAAAACACTGAACACAACTAAAAGCGACTAACATAGCTGTAAGAATATTCTATCAGTCGAAAACAGAGGCTAGAAAAATTTAAAACATACCTGCCAATGATATCTACCTTCTCTCGTTCAAATTTTTCTGTGATCACCGTTCACTCAGGTTACTAGCAAAATGCCAGTGAGTACGGCTAACCGAAGTGTAAAAAAGGTTTCTGTCTAGTTTGGCCATAAATTATAATAAACAATCTCATTAACCGAGCTTAGTCGGTCTGTATGGAAGAATCTTGACCTCAGTCATGAATACAGACCTCACTGCATTCGGTCTGTACTCATGACCTCAGTCAAACTTCTCCCATACAGACCTCCTGCTCACTTAATAAGAGCTAAAATAATATTACCCACCTGGCAGAGATTTCCAGGTTTATACTGATTTTTAGAAAAGCATGTCCTTTGACCACTATAATGTATAATGCAGTATCCAGATTGGATTGGACAGCCACTGCCATCATGTGTTTCACAAGCAAGGCAGTTGTAGGGTGTTCCTACGCATGCTCCATTCACACAACGATCATTCTTTGTCCTTAAGTTGTTGTCGCTGCATTGCAGGTTATTGTTGTTGGTCCATTGATGTTGGTAATTGCTGTCGCATTGCTGAAAGAAACAATACCGTAAAATTCCGGTTATAAGCTCCCCCGGTTATAGGCCCATCTACCTGGAAACAATAAAATACATCTGGTTATAAGCCCCCCCACCCCCCCCCCCCTCCCCCCCGGATATAAGCCCCCCTCTGCTGGATGACAGTACTGAACAGGGCTAAATTTTGCTTTATGATGACTTTTTAACTTAAAAACGTATTTCGATCAACACTGCCATGGCTTGTTTCGAAACGTTTTTTTTTTATTCCGCTTATAATCACCCCGGATATAAGCCCCTCCGCTTATAAGCCCACCCAAAACCCCTTACAAAGTTGTATAAGCCCAGAGGGCTTATAACCGGAACTTTACGGTAATTCTGTAGCCTTTTTAATGAACTATCTTTTTTGGCAGCAAGATAATTGGCTCATGTTGTTTTTATGGAATCCAGGAATATCTTGATACAAAAATTTAATAATAATAACGGTTTTATCGATCAATGTTTGTTTGATTGTAGTATACTATTTAATGCATGCATGTAAATGGACAGTAGGTGACCAAAATGTAAGTTTAAAATTGCACTCCTCTCATTCGCATAATTATTAATTTATTTAGTACTATAAACACGAAAGTCATTTTTTACGTGGCCATTCATTGGTAACACTAATACTGTAGCTTTATGTATAATTTATTTTTAAGGGTAGTACCACAGGGATTCCATGCAGTGGTGTGACTGTTTGTATGTTCCAAATTATAAAGAAATGTATGAGAGTATTGAAAGAGTCTAATCATAAAAACAGACATGTTTGCTTACAAAGAGTCAATTGTAGCATGCAGCAAAAGAGCAATTTCCATTACAAATAAGTTTGCCATAATTTAGTAAGCATGTTGAAGCTATAAATTAAACTGGGCAAATAAAAAAGGATACAACAAAATTTTTGTTTCAGTAGCACTTTAAAGAACAGATTATGTTTCTATGACAAAGAGGAAATTCAAGAATTTGAAGGGATTGCCCTGGAAATCTATATTTAGAGGAGCTGGAATTAATTGAAATGTGTATCCATCACATACATATGAATAACAAGCTAAGTGCAGCTGGATGATACGTGTACCCGCATGTAACACTCTCCATGTCATTATCAGTATCATTTTAATTTTGCAGGCACACCTCAACCATTATATTTCTTCAAGCAAGAAATGTTTCCTGTGATCACAATATGCAACAGCCATTTCAATCTGCATATACAGCATATAACAAGAATTACCCATACCACCATACCACCTTGCGCACTTGCTGCAAAATTAACAGGGGCTTCTGTGTGCGCCTAGTTACTTCAAATCCAGATTGCTTTGCATACTGTACCACCAAATATTTCTTATTCTTCTTTTTCTACATTTCTTTTATTTCCTATCATTCCTTTTTACGCAGGGAGTCCTGCGATGCCTATCAGGGGCAGACAGGGTTGTGCACCAGCTGTGCACTATCTAGTTTGATGTTTGTCACTGGCCTTGAACATCGTGTAAGACCTGTCATTGCAATGCTCTTATCAAAGGAATCACAATTGGAAAAAAAAGAAATAAATTAAACAACTATGTATGCTGACAACACTACTGTTATTTTAGCAACATTGATTCAATCACGCATTTACTAAATACATGTATGCTAGAAAAATTTGGATCTTTTTCTAGCTTGCAAGTCAATACCTCAAACATTGACGCTTTGCACTGACTAGCTAGGCTGCTGGAAAGACAGATGTGACACCCTTTCCAATTTTAATTGGCTGGAATACATGTGCATGCCATGAAATTGTTGGGAATTCCTAGAAAAGAAAGCCGTTGGAAAAACTCTGACTTGTATTTATGTTTATTTACATATCCTTTGCAAATATTTAATTCTATGTTTTGATTAGGAGCTAGAACCAGGTGATATTAGGTACATGTAAGTTAATTAGTCCTATAGGTGTGATTGGAAGATCGAATTCAATGCTGTTTCCCAGACCAAATTTCATTATTAACTTTTGTGTTTGAGTCCATGTTTTCAATTCCTTTCTTTGTGCTCTTATTTACATATTTGAAGTCTTAAAGCAATCACCAAACTATTTTGCTTAATAGCTGTTTTCTCAACACCTCTCGTGGAGGGATTGACATTCCTTAAAGGGAATATAATGCAAAAGTTAATGCAAGGTGACAATAACATTGATAACTTGCCCCCTAAATGGAAGGGAACATTTATCGAATGATAGGAAGAGAAGAGAAATCTTAATTTCTTATGGTTGAAGACAAAGCATTTTTCTATTTACTTCTTACAGGAAGTGCACAGCACAAAAGAATCTGGAATCCACTGCATGGGGTTCTAAATGGGGTTTTTCGACCACATTAATTTTACAGAATTATCTAGCTCTAAAGCAGGTGTTGGCATTTTATTATTTTTAACAACAACTTTCAATTTTACATACTGGCTTCACGGACCCAGGGGGAAAATTCATAATTGGTCGATATATAGAAACTGAAGAAAAAATATTAACACTTGTAAACATCTACGCGCCAAATCGTGTTCGTATAAATTGTGCATAATTTTATTATAATTATGTAGTGTAAATATCGCTTCGTAAGTAGTTTAAGTATCGTATGTTAATTAGTGTACTGTATTTTTGTCCAGTATGTAATGTAACATGTATAAAAAAATGTGAAATAAAAAAATAATAATAATAATAATAAAAAAATCTACGCGTCAAATAACGACCACCCTAACCTTTTTTAGAGGCATCAGTGAAATAATGTCTTCTTTTGAATGAGACTTTTTGGTGGTGACTTTAATCTAGTTTGCGATGTCCAAAAAGATAAAAAAGGTGGAAATCAAGAGATGTCTTTTCTTTAAAGGAAAATTCGAGCTTGCTGATATTTGGTGAATCCATAATCCGGACATCAAATGCGCTTTAGATGGGAAAGGACAAACCCTGAAATTTGATGCTGTCTAGATTTTTTCTTGACAAGTGAATAGATTTTTTTCGTGATAAGTCAAAATGTCTTTGAAGCTGAGATATTCTTCTTGCATATCGAACTGACCACTGTATGATTACTGTTAGAATTCATACCACAGCCAGCCCCAGGGGACCAGGCTTTGGGAAAAACTGAGTACGTAGACTTAAATAAGAAAATATAGGAGATGTCTTGTGGGAATATGAAGGTCATCATGAAGTTGACAAAATGCTGTTGTGGGATGTAATTAAGATGGAAATTCGAGCTGCCCTTATTAAATACAGTCGAAGCTCTCATAAGCGGACGCCCTCGGGACGCGAAAAAAAGTGTCCGCAACTGGAGCTGGCCGCTTACGAGAATGGTTCTCTTAAGCGGCCACTGGTGGTGTAGGAGATAGATGGCCGCTTATGGGAGCTTGCCCAGCTAACAATAAATACCTAAAGACATCCACTTGTTATAAGGTTATTCTACATCTTTTTCATCTGGACGTGAATGACGACAAAACAAACAACTGAAATAAGGTACTGAAATTACTGTAAAATCATTGTAACGAACGGCGATGTAAAGTTGGTTGATAATAACAAGATACAGAGGTTGTTAATAGGATTAATAGGATTTTCTTTCGGGTGTCCGCTTACGGGAGCTTAAAAACAAAGAAAAAGTCTAAGTCGTAAACTCTGAAAGTGTCCGCGGCCGCTTACGGGAATGTCCGCTTACGAGAATGTAAAAATACAGAGTTTATAGGGGAGTTAAAACGGGGTTTCAAACAAGGCGGCCGTAAGTAGAGCTGTCCGCTTACGAGAGTGTCCGTTAAGAGAGCTTCGACTGTATGCCAAAGCTAAAAAATCACACTCAAGACAAAAGGAATGCATTTTGAAAAGAGAAATTTCAGCACTAGAAAACTCGACCAGCACAACCTCTTAGAAGCCGATTAAGATCCCTTCACGCAGAATTAAAAATAAAGAAACAACAAATGAAGAAATTATCCACTACAAAACAGAAGGGGCCATTTTAAGCTCTAAAATGAAGTGCTATAACAAAGTATTTTAATCGTTTGGAAAAGCGCCACTTCAACTGTAAAACTACATGTATAAGAAATCTTAAAACCAAAAACAATGTAAGAATATCTAAAGACACAGAGATACTCTGCGAAATTTTACAAGTCTCTTTACTCCTCCAGATTAGATCAAAGTACCAGTTACACCAAATAAGACTTTCTTTCCAGGGAACAACGAGATAAAGTTAAATCAAAACAAAAAAGTGTCCTGCATGTGAGGGCCCGTTATCCGCAGAGGAGTGCTTAGAGAGTTTAAAGACAATGGAATCAGGTAAATCCCCAGGGACAGATGGCTTACCAGCAGAATTCTATTGAATTTTTTGGAATGAAGTATCCACTTTTTTAATTGACGCATTAAACATGTCCTTCTTCAAGGGTCATTTTTCAATCTTGCAGAGAAGGGGGTTAATAACTCAGTTACCAAAGAAAAATAAACATCGACAATTAATATTTGAAATTGGAGACTTATTACCCTGTTAAATTGTGACTTCAAAATTGCTGCAAAATCAATTGAGACAAGGACTAAAAAGGTTCTACCACACTTAACAACGATCAAAGAGGTTTCCTTAAAGGTAGGTTCACTGGAGAAATTATCAGACTGATTGACAGCATGATTAACTATGTTGAGAAACAAAACATCCCGGTCTGTTACTTTTTGTTGACTTTGAAAGCCTTCGATACTTTGAAATGGATTTTTGTTGAGAAAACACTCTCCTTCTACAACTTTGGTAGTCTCCTTCGCAGCCGTTGTTTGGGCTCGTCACACAACGCTCCCTCCCCCACCAACAAGCTGCATACAAAACAATGGTTGGTCCTCTGACTTTTTTCAACTCGGTAGAGGTGTTCAACAAGGCTGCCCTTTAATTATCACCATATGATACCTGTTTATGCTATGTGTAGAGATGCTAGGTAATGCTATCAGGAACAATGATGCAATTCAACCTGGGCATCTACGTATCAGATTCAGAATGTAAAATAAGTCAATATGCAGATGATACCACCCTAATAATTATTAGATGATACGGACAACTCCCTTTAAACAAACTCCCTAGCTTAATTTGTTGGACTCCTTTGGACTACATATATTAACAGAATTGTTGCTGGAAATGGAAAAGTTGTGATAAAGTAGCTTAACTTGTCACTCTAAGATTACCAGGTAGTGTGAAAGATATAGTTTTATTCAAGACATTTATGGTGGCCTTGTCTTTCTCCTCATTATCAACATTTTCATGGAAAATTAATGACCAATGAAATGATGTCATTGAGCAGCTTACATTATTTTTCATGACTCATAAATCATATGCAAATTTATTTCATGACCCATGAAAACTTTATTCATGGCTTCATAAAAAGAAACATCTTGTTTGGTGTGCATAAAAGCTCACATGTGTTGTGTAGTGGAGGTTGCAAAACAGAAACCACAAGACTTTCCTTGATTTGACACTGAAGGCAAACTATGTGAGTCCATATCATTGCCCCACCTGACAACAATATATCAGTGTCAGCTCCATTTTAAGAGAAAACCACTGGCCAGCATCTACTTAGATCCGTGAATAGAATTTAGAATAGCCAGCAAAACAAGTCATTTGGTGAGTATTACTTGAGCTACTTCCAGCTTAAAACTACAGCAGAAAAAAGAGTTGACAGGGTCGATGAGAAGTTAATTATTTTGAACCTATGGTAGTCATTCTAGATATCAGCAGTTCAGTGGATCCTGACACGTTCTCCATCACGTTGATATAAATTATGCTGATTTGACTCATAACAATTGTTTGCTTAGTACATTGCAATTGGTACGTACGTATCTTGGCGTGCATGTGACTATTCTGTGAGTTTCATAACAACACGACACAAAATGCTTTCTGGGCTGTGTTTTTGAAACATAGAATAGAAAATGCTTGCACCCCAAGCTCTTGACATAGCTGATTAACATCTCATCATTATATTTCACTCAGCTTCACATTTACTGATATTAAATTTCATCTCTCTCAACTTTTATTTATTATTCATACATTGGTCAGGGGAATTACAAACAAAAAGGCGAAGACCCATGCATACAGGGTATGGATCAACCAATTGACCATAGCCTGGCAATCATATTTAACAAAATATGATACTGCAAAGAGGGACAGAAGTCTTGTTTAATGGTAAGCTGGAAAACAGAGCCATAGCTTGGAGCTACTCGTGCCCTTGTAATAAAGTAACTGGGATCCCGGCGGGATCCCGTAGTGAATCCCGACGGGAACCGGGATCCTGCCAAGATCCCGCCAATGCGGCGATATCCCGCCGGGATCCCAACCGGGAAAAATTCCCATCATGCCGGGATCCCGCCAAGATTCTTGGCGGGTAGAATTTCTGCCGGGATCTTCTCGCCACGTTTCCCGGCAAGAATCTCGCCGGGAATTATATTCTTGCCGGGATCCTGGCCCGTCATAAAAAAATTACTGGTGAGAAACACAGCGGCTGTGCGAATAAATCTTGGTAGCATTCCTGGCGAAAACTCAAGTCTAATACTGGAAGGAAATCGTGATTTGAAATTCTCACAAGCTTCATGGTCGGAACGCAAATCTTGACTGGAAGGATTGATGAAATAAACTAAACTACTTCGTAGTTGACCTGTTTAATTTAAAATATCGAAAGTGAAAAACCTACATGTCAGGACGTAATTCCAGACAAAGTGGTGCCAAAACTCCCGTTAGCTAACTTTAAAGCACAATTCTCATTACTGTGGATCAAGAACTTCTACCTTACTCCTTCTCATGCATAGGGAACAATTTCTCACACCTGGCTCACAAATCCTGACTACTAATTGTTGCAAAGTGACTAGTGTATATTAAAAGCCTAATTTGCCACAGCAGCTGGGCTTACATTATATATTTTCAGTTTAAAAACCAATTAAATTTTATACAATTAGTGAAGTAACAGATAGTTGTAGCATGTATCATCACCTGGCATGGATATCCTGGCCTCAGGTTTCCGTGACTAAAGCACGTTTTAACGCCTCCCACCATGATTGTACAGTATCCTGGTTTAACACGACAT